>CM074802.1:31952901-32489222 GCA_037356375.1 Drosophila affinis | reverse complement strand
GAGACCTAGAACAAAGGTAGCTAGAGATCCATCTCAGGAGATTAGGCGGGAACCCTAGAAAGTCGAGCTTTTGTGCTAGGAGGGAATGGTTTACAGAGTCGAACGCTTACTAAAATCGGTGTAAACAACATCCGTCTGCAGATTACCTTGAAAGCCTTTTATTATAAAGGAGGTAAACTCCAATAAATTTGTTGTGGTTGATCTCCGCCTTATAAATCCATGTTGTGATGGAGATATAAGTGATCTTCATAGATGCTGCAGGTGCGGAGCTAAAATTTTCTCAAACACTTTAGGAATAGCGGATAACTTAGATATACCTCTATAGTTTATTGCATCAGACTTGCTACCTTTCTTATGGAGAGGAATTATATAGGACTCCTTCCATATCGGGGGAAAGCATGAAGAATTTATGGATAGGTTGAATAGTTTAAGCAACGGCCCACACAGAGACTCGGCACAGTACCTGAGTACACAGCCGGGAACTCCGTCCGGACCCGGTGAGAACACCGGCTTTACTGTTCGTAGATCATGAAGCAACGAGCTTTCATTTAGCAAAGGACTGAAAATGCCGTTCGACCTCGGTAAACCGTATGGGTACGGCTGACCAGAGTAAACGTCTTGCGAATAGGTAGTTTGGAAAAAACGGGCAAAAAGATCGGCAATTGCCTGATCATTATCTGCCGACGTATTACGGAAGGACAGCGAGGATGGGTGTGCGGACGTTCTACGCTTACTGTTTACGAAGCTGTAGAACTGTTTAGGGTCCTTAGAAAAACGTATCCTGCATCGAAATAGGTAATTCTGATAGCATTGAGCGTTAAGAACTGAGAAGTTTGACCGAGCTATGACATAATGAGCAAGAGAAGAAGGAGAGCCAATTTCTTGAAATTTTTTATACAGTCTTGATTTTAAGTTTTTTAGATGGGATAACTCCTTGGTAAACCAAGGGGGTTTTCTTGATCTAATCGGACAGGAAAGTGGGACACAAGAGACAAAAAGTGAGTCCAGTGCATCATAGAAAATGTTTGTGCCTGTCGTAACATCATTGCACAAATATAAAGCGGACCAATCAAAATCCCTAATGAGGTTATTAAGCTTCGTGAACTCGGCTTTTCGGAAGCAGCGGACACTTTGGGGTGGTCTACCCGATCGATCCAATACAGTTCGTCCGAGGTCGAACGACACTTCGAAAGTAGGATGGTAGGCATCTTCAGGTATAGTGAGCGGGGGACTCGAGTTAACAACGCTAAGGTCGGATCCGTTACAAAGCACAGATCAAGAAATCGACCCAAGGAATTTTTAACATGGTTAACTTGAGACAGAGACAGGTCAATCAAGCCGTCAACAAAGTCATGACGTGCCATGGGCACCAGACTATTAGACTCATTTGCCGAAGACCAAACAATTCCTGGTAAGTTGAAGTCACCAAGAACTATCATGTGATCTTTGTCAGATAGCGAGGAAGAAATAGCGGTTAAGGCGGACAAATGCTGCTCGTAAATGGCGATATCCGAAGACGGTGGAATATACGAACAAGTAATGAAAATGAGAAAGCGGGAAGAATCAGTCTTACACACAGAAATACCAGTTCCTGCTGGATCTGGACTGTGAAAAGTTCCGACGTGAAGTTTGAGTCCACAGCAATCAGAACCCCTCCTGCACGTCGAGACGAACGATCCTTTCTATAAGTTGTGTACCGACCTGCCAAAACTTCGGAACTAAGAATGTCCGGCTTTAACCAGGTTTCGGTAAACACAATAACGTGGGATGCAAATGCGACACTATCCTGGAAAAGAATGCTGAGCTTACTACGCAAGCCTCGAACATTCTGATAGGTCACCAAAAGAGAGTTAGTTAGTTTTTTATACGGGAGGTAGAGCGGGAAGACGACGAAGACGACGAAGGAGCACTGGTCTGATTTGTTGGCAGAGTTATTGGGGGCCTAGTCTTCTTTTTGGCCTTAAACTCCTTCACCACCAAATGCTCCGGCCAAAATTTGGCAGAACAGATGGTGTCAAAATGAGTTTGAGAGACACTTATTTTAAAGGAAGATATCTCCCTGGCGTAAGAAAAGTTAAATTTTTCCACCTTAAAATCAGCGGCTTTTATTTTGCTTCGGATATAAGCCGTCACATCATTAATTGTGGAATCAGGGGCAAGCCGCGAGACAAAAACTTGTCTCTTTGGTGGGATCACCACCAATCTTGGCACCACAGGCCTATCACCTGTGATGGCAATACCCGGTGGTCCGGGACGTATATTAACTGGTGGGGTCGGAATTGAGGGGACCGCTAATGAGTTTGCGGACATTACGGACACGGACGCTACAGACGACTTTGGCTGCATGCCCTCCGACGCGATAAATTCGGCTACCGAATTTCCATCGCCAGCAGCTTTCGTTGCCTTCGGAGTGGCAAACGAAATCAACTGCTGCACTGCTGCTGGAGTGGTCGGAGTCAGCTTGTCAGCATCGGCCGGCCGAGGGGCAGCTGACATATGCAGATCCCGCGGAGTGACCTTTTTGCGCCTAGGAGACTCAGTCAGTAGTTTGAGGCCACTAAACTGAGACTCCATGGCTAGGAGCCGATCGTACTGCTCTTTGAAGCCCACGGTCAGCTCCCTAAAGCCCTTCCGGGTCTGCCTCATAAACGCTGCCATCTCCCTCTCAACCGGACGGCATGCCTCACAGCTGTAGTGCAGGCCATTCCTTTTCGTGATGGCGTCAACCACGAGACCGGTCAACCCGGCGCATTTAGTGTGCACGACGCTATCGCAGAGCCAGCAGGGGATACTCGGCTGGTCATGGGTGATCTGCTTCTTGCAGGTTTTTTTGTCGCAGACAACGGAGAATTCCATTTTAAAATTTACTTAATTTTTCCTTCAAAAAAAATTGGTATCAGACCAGTGTGCCAGATAAGCGCCAAAAGAGGAATAAGTGAAAACGAGAGCGGTTATAGTAGCAACAATTGAAAGAGAGAGAGCGCTACTGTACGGAAAATATCAAGAGCGAGAGAGGAAGAACAGTTATTTGAGTGTGGGTAATAGAGAGAGTAATAGATCAGCAACAACTAATGCGTGAGAGCGGCTAAATAGAAGAACAAATATGACACTGTGTGTACTTACAAAAGCACAAACAAAGACACACTGTTAGGCGATGCAAAAAAATAATTAAATTAAGTTTTTACACCAAAGCAGGCATGCACTCGCGATCAGGAAATAGAATGATAAGGCTGTTAGTTTATGAATTTATTATTATTATTATTTTCGTAAAAAACCGGCGGTTTAAGCAAAAATAGGCAAAAAGTTAGCGGAGCGCAAACAAAAACGCGTCTGACTACTACAAAGAGAATCGGACGATTGGCTGTTACTATTTTTAAAATGGTTTGTCTGTCTTCTTTTGTCATTTAAGTCAGATTCTTTTATGAGAGTCCACACATAGTCGCCCAACATATTCTCATTCCAAACACCTAGATACCGTCGTTCCATAGCTTTTAATTGTTGGTGAAATCTCTCTCCGTGTTCATCACTAACATCCCCAAGGTTTGGCGGAAAAAGTCTAAGTGGGAGTGCAGGAAATGGATTTTGAGTGAAATGTCGACTCCAATTTGTTCATAATTCTTAAGTAGGTCTTAACGTAATCATCACGATATTAACGTAATCATCACTCTTTCTGTTACCAAGAAAATTTGTTGTAACCAGTCGGAATGAGTTCCAGGCTGCTTTTTCATTCGTAGATAAAATATTTTCAAATCCATCATCTTTTAGTAGTTTTCGAATTTGGGGGCCATCAAATACGCCTTCTTTAACTTTTACCAGCGACAGACGTGGAAAAATAGTTTTGAGGTAGTTCATCGATTCACCTTCGTAACCCAGTGCTCTAACAACATTTTTTATCAGTCCTAGCTTAATGTGCAATGGTAATATAATGTCTTGGACTTTCACAAGAGCTGCATTTTGTACGTTGTGATGTCCCAAAGTATTTTCGTTCCGTTTTTCCCAGTTCTTTCTTGTGTAAAGCTCTTTTCTATCTCGGCTATCCCATAGGCTATCCTCTTTATTAAATGCTGTTAAATTCAATTTGCACGTTTTGCATATACAGCTTGGAGCCCACTCTTCGCCAATACTTTTGGGCCACATCTTATAGTTTTCCTTATACTGTTCTTGGAACTTTTCGGTAAAAACGATTTTTTCTTCTTTGCTGGTCATATCCTTTCCACATATGTTACCCGAAATTTTGACTTTGAAACTTCAGGAAAAATCGAAAAAAAAATAAATGAATGCCTTGATTTTTGGTTTCAGATAAACACATTAAATACGCGTCGTTTAAGGTATCGCTTATAAAAATATAAAATCAAACGGCTAAGTTATAACCGTTTGACCAAAACGACCCAAAATGACTTTTACCTGAAATCCAGGCATTCATTTATTTTTTTTCGACTTTTCCTGAAGTTTCAAAGTCAAAATTTCGGGTAAAAAATAACGAAAAAATGATGAAATTTCAATTTGGAAGCTTAATATCTGCCAGACGTTAAGTTTCTGCTACAAAGTGTCTGAGTCGGATTTATAGCTGCATTTATCAGCATTTTTTAACTACAAAGTTCAATACAACCAGTTGTATGAAACGAGAGTTATGTGAAAAATATAAGCACTACCTATGACAAAAAATACCAGATTTTTAAAAAATTCTTTAAAAAAAAACTACTCCATGAAAAAAAAAAAACATTCTTCAAAATTTTTAAACATCCAAATCTATCAGAAAAAGTCATTTTTGGAGACAGCGGAAAAGTCGTGTCGACTAGTGTTAGTTAATGAGGGAGGGCAGTGATAGTGGCTAGACATGGACAGCGCATCGCGCTTGTTGGATGGAGAGTGGTGTTGGTTGGGTGTTGGTTTAAGGTCAAAAGGAGAAAAGAAAGAGCGAGAACGCCTGCCAGCTGCTAGTATAGGGTTCGCGCTAGGATTGCCGGTAATCGCTATTACTCATTGCGGGTAAAAGCAGACGAGGAAGAGTGTAAGGGAGAGAGAACGAACGCATATTTACGCAGCCACTCTAAATGGTTTTCTCCATTCTGGCTATAATAATGATCCAATAAGACTCAAATTCGGCAATTTGGTAGATATAGCCATTCTCTACGGTTTTGCGATTTCAGTTAATTGTGGTTGCCACAGATTGTCTTAACTTGTGTGGATACAAAATTTGGTTCAAGCTTCTATTGCTTTGAGATTTAGGCGCTCATTTGGACGGACGGGCAAAGCACAAGGGGAATGTGAGATAGAGCGAGAGATAAAGTTGCTTTTCTAAATGGATTTATTTATTGTGGCTATAATAATGAGCCGATCTAATCCAGATTAAACTCTCTGATAGATATAGTCATTCTCTAAGATTCTTTGTTTTTAGTTTTCCCGTAGGAAGGAGGGCGGAAAGAGCGTGGCCAAAAATTTAAATACAATTGTATGAAAGTGATATCAAAGGAGCTTGGATAGAAAGTTTGGTTGATTGAGCTCTTATAGTCTCTAAGAACTAGACGCTCATCTGCACAAATGGGCGTGGGGGTGGCGTGTGAGAGAGAACGAGAGGGAATGATGCCTTTTGAAATGGTTTTCTTCATCGTGGCTATATAAATAATCCGATCTGATCCAGATTCTATGATAGAACTGGCCATCCTCTATGATTCTGCGTTTTTAGTTTTCTTGTATCTTAAAAATGTGTGTGCCACAGATTTTCGACCTTTGTGTGAGTGGAAGGGGGCGAGGCGAAATTTTGAAATACACTTGTAGTAGTGAGATAATATAGCAGTCTGGATATAAAATTTGGTTGCTCTAGCTTTTTCAGACTCTGAGATCTAGGCGAAAATGAAGACGGACGGACGGACTATATCGACTCGGCTATTGATGTTGGTCAAGAGTATATATACATAAATATAATATGCCATTATAATCTTCGAGTACCGGGTATAAAAATGAAGTCGAACCCTATGGAATATTTTTATATATTTATGTTATCTGTTTCCATTTTCTGTTTCCCGGTTTTGTTTACATATGTACATATGTATGTGTGACTTGAAGTCATTTGCTTCTAAATTTCTACATGTAAATATTTACATGTATAACTACATACATATACGAGACGCGGTAGTGTGTGCGAGAAAGGGAGAGGGAATGAAAGGCGCTTGAAAGGCGTTGCGTAGCCACTGAAATTTAATTTGTTCCTTCTGGTCAAATTAATGATCCGACCTGATCCAGATTTGGCAGTCTGGTAGATTCGGTCATTTTCCATAATTCTGCGTTTTTGGTTTTCTCGTACTTTAAAAATTGTGGATTCTACAGATTTTCGTCTTTTGTGGGGGCGGAAGGGGGAGTGGCAAAATTTTGAAATAAACTTGTGCTGAACTGATATCACAGGAGCTTTGATAGAAAGTTTGGTTGCTCTAGCTCTTATAGTCTCTGAGAAGTAGGCGTCAAGAAATACGAATGGGCGAAGCAGATGGGATCGCGTGTGAGAGAGTGCGAGAGAGAACGATGACTTTCGGAATGGTTTTCTTCATTTTAGCTATATTAATGATGCGATCTGATACAGATTCAACACTCTGATAGAAATAATCATTCTCTATGATTCTGCGTTTCTAGTATTCTTGTATCTTCAATGTGTGTGCCACAGACTTTCGTTCTTTGTGGGGGCGGAAGAGGGCGGGGCGAAATTTTGAAATACAATTGGAGTAGTGTGATAGCTTAGGAGACTGGATGCAAAATATGGTTGCTCTAGCTTTAATAGTCTCTACAGACAGACGGACGGACTGACAGACAGACAGACAGACATGGCTATATCGACTCGGCTATTGATGCTGATCAAGAATATATATACTTTATGGGGGTCGGAAACGCTTCCTTTTGGGCGTTACACACAACTGATAAAACCACAAATCTAATATACCCCTATACTCTTCGAGTACCGGGTATAATAAATATATAAATTTATTTCAAATAAAGTCATTTCAATAAAGTCATCTCTCTCTGTCGAAAAAACATGTACGTCTCGAATATGTAGTTGTAGATGTCATGCAGAAATGTAGAAGCAGATATACAAATAGATATACATATGTAAACAAAAATTGAAAAATGTATAAAAATTCCAAAAATGGTTCGACTTCATTTTTTATTTTAAATATTATTTTCGTCCCTTTTGAGAACATATAATAAATTTCATAAATCGTAGGCTCATAAATGTATGTATATACTGACTGAGTACCGGGTATAAGGTAGAGCCGCTGCGTTTGCCGAGGCTTACAACGTTCCCCCTCGTTAAATCTATTATTATACCCGGTACTCGAGATTAAGGTGCATATTAGATTTGTGGGGATAACGGTTGTGTGTAACGCCCAGAAGGAAGCGTTTCCGACCCCATAAAGTGTATATATTCTTGATCAGCATCAATAGCCGAGTCGATATAGCCATGTCTGTCTGTCCGTCCGTCTTTCCGTCCGTCTTTCCGTCCGTCTTCATTTGCGCCTATATCTCAGAGACTGTTAAAGCTAGAGCAACCAAGTTGTTTATCCAGTCTCCTGTGTGATCACACTACTCCAAATGTATTTCAAAATTTCACCCCGCCTCCTTCCGCTCCCACAAAGAACGAAAGTCTGTGGCGTATACAATTTTGAAGATAAAAGAAAACTAAGTATGCAGAAACAAAGAGAAAGACCATTTCTATCAGAGTCTTGAATCTGTATCAGATCGGATCATTATTATAGCTCTAATGAAGAAAACCATTTCGAAAGTCATCGTTCCCTCTCGCTCTTTCTCACACGCGACCCCATCTGCTTTGCCCATTCGTATTTTTTGACGCCTAGTTCTGAGAGACTATAAAAGCTAGAATAACCAAACTTTCTATCCAAACTCCTGTGATATCAAACCAGCCCGAGTTAATTTCAAAATTTTGCCACTCCCCCTTCCGCCTCCACAAAGAACGAAAATCTAAGAAATCCACATATACGAGAAAACGAAAAACGCAGAATCATGGAAAATTACCGTGTCTAACAGATTGCCGAATCTGAATCAGGTCAGATCATTAGTATGGACAGAAGGAACAAATTAAATTTCAGTGGCTACGCAACGCCTGCCAAGCGCTTACTCATTCCCTCTCTCTCTCGTACAAATTGTACGCCTCGAATATGTAGTTATACATGTACATTATGAAATGTAATGCAGATGTAAAAATCTTACGTAAACAAAAAAGGGAACATGTATAAAAATTCATTTGACTTTATTTTTTTATGTAGTTATACATGTAGAAATATAGAAGCAGATGTAAAAATCATATGCAATCAAAATTGCACTTCATTTTTTGAAATACTATTTTTTGCCCAAAATTTAATTCGTTCCTTTTGCGAACACATAATAAATTGCCTAAATCGTAAGTTCATATATGTATGTCTATACTGACTTAGTACTGGGTATAAGGTAGAGCCTCGGCAAAGGCTCACAACGTTCCCCCTCGTTTTTACTTAGTTTTACATGCATCAATACCCAAAATGGTCTTTGTTTAAAATTATTTCTATATTTACTTATATCTCTCACCATACATTCTTGTTTGAGCACCAGTTCCAAACGGAACTCACTCGCCTTGGTCCGGATGACAGCGTTGCACACCTTCTCGTCACCGATGTGGGTAGTCGGCAACTTGAAAGCGGTGGCCAACGATTCGTCGACGCAGCTCACGAGGGTGCACGGGTCGATGAGCGCCACCGTCTCGAAGGTTTTTGAACCCGTATCCAGGACCACCAGCGCCGTTGGAAGGAAGTTGATGCACCGATGCTGTAGAAGTTAGTCTACGGATGACGCCGGGGCCCCTGCCATAGGTAGGCTCACGGGAAGTCCTGGGCGGCGCTCAGCTCGGAATGCTCGAACTGAAGGCGATGGTGCTGGAGTTCCTCTGACAGGCGGGGAACCGAGGGCGGCACTTAGCTCGCTATGCTGCACCGGAAGCCGACAGAGCTGGGATCCTTTCAGCTGGGCGGCTGGCGGGGCGCCGAGGGCGGCGTTCCGCTCGGGATGCTGCAGATGGCGATGCCACCGAGGCCGAGCGGGCTGAGCGCCAAGACGGGAGGATATTAAGTAGCGTGTGGTGGTTTTTCCCACACACCCTGCACAGCCCGCCACTGCGACAGTCCTTTCCGGAGTACTGATGAGCCAGGGAGTTTGCGCAGTACTTATTTATCAAAACTGCTCGAAGTCTCATCTCTAGGCTCAAGCGGAGGAAATGATGGCAGGTTCGAAGAGGATGCACTCCTGGGCAGACTCGGCACCGGCACCAGTAAGGATATCCACCACACGGACCGTATCGTCGGCGCAAGGATATAAGGACTGGATTCTCCCCAGCCGCCATTCATTAGATGGCACGTTGTCCTCTCTGATAACGATCATGTCGCCTACCTGAAGATTTGGCATAGGCGTCTGCCACTTGGTGCGTTTGTGGAGCTCTTTGAGGTATTCCTCTTTCCACCTTTGGCAAAACTGCTGGTTGAGGGCCTTCAAATGCTTCCATCGATTAATTATCGATTTAATGTCTCCTTTCATTTCGGTCCGCTCCGTTGGAAGGTCTCCCATTATTTGAGTCTGCAACCTCTTTTAATGCTTTGGTGCATACCTTGGTGCATACCTTGCAGGAGTTCACAAAACCCCCTTCACCAAATTTTGAAGCCTTGGGATCCAATACTTGGATCGAATAAGACGCACCATCAATCGGTTGCCGCCGTGGAGCGTTATCCGGTGTGTAAATTGAGCGAGAAGGTGAGACAGTCGACAGCTGTACGGAAGGATAATCGGATGCCGCTCGTCATATTGCAGAGATTCGGAAACTGTGCCACGGCCGCACACTCTTATGAGTTCGTTTCGGTCGATTAACGGGCTTAAATTCAGGATAGCACTTGACCTTAGTAACGGATGCTTGTCACTGAGGCAGTGATACTCCCCGGGGTATTCTCGACGTTGAGTCTCTAGGATAAGATATTGCTCCGCTTCGGTAAGGTCTCTGCTGGTAAGATGGCCCTCTGGAGCGGTATCTGACTTCCGGTAGCGTCTTACGAAGCGAAGGACATATGCGCGGACTCGCATAGTCCGGTCAAGCTGAGAGCACTGTTCAAGGAACTCTTCGGATGGGCTCGGCGCAAAATGGACCCTTAACGCATGGACCTCCAGAGGCGTAACTGGAGAATCCTCAGATTGTGCTGGTCAGGGCTGTCGCAACCCCGCTGGTCCTTGCCACCAGAGTTGGTTAGCAACCAGATCTTCTAACGGTACGCCTCTACTGGCTAAGTGCGCGGGGTTTTGTTCGGACGGAAGAGACCACTCCGCGATCTCTGTAGCTTGCGCTATCTTTGTCACCCGGTTTGCGACGAAGGTAGCACAGTGGCATGCGGGCTTCCTCAGCCAGGCGAGGACTATGGTGGAATCGGTCCAATAACGAGAGGCTGTGCTTGCCGCAAGGCATATTCGGCATTATAGCCGTCACCATTTTGGACGCACAGCTCTAACCGGGGGAGCGATACGGTCTTCACAGGGGCGACTCGCGTATTAGCGGTGAGAAGTTGCACATCGACGCGATGTACCACCTCGACGCGATGTCCCACCTCGACGCGCACGTAAATTGCGGCCCCATATGCCTTTTCGGATGCATCGCAGAATCCATGATGCTCGATTGTTACCGATGGTTGCGCCCCAATCCATCTCGGAATTTGGATCTGGTTGAGCACGGAGTAGCTGTCCAAGAAACGTTGCCAGCGCAGACACATCTCGTTGGGGAGATTTTCGTCCCATCCCAACTCTTGCAACCATATCTCCTGCATGAAGATTTTGGACCGGACAATGAACGGGGCAAGCCACCCCGCCGGATCGAACAACTTCGCGATTTAGAAAAGCACTGTCCCATTGGTATAGGGTGGCTATCGTGCTAATTCAGGAGAGACAAAAAAGAATTCGTCTGAGGTCGCCGTCCAGCGAATCCCGAGGGTCTTGGCCGTGCTCTCGACCTCAATCTCAAGGAAATCGCTATGGAGAAGGTGGTCACTCGGCAAACCAGCTAAAAGGGCCTTGTGATTGGAAGTCCACTTCCTCAGCGAAAAACCTCCAGAACTCAGCCCGGCTTGCAGCTCGCGGATAGCCAACTGAGCCTCCTTTGTGGAATCTGCCCCGGCTAGTATGTCGTCGACATACATAGCAGACCGAATGATCTGACTCGCTCTAGGGAACCGGGACTGGACGTCGTCCGCAAGTTGTTGCAAGACACGGATGGCAAGGAAGGGAGCACAGTTGACCCCAAAGGTGACGATCTTGAGCTCGTAATCGCGGATTTCTCCATCCTTGTTTCGGAAAAGAATACGCTGGAAAGGAGTGTGGTTCGGATCAACCCATATTTGCCGGTATATTTTGGTGATGTCGGCATTGAACACGAGCCGGAAATACCGCCACTTCAGGATCTGCATGGTAACGTCCGATTGTAGGACCGGACCAGCATGCAGCAGATCATTGAGGCTCACCCCATTCGTCGAGGGGCTGGATGCATTGAATACCACGCGGACTTTTGTGGTCGTGCTCTCAGGCTTAAGTACGGCGTGGTGCGGGAGGTAATAATCGGGGGAACCATGATCCGGAGGAACCTCGGTCATGTGATCGAGCGCTAAGTAGTCCCGGATCACGGCGTCGTACTGCTCTTTTAACCGAAAGTTTCGCGACAAACGGGCTTGGTTTGTTAGAAACTGGGCCAGCGCAATCGATCTGGAATACCCCAGACTTGACCGGGGATGGTCCGGGTCGCGGAACGGTAAAGTGACTAAGTACTTCTCGGAGGCGGTTCTCGTAGTGGATCGCAGGAAATTGCTCTCGCAGTAGGACTCGGACTCGCTTACCATTTTAGTAGGTATGTTCTCCACCTCCCAAAACCTTGTGAGGAGTTCCTCTAAGGGGGATTCAAGTGTGGCGCTCACTTGCGTGGAAAACGACGAGACATGGCCTTGTGCCGTATTGGATACGGGGCCGGTAAGAACCCATCCGAAAATGGTCTCCTGTCCGAGGAGGGATCCACAGATGTTGGTCTGTGTGCCACTTTGGAGGATGGATGAAAGGAGGTCGGCTCCGATCAGGACGTCAACCTGCGAGCATTCGTAAAATTTCGGATCAGCCCACGGCAGAACGAACCCTGCGGGATCGGATAGGACGGGAGGTTGCCTGCCAGTTCCGGAAGAACGTAGGCGGAGGCGTCCAGCTGCAAGTTCGGCTTTGTCGGGGAGCATATAAGAAAGTGACAGAGCCTCTTGGACTGAGAGGACACGGTCTGCTTAAGGTCCGATATTTGTGCTTGGATTCTGCGGAAAGGCAACTTCGTGATAGTGGACAGTCGTTCTGTGATGAACGTCGCCTCGGAGCTGTAGTATACCAGAGTTGAGCATATACATATAATCAAATATATGGGCCCTCGATCTCAGCAGACGACATTGACTGAACTTAAGGACGGCGTACAGATAGGTTTGGTAGTGTGCACTCCCACTGTGCTCGGGTCTAGCTTGCCGGATTGGTCGGGGTTCTTCCTCACCAAACTGTACTATTGTACTCTACTACATTTAATAGTGCACTTTTTCAAAAACTATAAATGGGTATTTATTGAATAAATACAAACACAAAGATGTCTTGGTAGCGCCGACACGCCAAATGAAAGTCCTACTGAACCCGCTACTAATGGGAGGGAACCTAGGTGTTGGTTGTCCCTCTCTTCTCTACCCACCCTACCATGACAATGCGTTAGAATTGCTGCATTGTCCCTTGATGAACTCAGATTAGATTCACCACATATTATAAGATCCTAAGATCAGATTATAGATTCAAATCTAGTTCAAAACATTTCATATTTGAATAGATCGAAAAACTCCAAATTAAATAAACATGTTTGATGTTGAATAGGCACTTAACCGTTAAACCTTAAACTTATATGGGAGGGGTTATATTTCCTTAATCATAATTGGGATGTAAATATAGTAATAAATTCATTTTTAATTTACGTTAAACATCAGATATAGAATATATATATATATAAGGTAGGCTAATAATGAGTAAAATGAGGGTAAAATGGGGTGTTCTTTATATGTACACTGAGCAGACGGGCTTACATTATTTTATATGCATTCATATGTCAAGCATGGCTCGAAAATTAATCAGTTTATACCTCGCTTGGTAATAATTACTTACTCCGGCTTTTCACTTTCTTACGCTGATCGTTGGGCCCAATGATGTCGCAGATTGTTGGACGCCGCTGTTTAAAATATTAAAATATGATTACATACAATGCATATAACACAACCATGGTACAAACACCCGTGGCATAGCTATCAGCCAGCTGTTCTGTTAAAACTAAGTTTTAGGCAAGAAGGAAGGGAAAAGGGAAAGAAAAAGGTAAACTACGAAAATAAGTTTAAGGTGCACGTCTGTGCATGTGTATGTATGCGCGTTGCTTAGAGAGGGGTGTCACTAGAGTCTCACTTTAATTTCAGTTACGTTAACTTCTGATATCTATGCGTAGGGATTTGATGATGAAATAAATGTAATATATCAAACTCTGGATCTGGGGCGCTGTATCGGTGGCCCTTGTTCGCCTGAAGTTGTGCTGGAGGTCGCCTGGAGTGATGCATGTGGATTCAGGCCGTACGCCAAAATTGTCTGGCAGGAGGTTACTCCGTACTTCTGAACTTGAGTAGTGGCCAGATTCGTGGTTGATTGGAGCAGACCTGACCCCGTTGGATCTATGCACAGCCCAACCACGGTGTCGATTTAGGGTCCAGGAAATAATAACGTTATAGTTGGAGAAAACTCGACAACCGTACGCCTAAGTCTGCCCCCAGGGTTGTCTTCTTAAGACTGTACCGCGATGGGGCAGCTTAGGTGCAATTTCCCTGCATCATAGGTTATGTTAGCACGTGCACGGCACTGATGTGAAAACATACCTTTTCCAAATAGCTATAGCACTTTTTTTTGTTCTTTTCACAGAATTTAGCAATCACTTTTTATTTTGTAGGCATAAGCACATACGAGTACATCATCCCAATATATGTATTTGAGTTAGAATATATAGTCGGAATTATAAGTACAGTACTGGGTTTGAATATTAAACTTTTTCACCTTTCACTAGCGACGTCTTTATTGCTTGATCAATTTCCATTGAATGTCCCAAGCTACAAAGGCGATGGCTAAGTCGCTGGTGCAGCAGAGCTTTTGGTTCTCGTTTAACTGTTTAATCGTATGTTCTCGAACCTTCGCGGCAGCGTTAGACGATCGCATAATGCAGAGCATAGATTAACTGTGTAATCATACGATTGCTGTCTATGCTTTTCACCGTTCGTCGCATGCATGCGTAGGTTTTCCACTTAAGAGCGGCTAAAGCTTTAAAGAGAACTTAAGAGCAGCTAAAGTTTGGTCCTTATAAAAAACGCAGGGCGTCTCACGACGTGAACGAACCAAATAATTAAAAAAAAAAAAATGCCTTTAATTTGCTAACTACTACACCACAGATAATGATACAAGACGTGTTCGACGGATCGTTATCTGAAGACTTTGAATAGAAAAGATTATTTCTATATTTGAATGTCCTTTAAATGGTACGTGCCGAGATTTTTCTTATTTTTATTGACCAATTCGTATTAGTATGGACTTCGCTTTCTATGCACTTGAGCGCTTATGAATGTAGGCGCTAGTTAAGAACTAAACCTTTCAATCGCACTACTCTGTGTGAAATTCCTAGCATATACTAAGTCTCAAACCTTTAGCTGTGTATCACGGCAGCGTAAATTGTATCTACGCGAATTTTCTTCTTGTGCCTTATTGACATTCTTTTTAGCCTGTTGACGGACTGAATGATGAATGAATCTGGGTTCTCTATTTTAGTATCGTCATTTAGCAGGTCTAGCTTACGTAAGAGCGCGTTATCCTTGCCATTCAACATCATGTTTTGACCAAATGCTAGAAAGTATGGAGAATAACCTGAACTTCTATGTAAAGTAGATCGTAACGAACCACTTATGGCATTTAGGTTACTATCCCAATTGGTATGTTCGTTACCGATATACGCTCGTATCGCCGCTATCACGGATCTATTCAATCGCTCACTGGCATTAGCTTGCAGTGAATAAATAGCAGTACACTTTTGTGTTATCCCAAAGGTGTTTAAGAATGCCTGGAAGTAGCTAGACTTAAATTGAGATCCATTGTCTGACAAGATTACTTCTGGCACACCAAATGTATAAAAGAGAGATCCTTCTAGATACTCACAGATCTTAGGGGCTGTGAATTTCTGAAGTGGGCACAAAAAATGAAACTTCGTGCTGTGATCGACAACTATGAGCAATCCTATGTTTCCCTTTTTTGTGCGTGGGTATTGCCCTAAGAGATCTATATATAGTTTCTGAAACGGCCTATCAGAAGTGAATGGTTTACCCATAGGAGGTCTTAGAATCATATTCGGACTCTTGGTCGTACGACAAACGGTGCAATCCGATATGTACTTGCCCGTCTAACTAACCATACGAGGCCAGAATAAATATCTTTTTAACTTTTCGATGGTTTTACTCATTCCACAATGCGCGGAGCTAGGAGCGTCATGAGCTTGATACAAAACGTTCCCAATTAGCCTTGAAGGCACCCGAAGTTTCCATGAGGCGTTTTCTTGAGACTCATTTCCCAAAGCGAATACTGTCCTTTTATAGACTTGACCGTCCAGTACTTTCAAGTATGGGAACCTACTCTGGTTTTGAAGAATGTTTTCTATCAAACTCAGATAGTCAGCTGATTTGAATTGATCTGACTCTAGATCCACCATTGGGTTATTTGTGTGAGCTCTTCCATAGCCGGTTCATCCTGTCGCAATAGAGTGTCAGCAACAACATTTAGTGACCCTTTTCTATGCAGAATATTAAAAGTGAAACTACGCAATTTTATTGACCATCTCGATAATCTTCCCGATAAATCTTTCTGCCGCTTTAATCATTGTAGTGCTGCATGATCGGTTATGGCTACGAAATCTTGTCCCTCAATATAAGGGCGGAAATTTTTAATATCTTTGATGACGGCTTAGCACTCTAGCTCGGTAGCCGAATAGTTACGTTGTGCCTTCGATAGTTTTTCCGACATATATGCAATTGAAAATTCAACGCTGTCGCGATCCTGAGCTAAAACACACCCGATTCTGTAGGTGCTAGTGTCACAAAGTAATATAAAGGGTTTTGAAAAGTCGGAAGTTATTAGAATGGGTGAAGCGGTTAAACAGGACTTTAAAGTTTCAAACGACTGTTGGGCATCCTCATTCCACTGTAAATCTTTCTTCTTTTTAAGCAACTCTGTTAGGGGAAAACTAACGGTAGCATAATTTTCAACAAATCGTCGATACCACCCGGATAGACCCAAAAATCGACGCAGTTGCTTAACTGTAGTTGGTACAGGGAACTTTGAGATGGCTTTGATCTTATCAGGGTTTGTCCTTATTTGACCATTCCCAATAATAAAACCCAAATAAGTGCTTTCATTTATACAAAAGTTCGATTTACTTATGTTAATGGTAAGGTTTGCTTTGCGCATACACAACGCTATCTCTTGTAACAACAGTAAATGTGACTCGAAATCCTCTGAAAAAACAAGTAGATCATCTAAGTATACAAATACGCGAGTACGAAGATGGGATGGAATGACTCGATCCATTAATCTAAAGCGAGTTTGGGCGGCATTGCCAAGACCAAATGGCATCATTTTATATTGATAAAATGGCCGTTGTGCTAAGAACTGTGACCGTTCGATCTCTACACGGCAAACGTATGTCTACTGCTGGTTGTGTGACAACACAGCTCATACCAACTGTGCTAAATTGGGACACATCGGAGGTCGCGTTGGGGATCTTATTAAGACTCGCTGCGGCCTCAACTGGACCTTTTGGGACTGCAGGGCTATCGAAAGCGACATGCGTGTCTTTATGAGACAGACGCATCTAGAAATCGCTTCCCTAAACGCTGGATTCCGAATGCTGCAAGATAAGTTTCGTTTGACGGAGTCTCACTCCAAAACACTTAAAATTTTGACTGCGTCTCCGAAGAGGAAGAAGGGTAATAAGTATTTACCCAATACTAATAATGATTTTTATCTTGCAGCCCCTTAACCACCTGTACCTCTTGCTCGGTCACCGCCTGTGCCTGGTATGGAACCTGGAGCCAATGGTGCCATTGCATCTGCCACTGCGCCCAGGCCGGTCGCACCACCCGCACCTCGTTCTCGCACCTCGTGCAATGGTGCCTGTGGCCAATGGTGCCGTTGCATCTGCTACTCCTGCACCCATGCCTGTCGCCTCTAGGCCCCCACCTGTTGATGATGACGCTGTCATGATGGCTGTTGATGCCCTTCAAACTTGGCATCCATCGCTATCGCCTCAACCAGCACTATGCCAATCGTGCCGCCTAACCTTAATAGCACCGCTGCGTGTGCTCCCAGGGTGGAAGTGCTTGCGGCTGACGATACCATCAATGCTACTGCCCCCACACCGAGACCTATTCGGGATATGGCTACAGCTTCTGGCTCTCGCTCGGGTCTTGAAATTAGGAGAGTGGTTCCTCGGAAAGTGTAGCGTGCAGGTGTGGGATAGCTGTCTTTTACCCAAACTAGTATGAAGAGATTTCGTGTGTGCCTCTTTGTTAATTCGTGTCCCCCAAAGATAACGGTGGAGGTGTGCCGCTTGGCTTTTCGATTACGCCGGTCACCCACCTCTCGAAGTGCAGTTTATATATATATATATATATATATATATATATGTATATAAATATATAGGAAGGTATATATGTACACAACGCAGCTTAAGCTGGTACTTGGGGTACGGAAGAAGGCTTTCGACCCAGTCCTATAACACAAAAAAAATTAATATGTATTACCCCGTGTAATAAAAGGATTTTAGTATAGTTTTAAATGTATCTTTTTATTATCGAGGAGCAGCAAAGGTGCCGCGCCCAAAGTACAATTGTATCTGACTTTTACATTTTTACTTAAGTCGTCAGTAAGTCTAAGTCTCGTAGCTGCGCTGCCGACAGTTGGTCAGCAGAGAGACGGTTATGTATATCATATATGTGTATTATGCTTATGCCGCTAAGAACTTCGGCAGAGAGGGAGAGTTGCAGTATGTATGTAGTTATGTATTTATGTATAAGTACATGCATACGGCACATACTGGAAAAGTGTTTACGCTAGCGATCCCGCGTTGCGGCCAGTCCGCATAAGTGGACGATCGTATTTCAGCGCATGTGTTTCTATAAACATAGCAACAAAGTGTCGCTGTGTTATGAGTATGATACTCTTACTTTAAGTTGGGCATATGACCACTTGTAATATTGTATACTCTACAATACTGTGGGCATATGCTCATTTGGCATACAACATACTACACCTCCCTTTTTAAAGAAATAACGTAATATTATGGAGTTATTTAATATGAAAATATATATATGTATATAAGTATTATTTTTATTTTTATCTCTTTAGTTACTATGTTGTATTAAAGAATATTTTTTATTTATTTTTTTTTTATTTTTTTTTTTTGAATTCAAAGAGAATGAAATTACAAATAATATTTTTTTTTTTTTTTAAACATTTACTAATGCATTTATTAATGCATGGCCATGCTAAATACAATTATGAAATAAAAATTTTTAATCTATCCTTATGAACTGTTTGTTTTTTATTTCTTTTGTCAGAGATTACTATATTATCTCTTTCTTCTATGCCTTCTACCTTATAGGGCCCTGTGTATTTAATGTCTAATTTATGTCCTAATTCATTTTTTAATAAGACTTTATCTCCTATTGATATATCTATGTTTTTGATTTTTAAATCGTATAATTCTTTATTTCTTTTCTTATGCTCTTCTAACATAATTCTAGCTCTTTTATATGCTACTTCAAATCTGTATTTACTCTCTCTGGCGTAGTCGTCTATGTTGTAAAGTACTTCTATATTACCTATACTATTAAAATGTTTTGGTAAATTACTTGATTTACCGAATACTAACTCATATGGACAATAATCATGTGCCATTGATGGGGTCGTGTTGAAACAAAAAACGAAATATTGGAGCCATACGTCCCAATCAGTTTTATTTACTGATATATAGGAGCGTATGTACTCATTGAAAGTTCTATGACTTCTTTCGATTGTTCCAACTGTCTGGTGGTGGTGTGCAAAAGATGTTATATTTTTATTTTCAAATATTTGCACAGGTCGTTTATGATTGAATTCTTATATTCTGTTCCCATGTCCGTAATGAACGTCTTCATTGGACCGTACTTCAGAATAAAAGATTCAAATATAGCCTTAGCTACCGTGTTAGCGCTTTTATTAGCGACTGGTATGGCAACTAGATATTTAGTTAAGTCACATATTAGTGTGACTGCGTATTCATTGCCATTATCAGATTTTGGTAGCGGACCTATGGTGTCCACTATCACTCTATCGAATGCATGTAATGGTGTCTCTGTGATTATTAATGGGGTCTTAATGTGCTTCGTTGTTTTAGCTTTCTGGCATTTTTGACATTTTCGTATGTACTTAGTTATGTCCTTAGTCATACCTTTCCAAAAATAATGTCTTTTGACCTTGGCCAAGGTTTTAGTAATGCCTGTGTGACCTCCGTGTATTGGATCGTCATGGAATGTAGACAGAATAGCTTCTATATCTTTTTGTTTTTCTATTAGGGTCACCGGGTTGAGTAGCGCTACTCGTAATGTTTTCAATGTTTTATTGCCCATTTTTTTGAAATTATCTATTGAAACATGTTCAAAGATATTTTCCCACGGTGCCACTTTGAGTTGGCTGATTTTATGTATACCGGCTTGCATTTCAAGCCTTTGGAAGAATTGACCTAAGTCGAAGGTTCCATTAGTATATAAATCGCTAACGTCATATCTTGCTGTAACTTTCTTACCATGTTTAAAGAAACATAGCATATTTTTTACATGCAAGGTCACTACTTTACGTACCTCGTCATTTTTGATGACTTCGTATACGTTGGGCTTTGAAGCTTTTTCCGTAGATTGCCTGGGCAATTCTACTATTTCATCTCCTGCGCAGGATTTTTGTCTACTTTGATATCTTGTAGTGACTTTGTTTATATTGCCAGTTATGTTTTGTAGCTCTTTGATGGTTATTCTTGATTCTTGATTCTTTGACTTTTGAGTCAAAACCGCTCCACGCGCTTGTTTACTTGCATCCGTTATTATAAAAAATTCCTTTGTGAAGTCTGGGTATTGTAACAGAGTTGGTTTAATGAGTTGAGATTTTCAGTGTAAAAATGCATTTTGACAATCATCCGTCCATTCAAATTTGACATTCTTTTTACTTAATCTCGTTATGTGCCGTGCATAATCGGCGAAGTTTTTAATGAATCGTCTATAATAATTGCAAAATGCAATGAAACGTCTAGCGCTGTCCGCATCATGTGGGACTGGGTAATTTCGAATGACGTCGTATTTCTTGTCGTCTGGTAATATTCCCTTATTTGTGCATTTGTGTCCCAGAAATGTGACTTCATGCATAAAAAATGAACATTTTTCAGGATGTAGCTTTAAGTTGTATTTCCTGCATTTGTCAAAAACATCAGTTAAGTTCTTAACCATAGTTTTTTCGGAACAACCAATTACTATTAAGTCATCCATATAAAGAAATGCTTGAGATGGTTCAAGTCCAGAGAATGCTATAGTCATCATTCTCTGGAATGAATTCGGCGCTATTTTTAGACCAAATGGTAATCGCGTGAAGCGATAAGAGCCATTGCTCGTTGAAAATGATGTTATATCTCTTGAAGTATTTTCTAGTTCAATTTGGTGAAAACCTGACATTAAGTCAAGGCATGAAAAATATTTTGCTCTACCTAACTGATCTAAGATATCATCAATTCTAGGTAGCGGAAACTTATCGGCCAACAGCTTTTTGTTGATTTGACGATAGTCAATTACTAATCGCCATTTTTTCTCATTGGAATCTGAGTGGGATTTCTTTGGAACTAATAAAAGTGGGCTGTTATATTCTGATATGGATGGTTCGACAATTTTGTCGTTGATTAACTTCTGTACCTGGGCTTGAATTTCATCTTTCTGGCTGTGAGGATTCCTATAATTTTTTATATATATTGGTTCATCATCTTTTAATCTTAGCTTTTGTTTATAAAAATTATTTGTTGAAATTGGTTCGGTTTCTAGTCCGAATATGTCTGTATAGGCGGTGCATAACTCAGTTAATTTGGATTTGAACTGTTGTGGGAAGTTTTTGGATAGTCTAGACATGACTTCTTTGCTTTTACTACTAGTGTTTGTTTGAACTACTTCGTAGTCCGAAAGTGGTTCGTACTTTAGATTGCTTATTTTAACTAGTTGGTCTGTACTGGTTGTGTTCAGTAATCGGACAAATGCGTTTTCTGTAGTTGCGACTGTGTTTGCAACATAAATACCAGTTTTTATTTCCTGGTTTGGGATTAGTACACTATCTTCACTTGAAGATAGTTCAATCTTTCGGACAACCTCGGATCTTGCTGGTATAAGTATTGTATTATTACCAGAGCTATGTGTGATTGGGACATGAATCGGAAAATTTAGGTTATTTGGTCGGATTATTAGCCAATCCTCTGTCGGTTTGAAATCTAATTGGCAATTGAATTTTTTTATGAAGTCGATGCCTATAATTCCATCACATGGTATTGCAAATTGTGAGCTAACAATATGAAAACAGTGAGGAATTATATATTTGCTTGTCTGTATCTCAATGAAGGTTAGAACTTGGGATTGTATTATCCCTTGGTTTATCCCTTGAATATTAATTTTGTTAGTTGTTTGAATGTCTTGAAAGACGTCGGAACTTTCTTTTAGAATTGAAATGTCTGCACCAGTGTCTACCAAAAAGACTAAATTTTTTCCTGTCGCTACATGCTGTAATGAAACGAATATATTTATGCTAAGATTAATAGTATGAACCTTATTGGTATTTATTGTTGAACATCTAAAGGATTTTCGGAGTTTCCCGAAGTATTTTGGGTCACTCTAACATTGTTCCGGTTGGAGTTATTGTTGGTATAGCTCCTGTTCGGATTGGTGGAATTATTTCTGTTAAAATTTCCACGTCCCCTAAAACTATTGTTGTAGTTTTGGTTGTTGTATTGTCTATTTTGGTTGTAATTGTTATAGTGGGAATTTCCTCTACCTCGGTATTTACCTTTTTAGGTATTTCCGCGGTAGGAAGTACCTCTATTAGCGAACAACACTGTGTTTACATCGCCGGTAACTCTTGTACTGGTGCGAATATATGCGCTTATGGCTACATCCATT
Organism: Drosophila affinis; assembly: GCA_037356375.1. Lineage (NCBI taxonomy): Eukaryota > Metazoa > Arthropoda > Insecta > Diptera > Drosophilidae > Drosophila > Drosophila affinis. The sequence goes on along the minus strand of CM074802.1, from coordinate 32,466,849 downwards.
GTGGAGCCTGCTGCTGATTCCAGTACATTTTTTATGCTCTCATGGTCCGCCTTTTTAATCATTACATCGATTGCCTCCTCTGTGCTAAGTGTATCTGCCTGGGCAGCTGGTATTCCCTCATCAATAAGTGAAGCTAATAGTTGCTTCCGCAAATTTTCAATTTCGGTCGTGAATTGTAGAGCGGTTTTGCCTTTTTGCTGGACTGCATTTAGTTTCCCCTTTAGACTGCGCGATGTCTCGCCTTTAATAGTGGTTTTTAGTTTTTCTACAATACCTGATATAGTGGTTTCATCTTGTACTATATATAGTGCGGGTCCTATTATTTTTGACTTTATTACCTCAATTGCGACTTTCTCATACGGTCCCTTTGTTACGTTAACGAGGTTTACCGCTGTGATAAATCTCTGTAAATTGATTCTTTGTCCATTGAACTCTGGCACTGACGATGAAATTTCTTTCATGTAGGCCCTATCGGCGGCTGAAGCGTCGGCCACTGCCATCATGAATGATTTTGACTCGGGCGTGCTTGAGTTTAAATCGGACTCTGAAATCTCCTCGTCTATCGTGAAACTATCCGGATCTGACTGCAAAATGGCTGGAATAGTAAGATTATTTAAATCTTGCTCCTCTATTTTTGGATTCGCAATTGCAAGCTCTTCTGACTCTGTTTGGTCAGTGTCAGCTTGTTCTGTTGATCCCGGTTCATCAACTGTTAGAGAAGTATTCAATATAGTCGGTACAAGGATATCTAAATTGAACTTTAGTTTGATTGATATTAAATTTGATCTCAATCTCACCAAAAATTTTGATACCTGGGACCAATGATCCTGATTTAATCTATCCCTCTGGCCATGTATTAGCATACGTGCCTCATTAAAGCATTCTACTAATATTTGTACATGTCTCTTTATTGTTGTTTTCTGAATTGGTCTATTCTGTGTGAGTGACTTATACGATTTGTCAAAGTTTATTTTAATATTATTAATTTCTTTATATAGTTCATTCCATTCCATTATTTTATGGATATAAACTGAACTCTATTAAATTTTTCTTCAATTGCCTTAAGCATGGTCATATTTTTTCAAACATTTTAATTTTTCTTTTATTAGCTTTATTTCATTTTCTTAGAGTAAAAGGTGATTCCTTTTTTTTTATTTTATGTTGTTTGCGCTTTTTTTTTTATATTTTATCCAGAGCATTTGCCTGGCTCATATATTTCTTTTTCAAGCATTTATTGTGTAGTTTGTACAGTTTATAAAAACAATTTGCGCACATTATAACAACAATTATTATTAACAGTGTATGTAATTGTTGTTTGACTCTACTTTATTAATTACATTAGCAGTGGAGTCCACTGACTTAACATCTACAACTGCCATTTTGGGCATATATAATTTTAAAGTGTTCTTATAATTGTCTGTTGTTTCGTCAAATTTGTCTATCGCATTACTTAGCATGTAACAAGTTTTCCTGCCTATTGGTTCGTATAGCTTTACGGGCTATACTTCTATTGGGCGGAAAAGGTTCAGCTCAATTTTACAAAAATTTTTCTTTATATATATATAGTAATAATAATCTATTTTATTAATCTGCTTCCAGCATCAGCTGGTCGTCGCCGGTTGGCTCGCTGATGCTCCCTCGAAGGCGTAAAAGGCGGCCTGCCTTTCACGCTTATTGTTTCTGCTGCTGATGTCCGTGATTTATCTTCTTAGGCGGGGCTGGTCCCAAGCATGTTGATTTGCATGCTGGAGCGTATAGCGGTCCAGGGCAGTCGTTTGGGCAGACGTTTGGTTTCTTCGGCAGCGGCTTGGGAGATGGAGGTTTTTTAGTTAATTTTTCTTTTACAATTGTAATTGCATTTGCTGAGTGAGTTGCGGTATTTGGCTTTCTTTGCTGGAGGGTTTCTTTTAGAATGTCAAGCTCGGCAGTTAATTTTTTTTTGCCGTTGCCCATGCGGGCGGGGTATTTGTATATAATAGCCATTTAATGTGTGCTATTCTTTTTGTGATTTTGACTTTCTGACCTCCGCGTTTGCCCATTACACGCACTCTACTCACTCAGTCTTATTGTTTTTCCTCCAATTCCCGCGCTGGCGTAAGGGGCGGATTGCCTCTCACACTTGTTGCTGTTGCTTTGGTTGCTTGCTGATCTTGTTGATGCGGCTGTTGATGCGGCTGCTGCTGCGGCTGCTGCTGCGGTTGCTGCTGCTTTTCATTAGAGTCGTTGTTGCTTCACTTATTCATTTATAAAAAATTTTTTTTCACTTTTACATGTTCGTGACACTTGTCACGGTCGCCATGTAATAAAAGGATTTTAGTATAGTTTTAAATGTATCTTTTTATTATCGAGGAGCAGCAAAGGTGCCGCGCCCAAAGTACAATTGTATCTGACTTTTACATTTTTACTTAAGTCCTCAGTAAGTCTAAGTCTCGTAGCTGCGCTGCCGACAGTTGGTCAGCAGAGAGACGGTTATGTATATCATATATGTGTATTATGCTTATGCCGCTAAGAACTTCGGCAGAGAGGGAGAGTTGCAGTATGTATGTAGTTATGTATTTATGTATAAGTACATGCATACGGCACATACTGGAAAAGTGTTTACGCTAGCGATCCCGCGTTGCGGCCAGTCCGCATAAGTGGACGATCGTATTTCAGCGCATGTGTTTCTATAAACATAGCAACAAAGTGTCGCTGTGTTATGAGTATGATACTCTTACTTTAAGTTGGGCATATGACCACTTATAATATTGTATACTCTACAATACTGTGGGCATATGCTCATTTGGCATACAACATACTACACCCGAGCACTTTCCTAAATGTCTATAGACATACCTGAGATGTTTATTCTTCGCTTTTGGGTTTTCACTACTTTTGGTTTATTAGACACAAAATAAATCCGAACAATTTTCTATCAGCCACGAGGTATTGCGTAAGAAAGAGTACAGTCGTTGGTTAGATATATATGTAATCATCAATGCACCACAATCACGTCTGTTCTTATGCCTTGGTTCTTTGCTAATAGTTCTAGAAAAACCTTGCAATAACCCTTAAGCCCTACCAACATAAAGCTCAAAGATCGGATGATGCTTGGAGCTTTAACTGTATAATCGGGTGATATTTGTGAGCTTTAACGGCTTACTCGTATGATCTTTTAGTTAATTTGAACTTCGACCAAGCTTCGATCTATGTTCTCTTTATGTTGCTCTCCTAGCAGAGCATCGCAACGGCGTTTCGCTTAAATGCATGAGCAATGCAGCGACTCTCTTTCTAAAGCTTGTCGAAAAACTAACAGCTTACGATCCACTTTCGACGTTTAATTATAGCTCGGCGCTTTTGTTCTTTATCGAAATGGAACTTGATCCATCAGTGACGCTCTCTAACATTTCTCTACATTCGGCTCCTACAAAAGCCATCTTTGTTTCCCGATTCAAATCTGAGGCCACTACGGAGGATGTAAAGCCTCATCTTTGTTCAAAACTTAGCGCTCGCCTTGACGATATTATTGTGATCAAGTTTTCTTTAAATCATAAGCGTAATATTTCCTCATTTAAAATTTTTGTCCCTGACTCTTTCCTTGATAGATCTCTTGACCATTCTATTTGGCCTGAGCATACAATTATGCATGTTCGTGCGTACAGTTTCGAATCAAAGTGTTAATGTTATCGTCCCTGCCAATTCTAATTCTAATCAGAGTCCTAATGTTACCTGCCCTGTCATTTCAAAAAACTAATTAACTTTTTTTCCGTTCACTTTAAGAATGTCCGAAGTTTTTAGGCAAATTGCGCCAACTACATTCGGATAGTGCCTCTTACGATTTCGATTTTATCGGTTTTTCCGAAACATGGCTCAACTCCACTGTTCATGATCATGAAATTTTTGGTTACAATTTTATCATTTATCGAACGGATTGTGCATCTTATGCTGGTGGAGTTCTGATTGCAGTCAAAACTGACTTCTCATCGGAGTTATTCCCTTTGAACAATATCCATGGGATCGAGTTCATTGCAGTCAAAGTCCGTGTTGGCATGGCTTGTATCTATCTAACCTGCTCATATATTCCTCCTAATTCTGATGCTGAGGTCTACTCAAAGCACCTTTCTGCTATCCATTCTGTTGTGTCGTCGTAAGGTTGTGTTGATCAGATTGTGGTCATGGGTGACTTCAATTTACCTCTTCTTTCTTGGCTGCCCTGCGACGACGCTAACCAATTGCTTCCTAGTACTCATAACGAATTTATCAATGAGCTAATGGATGTTTCCCTTGCCCAAATCAATTCTATTAAAAATAGTAGGAACAGACTTCTCGACCTTATTTTCGTTATGGATGCTTCTCTAGGTACAGTTGCCAGAGTCTCCCACTATCACTTCCTGAAGACCCATCCTAAGCTATCTATAACTTTAGAGTGTACCAGTTCTAGTTGTGTTAACATTACCTTGACGCCTCACCGGATCAAGTGTTTTCGCAAAACTGATTTCGAAAATTTAAGCATTCACCTCTCGAATGTTGATTGGTCCACTCTTCTTTCCTTACCGAATATTGATGTAACAGTCAACTCATTCTGTAAAATTTTAAACTCTGCCCTTAATACTTATGTTCCGGATATTTTTGTACCATTATCGTCCAAACCTCCCTGGTTCTCAAGGAATTTGTCATACTTAAAGAATAGGAATTCCAGACTTTTCAAAAAGTACCAGAAAACTGGCTCCTTGCTTGTCTTTCCGCCCGCTCTCAATTCCTAACAACTAATAGTCTGTGCTACAATCTGTACCTCTCTTCTTGTAGTAGAAACTTCCGCAATGATCCTAAAAAATTATTTTCTTTTGTCAATTCTAAACGTAAGTCCAATGCATTTCCTCCGTCCCTTCATTATCTAAACAATTCGGAATCTTCTGCTGCTGGCATTGCAAACTTATTTGCAACCTTTTTCCAGTCGTCTTACTCCTCTCATATTTATAACGCGTCCACTCCGTATCCCTACCATTTGCATCACTCTAATAGCATTTTTCAACCATAATTTGAGGAAAGCGTTGTGCTTGATGGCTTGAAGTCTTTGAAAATTTCATTTTCTGCGGGTCTTGATAAAGTGCCTAGTTGCATTTTAAAACATTGCGCCCAGTCCCTATGCAAACCCTTAACCTTTCTTTTCAATCTACCTTTGGAACAGTCTTGTCTCCCCGTAGTTTGGAATGAGTCGTACATAATTCCGCTTCACAAGAAGGGCTCCAGATCCAACATAGAAAATTACCGAGGCATTGCAAAGCTCTCTGCCGTTCCTAAGCACCTTGATTTCCTGGGTTACCCGACAATATCAACATCTTTGTTCTAGCTTGATCTCCTTCACAACATGGTTTTTTTAAACATCGGTCAACAACCACCAATCTACTCGAGTTTTCCTCCATAATCAACCGTGGATATCAGAGCGGTCAGCAAACTGACGTTATTTTTACGGATTTTAGCAAGGCATTTGATTCGGTTAACCATACTCTATTAAATCAGAAGCTGTCCTTATTAGGTTTCCCTAGTAATCTTCGTATCTTGCTAATCGTACACAACGGGTCTTATTTACTAATGTCTTATCAGAGATCGTTAACGTTACATCGCTATTGTGGTGCTCAAGTAATCTTATATTTTTGAACCTCGCGAAATGCAAGCTTATGACATTCTACCGTCGTGTCCACATTTTGTATCTTTTTCTCTTGGTAATCATGTATTGGATCGAATTTCGAGTTCAAATGATCTTGGTGTATTATTTGATCGTAAACTGTGTTTTAATAGCCACATAGCTGCGACAGCTAATAAAGCTAAGGGTGTTCTAGCATTCATCAAGCGTTGGTCCAAGGAGTTTGACGACCCGTATGTGACCAAACAATTGTACATTTTGTTGTTCCTGTGTGTGGAGTCCACAGTATAGGGAGCAGCAAGCTATTCTCGAATCAGTTCAGAAACAATTTTTAATTTACGCTCTTCGTAATTTACACTGGGGCTCTGGTAGAATCCTGCCACCTTACCGATCTGGGCTAAAACTTATTGACTTACCTTCGTTACACCATCGCAGAATATGCAATGGGGTAATGTTCGTGCACAAGCTCTTTCTCGGGATGGTGGACTCCCAAACTCAGATTGACTTTACGGTTCCCTCTCATTCTACTCGTTCTTTTAGACCTATCAGATTACCATTATTTAGGTCAAACTATGCACAGCATGAACATTTCAGGGTTTTATGCTATAATTATAATACCCTTTACCATATCATATCCCCTGAACTAACTCTTAAACATATAGCATTTAGCATTTACAACCACCTGAACTCTGCTAACCTGTAATTTTAATTTTTTTTTTAATATTATTATACTTTATCTTTAGTTGTCTCCCTAATTTATGTAGCATTATTAGCAGATAAATGTTAATAAATAATAAATAAAAATACAAATATTGAGCGGGTGGCAACAGACTCAGAATACCATCGATATGTGGCAAGGGATATGCATACCGTCTAGTGACCTTGTTGACTTCTCTTGAATCGAGACACAGTCTATGCTTTTCGCCCTTCTTTACCAAAACGCAATTACTGCTCCATGGACTTTTCCACTCTTCTATAACATCAAGCGCAAGCATATTGTCCACCTCGGCAAACATAAATTTTTCAATGGCTGGTGATACCGGCCAATGTCGTTGCTTTACAGGAATAGCTGCTCCAACATAAATAGAGTGTGCTACTAAACTAGTCCGGCACAATCCTTTAGTAGCGAAAGATGGAAAAATACTTATTACTTTATCTAAACGACTTCTCTCGTCCTTTGTCAATTCATGATTTGGTGGTTCTTATCATCCGTATATCGTATATCATCGTATCATCATCCGTATAGTATATCATTCAGATATCTCTTCTGTATGTGTGATTCTATTTTAAAGTCCGAATTTTTCCCAGAAATCTATCCTTAAATAAAGTTCTTGCTTGAGTTCCGGAATGAGAAACATTTCTAGAACCTCTGTGCATCCGCGGTAGTTGATTTGTGTTGTCAGCTTGCCTATTACCCTACATTCAGCATCGTTAGCTGTTCGTATTGCTCCTGAACACTTTAACCTTGCTATGCGCTACCAGAGAAATGGCTGAACCTACAATACAACTTATTGTTGCCCCCGAATCTAACAACGCCATATAATCCCTGCCCTCAATGGTGACATTAGTATTGTAGTGGGCAGTAGTGACTCTAAAACCTACAACAACTTTCCAAGAGTTATTGTCTGCACTCTTATTATTAGAAGCTAGAGGAAATAGTAATTAGCGGAGAGTAAGTAGTTAAAGTTCCGATTAAAGAGATAAGTTAAAGAGAGTTCGCGTAGGGCAGGTAACAAGCTTTACTCAGAGCTGTAGTCCGTTAATCGTGGAACCTGAGCGGAAGCTTTCCCTAAGATCATACGATTATACAGTTAACCATAGAACTCATGCTTAAGCTCTGACTAGAGTCACGCCATTGTCCCGTTGCTTGTGGAAGGTAAAGTTCCAACCGCCCAAGCAAGAGTCAATGCTAGCCGTAAAATTTCTGGTGAATCATAACCAGAAAGAAACTGCAACCGGATAGAAGTGTTCCCCCTCGAAATAAAGTGGTACATATTCCTAGTAGTGAAAGAAGAATCAGACACGTGCCCAAAAGAGGTTAAACTTCTTGTGGTTAAGCTGTAGAAACTAAGCAGTAGAAGGCAATAAGAAAAAAAAAACAGCAAGGTAGATAACTCTTTAAAAAAAGTGAATTTAATAGTTAACAGTTTCGTGTCTTAGGATTACGTTTCGTTCGGTGGATCAGCTACACCTCGAAGACGGGAGCAACCAAGTCCATCGATCTCTGGGCCGCGCTGGGAGAGAATTCGGATCTTCCCAGAAGCCGCAATAGCATATCTCCAGCATCATTTAAAGATTTAAAGAAATAAGCAAAACGATACACGAACAGTTCATGCAGTGCTAAGTCGAGCTAACGGAATACGCATGTCGTAGTGCAAAGTGACGATCGAGTGAGGCCAATGGAATATCTTTTCCCTGTGAATTTGCCAGAAACCCATATGCCGCACTCGTCACCCTTCTCGAGTTCGAGCAAAGCACGCAGCGAAAGCTTTCGACCAGATATGTATGAGTACATACATATGTCGTCTTCTTCGACACTGCCCCAGCGCTTCTCAAACTATGAGGCAGATGAATGTTCTCGTGCAGGCCCGAATTGTAGTTTGAGAACCATCGGACATAGTGAACTGTATTTGTTTTCTCCATTCTGAGCTAACCTATTTCTTCGATTTCGCCTTTATGATTATATCAGTTCTTTATTATCTAGATTCATGATGAAAGCGTGTACACGTATATATAATTATTAACAATTAGACGTTAGACCCACTGAAGATCTATTTGTAAGTTACAAATCGTCGTCGAACTGGCATGAAAAGAAGAAAAGCTGATTTTAATTCGATGTAGGAGAACTACCTGTATATTCATTTTTTTTTTCCCTTCCTCAGAACATACTACCACGTCGCCCTTGAGCTCAACGGATGTACTGGATAATTTATATGAGTATGAGTGAGTAGCGAGCTTCCTTAAATGAAGTCGTCAATTGTGTTCTTCGAATATACTCGTTTAAAAGGTTTTCGAATACTATGAAGTTTTACATACAGCGAGTCGATTTGTAATTTTTTTTTTCTTTTTATATATATTGTATCATAAGCTTATTTCTTTTCTTGATATATTTTTTTTGTAATGCATTTTCTGCGACATTATATATATTAATACCATACCTATATATATATATGTACATGTAACTAGATTTAATTATTTTCTTATCAATCATCTATATTTTTATTTTTAAACAACAAGAACATAAATATGTCAGATGGAGTCATGAAGTCAAAAGCCCTAAATTTTGATGTATTAAATAGTCATTAATTGTTATAAATGAAATACTAAATCAGTCTTGTTTGTCCTGAGTAGAGCATGCTGAGGTCCGAATCGTCGTAAAGAGACGCACTTGATAAGGGTTATGCCGTCCGTAATATTGCATACTAAAGGTAGGGAGGGTTGAGAAGGGGTCAAGGTCATCTGATTTCCCCGATAACTTCGGAAAATAACCAGACTATTTGTCGGTAGTCGAGTATCCCTCCATTAAATAACCGTACCATTATTCCATTATTTCCATTTGAGTGTTCCTTTTGAACGTTAAATCCCGTGTACCTAAAACATCTTTGCGAATGTGTCCGTATGACATATAGTAGAGTAGGAAAGATCCCACGACATTCCGGCGAGCTAGTTAGAGCATAGCTAGAGGTACACAGTCCAAAATCCAGTCATACCTTTGGTGTATAAGCCCCCACCAATGTACGTACAAACCACATCCGTACGTACGATTTTAAACACCACTGTATTTCTGCACATTATAGTATACTGTTATGCGTTCTATTGACAATCTTTAAGTGAAGAAGCTCATGATGAAGAGAAGGCTTGGAATTTCTAATTATCAAATTGACAATGTCTTCTTCTGTTACAGAATTTTGAAGTCTGTCAACAAGATCTTCAATTTCGTATTGAAAGTCATTGAGGGCGTTTTCGCCCTGCCGGCGCTTCCGGATCTTCTCCCAAATGTCATAGTCGGTCTCTACATCCTCGAATCTTCTTCTAAATTCTACACAAAAGGTATCCCAAAGAAAGTTTGGGTACTCGCGGTGGAATTTCCAATACCAATCACTGGCTTTCTCCGCGAAAGGAAGATATAAGTGATTACAAAGCAATTGATAATTGTTACCTAGATTTTGTTGGGTTAAGGAACGTATTCGATAAATGAATTCCTCCATCCTCATGCAAGTTTTGGAACCATCGAATTTGATGTGCCAGTTTTGCATAATACTGGAAACTTTTGCTGGTTCTACGTGTAAGTTTGAGTAACTTCTATGTGCACTGGCTCTTGAAAAATCCAAAAGAGCTTCTGCGTTACTCTCTCGTGCTTGACCGATACCGAATTTATTTGTCTGGTTGATGTTACTGTAACGTGAAACACCAGGTGAAATATCAGCATTCCCGGGCTGTGTCAACTGTAGTGACGCTAATTGATTTTGAATTGAAGATTCAATTGTTTTGCTTAAATATGAGGTTAGCTGTTCTATAAGTTGAGCCTGTTGACTGCTAACAGCTGATTGGACTCAATTAGCGATTTGAACTTGAGTGTTTATTGGAAGTTCTGTGCTGTTATTCATGGGTTCTGTTAGTGAGCGGTCTAGCTTAGATCGGTTGGTTGATCTTGTACTCCCCTTCTAATGAACTTTTGCCCCCTTTTAGGTCGATTTGACGTTTTGTTTATCGTGATAGAAGATTCGTTAGCGCTAGATGGATGCGCTCCTTCTGCGTTAAGCTCTGCAAAAAATGTGTTGTTAGAGAATGTTAGTGCTAGAGCAGAACAATCTAATGAACAGGTGGGAAATTTTGGGTTTGTCCTAATCTGTTCCAAAATACATAGCTCGTGAAATTTATGTTTACACGGTGTATTTGCTACAAGCTCACTAGCTCCGTACTTCACCTCACAGTCATTGCTCAGACAATATAAGACGAAAAAAAAAAAATTAATAAAATGCAAATAAAAAAAAATTAAATAAAAAAAGATTTGCAACAATAGGTGATTGCAATAATGTCTGTCTTTCTCCCATGCCAGAATGCTTACAATTAGAGAAAGGTTTCAATAGGCTTGTGTATTGTTATTAATATGGACTATTTATAATTACATGACCTTGCGCATTGAAATATTGGACAACTATCGCTGGTTCGCAATATAAAGTTGTAAGTCCAAATACTTCAAGGTGCATATTGTGATAACACAGGTTTGTTTTGGTCGATCAATCCAGATAGCAGAATTGCAATCGCTAAATCCTAAAACCATTCCTGTTTACACAGATCACTGTATGGTGTTGCATAAATACCTCTGATACTCGCAATTAGATACTATAGGTCTGTTTTGGTCAACCCATCCTAATCAAATAAATTTTGGTTGCTTAATCCGAAAACCGAGTCTACTTAAAAATTTTAAAATCTTTAATATTTATGCAATTTTGGCAAAAATATGTAAAGTTGTTATTTAGATGAACTAAGGCTTAAGCTTAAAGGACCCAGGCCTTTAAAATCAATCGCTTATATAGTGAGACACTATAAGTCCAAATTTAATATCGGTTCTGAACTGGTTTTAAATTGCAAATGAAGTTGCCTGTAGCCGGGCCACACGTTGGGCGCCAAAATGTGTAGTACACCAGAGTTGAGCATATATGTACATATAATCAAATATATGGGCCTTCGATATCAGCAGATGACATTGACTGAACAACCTAAGGACGGCGTACAGATAGGTTTGGCAGTGTGCACCCCCACTGTGCTCGGGTCTAGCTTGCCGGATTGGTCGGGGTTCTTCCTCACCAAACTGTACAATTGTACTCTACTACATTTAATAGTGCACTTTTACGGAAACTATAAATGGATATTTATTGAATAAATACAAACACAAAGATGTCTTGGTAGCGCCGAAACGCCAAATGAAAGCCCTACTGAACCCGCTACTAAAGGAGCGAACCTAGGTGTTGGTTGTCCCTCTCTTCTCTACCCACCCTACCATGACAATGCGTTAGAGTTGCTGCATTGTCCCCTGATGAACTTCAGATAAGATTCACCACATATTATAAGATCCTGGCACGGATACTCGACAGATCATTACAATCAGATTATAGATTCATATCTATATCATATTTTAATAGATCGCAAAACTCCAAATTGAATAAACATGTTTGATGTTGAATAGGCACTTAACCGTTAAACCTTAAACTTATATGGGGGGTAATATTTCCTTAATTATAATTGGGATGTAAATATAGTAATAAATTCATTTTTTTATTAACGTTAAACATCAGATATAGAATTTTATATCCATATATATATTAGGTAGGCTAATAATGAGTAAAATGATAACAAAGACAAGAGCAGACTGGGGTGTTCTTTATATGTACTCTGAGCAGACGGGGTAAGACTATTTTATATGCACTTATATGTCAACCATGACTCGAAATTGAATCAGCTTATACCTCGCTTGGTAATAATTACTCACTCCGGCTTTTTACTTTCTTACGCTGATCGTTGGGCCCAATGATGTCGCAGATTGTTGAACGCCGCTGTTTAAAATATTAAAATATGATTACATACAATGCCTATAACACAACTATGGTACAAACACCCGTTGCATAGCTATCAGCCAGTTGTTTTTGTTTTACATATCGCAACTAATTTTTAGGCAAGGAAAGAAGTGAAAAGAGAATATCAAAAGGTAAACAACGAAAATAAGTTTAAGGTGCACGTCTGTGCATGTGTATGTATGCGCGTTGCGTTGTCACTAAAGTTTCAATTTAATTTAAGTTACGTTAACTTCTGATATCTATGCGTAGGGATTTGCTGATGAAATAAATGTAATATATCAATCTCTGGATCTGGGGCGCTGTATCGGTGGCCCTTGTTCGCCTGAAGTTGTGCTGGAGATCGCCTGGAGTGATGCATACGTATTCAGGCCGTATAGCAAAATTTGTCTAACAGAAGGTTACTCCGTACTTCTGAACTTGAGTAGTGGCCAGATTCGTGGTTGATTGAAGCAGACCTGACCCCGTTGGACCTATGCACAGCACGACCACGGTGTCGATTTAGGGTCCAGAAAATAATAACGTTCTAGTTGGAGAAAACTCGACAACCGTACGCTTAAGTTTGCCCCCAGGGTTGTCTTCTTAAGACTGTACCGCGATGGGGCAGCTTAGGTGCAATTTCCCTGCAACATAGGTTATGTTAGCACGTGCACGGCACTGATGTGAAAACATACCTTTTCCAAATAGCTATAGCACTATTTTTGTTCCTTTCACAGAATTTAGCAGTCGCTATGTATTTTGTAGGCATAAGTACATACGAGTACATCATCCCAATTAATGTATTTGGGTCAGAATATATAATCGGAATTATAAGTACAGTACTGGGTTTGAATATTAAGCTTTTTCGCTTTTCACTAGCGACGTCTTTATTGCTTGATCAGTTAAGCATAGCAGTATAGCTCCATAACCACTAGAACTAGCATTGGTATGCAATTCGATTGGATATATTTAGTTGAAGATAACAAGAACTTACTCCGGCCTTACTCACAACATCCAAAAAATTTCTCAACCTCTCCAAACCTAGCTCAACTGTAGGTGACACCACCATGATATCGTCCATATAAATTATGACATAGGAATGCGCAAGACTACCAATAGCATTCATAACTGCATGCTGAAAAACAGAAGGGGCGTTCTTCATTCCGAGCGGCATTTTTAAAAACTCATATGGCCCTTCAGGAGTTACAAACGCAGCATACTCTATAGAATCTGAGGTAATGGGTATTTGATGATATCCACTAGCCATGTCTAGACATGTAAAATAATTGGCACCACTCAATCTGGCAATCTGGTCATCAATAAGTGGCAAGGATTATTTGTCTGATCCTGTATTTTAATTGAATTCACTATAATCAACATAGAGTTGATCCGAACCACTTCTCTTTTTCACGAGCAAAATAGGACTGACATACGGTGCACAACTGGGTCGAATGATGTTACATTTCATTAACTCACTTATCTGTGACCGAACTATTTCTTTTTCTTCAGGGGCGAGCCTATATGATCGCCTCTGCACCGTCTTGTTAGGGTCAATTAATCTTATTTTCATTTCACCAGTCCCCACAGTGGTACAAGCCGTTCCATTAATGAAAGCCGCAGAATAATGTTCAAGTAATTCAATCAACTTATCTCTATTCTTATCGATTAAATCAGTATTAACATTTGTGGGGTGGTATGGCATTTCATATGCTGCACATGTATTGACTACTTTGGACTTTATGATTTCAAACTTATCACACGAAAGTAAAACGTTAAAGCCTTGTATGAGAACCTCACGCCCAACCATGACATCGTTTGGCAGCTCCCTGTCCCGCACTGCATGGAACAACATCTCGATAGCGCTTTCATTGATAATGACATCACTTAGAATTTTCAATGTACTGTTTATGCCTGAATTACCAATACTTTTTAACATTACAATATTATTAATGAGGTTCCCAGATAATTTGATACAAACACACTCTCTAATCAGAGAACATTCAGCTCCCGAATCAAAACAAGGCGGATAGATCATACCTCGCTGTGTCATACTTCCCTTCGGCCCTGACACGAAGCACTGATTAATACTCTTCTGTTGGATAGTTCCAGATTTGATCAACAAAATGGCGGCCGGCGTCTCTACGCTCTCATACCGCTGCTTGAACAGTTGCTTAAACTGCTCCCACTGAATGGCAGCGTAACACACTTGGGTTAGCCACTTCGAAGCACTGCCCTCCATACAATTACTTAGCGCCATGATGAGCCCGCTTCCAGTTAGCGGCTGCTCTGCCAGAATAATATCGTCGCAGGCACCCTCCAGATTAAGCTTGAGCAAAGTGATGTCAACGTTCTGAACAGGGGTTGACGCCTGCATGGCTTTCGCCAATTCAAACACCACACGTCACTGATCCTCCGATATGGTAGGAGTAGGCAAAGTTCCCACTTCTGATGTCGGAGTTAACGGGATTTCTAGGTTCTTGTCAGGTTTCGTGGTATTCATTTTCTCGATTTCACCAGAGATAACGCACCAACAGCCGAATTGCTCTGCTTTACAACTATCTGTAACACAATTGTCTGTACCACTCTCAAATTATCTCTCTCTCTCTCTCTCTCTATATATCTACCCAGGCCAGCTACAGAGTAACACACTCATACGCCTCTCTCTCAATTCCATCCCTCCTTCATTACTCATCATCTCCCTCTCTAACACCAATACAAATATGAGACAGCCCGTGTCTGAAACGGAGCGTTGAAGTTAGGAGACAAGCAGTGACCGATAACCAACGGTAAAGTGCAAAGAAGACACGAAAGGGACTCAGCGAGCAAGCTAACAGGGAATAACCGAATATATGCATTCATATGTCAAGCATGGCTCGAAAATTAATCAGTTTATACCTCGCTTGGTAATAATTACTTACTCCGGCTTTTCACTTTCTTACGCTGATCGTTGGGCCCAATGATGTCGCAGATTGTTGAACGCCGCTGTTTAAAATATTAAAATATGATTACATACAATGCACATAACACAACCATGGTACAAACACCCGTGGCATAGCTATCAGCCAGCTGTTCTTTTATTTTACATGTTACATATCGAAACTGTAGGATACCGGATTCCGTCAAGCTGTGTGGATTCCGCTATGAGGCGAGTCCACATTCGAATACACAATTTAACAGTTTTAATAACGTTTACGTTTTATTCCACTTGGCACACTTCCGTCGCCTTCTACTGCTGTACCAAAAGTGAGTCCGTTCTATCGGCGCTCTCTTTACGATGTATGTTTTTCGATCTCACTATCGGTATCACAACGGGCCGGAAACGGCCTAAGTGTGCTGGGCTCCCAGTGAGTCGGGCAGCCGCTATAACCTAACCTAACCATCGGTATCTCCCACCGAGTGTATCGATGGTGCGGAGATACCGACGCGCGATCTATCATTTTCAAATACAGAGTTGCTTATGTGACTACTTCTCTATCTAAACGTACTGCTACAATTCGGCCATCCTGACCGGAGTGCTCCTGAACTCCTTATGGCTAGGTTAGTCTCTTTTGCGTTTCGTCTATCACGGTTGGGTAGTTTACTCTTAGTATGCTAGTTTTGGTTTATGTATCACAATCATTTTCTTCACACTGTTTCCCTGTGACATTTGCATCATTATCCTTCTCTAGCCATGGCTTCATATTCGCTACCGCCCAAACTCCTTTGTAAGGGATCCTTGACTGCTGGAATCCTTCTACGTCTTCCAATACGTATCTATCATTTCTTAACACTTTCGATATCCTATACGGTCCTTTGAATTTAGGAATGAGTTTTTTGCATACCCCTACGTGGGTGTCGAAATTTTTTACCATGACCAGATCATCCTCTCTGTACACATGTGGTTCTTTTCTCTTTGAGTTTGTTGCTTGCTTGTTGTAAGCCTGTACTTTCTCCTGATGGGTGCTCGCTTCTGTCCTAATCTTCTCTAAATCCCTTGTGTTGTGTTGTTCCGTTACTTCTTTTATATAGTCCCCTAGTAAATCTGATACCTCCCCTCTCTGCTGGACTCCGAACAACATTCGACTTGGGTGCTCATTAATCGACCTCAGGATAGTGTTGTTGAGCGCGTGCTCCACTGTTTCTACTACTATGTCCCAATGTAATCCCTTCTCTGGTTCGACCAGTTTTGCGATCATGGGTCCTAGGCTTCTGTTCACTCTTTCTACCTGTCCGTTTGCTTGTGGCGATCCTGTTGCTATCTTCACGTGCTAAACATTATTTTGTTCTATAAATTCTCCGAACTCTTTCGACGTAAAGCAGCTTCCTCTGTCTGAAACAATGCATTTAGGTCTGCTATAAGCTCGGAAATAATCCTTCATTGCATTCACTGCTTCTTTCGTGTTCGTAGTTCTTGTTGTGTAACGTCTTACGAACTTGGTGAATGCGTCTATGACTACCAAGATATGTTTGTTCGCCCTGCCTTTGTCAACTGGCCCGAAGTGGTCAATATGTACCACCTCGAATGGTGCTGACCCTTTTGGTATATTGTGTAAAAACCCTTCCTCTTTTCCGTGTTTCGCTGAAAACGCTATGCATTTGAGACAGTTTTCTATGTGTCGTTTGACCTCGTTTAGACCTAACCTTTGGAAACCAGTAACTCTTTGAAATAGCGTCTGTCATTTTGTCGATTCCTACGTGTCCTAACTCGTCATGGTATCTATGGAGTACGTGGCTTTCCATTTCTTCGGGTACGTAGAATAGTAGCGTAACGTCATCTTTCTTCCTGTATATTATTCCGTTCCTCATCTCATAACGTTTATGTTCCTATCTTTGTAACGTCTCTCTTAGTTCTATCAATTTGTCGTCTCTATTTTGGCATATTATTAAGTTTTCTTCAAAGGTATTCGTGTCTATCGTGAGTATCTGGACGATCCTGCTTAGCGCATTTACGTGTTGCATTCTTTTTCCTGATCGGTGTTCTAACTTGTAGTCATAGTTTTGTAACTCTAATGCCCAGCGGGCAATTCTTGGATTCAGCTCTTTTCTATTCAATGTCAAGGTTAATGCGCTGCAGTCTGTTACTATCTTGAAAGGTATGCCTTGCACGTACACTCTAAACCGTTTTAGTGCATAAATTATCGCTAGTGTTTCTAGCTCAAAACTGTGATATTTTGCTTCCGTAACCGTTGTTCGCTTGGAGAAATAGAATACTGGGTGTATTTTGTCGTCCTTCTTTTTCTGCATTAAAATTGCCCCGAACCCTAGTGCGCTTGCATCGCAATGTAGTTCTGTCGGATCTTTGGGATTGTACAGAGCCAAGATTGGCACTTCCAATAACTTGGTTTTTAGCTGCTCAAAACATTCTAATTCTGAGGCTCCGAACTCAAACTTCTTGTCTTTCTTGACTAAGTCATAAAGGGGTTTAGCTTTCGTCGAGAAATCTTTGACAAACCTCCTAAAGTACGAACATAGCCCCAAGAAACTTTGTACTTCATTCGTTTTCGTTGGGATCGGAAATTCTTTCACCGCTCGTAGTCCCTTTGTATCTGGTTTAATCCCGCTGCCCGAAATAGAATACCCTAGGTACTTAACTTCTGATTGTAAGAAAACACTCACATTTGTCTAACCTTAACTCGAGTTTGTTCGCCACTAAACGTCTCAGTACTTCCTGTAAAATTTTCATGTGACTATCACTATCCTTCGTTGCTATCATTATGTCGTCCATGTATATTATGACCTTATCTTCCTTTACCATATCTGAGAAAATCTTGTTCGTGAATCTTTGGAATACTGCAGACGCATTGCGTAACCCGAACGGCATCCTCAACCACTCGTACTGTCCCATCGGAGTTGTGAATGACGTGTATTTTACTGAATCTATGTGCATAAATACGTGGAAGTATCCGTTCTTCAAATCTAATTTAGTGAATAGTCTTTTCTCTGAGAGTTTATCTAACAGGTCATCTATTAGGGGTGTCGGGTAATTGTCTTTTATCATCCATTTATTTAGTGTGCGATAATCTACGCAGAACCTTAGTTCCCCTGAATCCTTTTTTACCAGTACTATTGGTGACACGTATTCTGACTCGCTAGTTCTGATGTAGCCCTTGTCTGTGTAATCGTCTATCATCTTCTGTACTTGAGACTTTTCGCTGTACGATAGCCTTCTGGGCGGACAATTGAACGGTTTTTCGTTTTCAAAATTCAATTTCATTTCCCACCTCGTCTCCGGTAGACTCGGACTTTCTGCGTTTGTATAGGTTGCTCTGAACATGTGCTTGAGCCGTTCTACCAGATTCACACAACAATCTGACCCCACTTTTAACTCGCTATCATTTCCCACAGCCGGGTACTCAACAGGTAGTAAAATTGGCCTTCCTGTTTTCGTATGGATCTTTAGCCTGTACCAGCCCCACTAAAGCTGCGTTTCCATCTTTATTTTCTTGTTCTTCTAAACACTCATTTTCTACCCCATACTCACTTTCTACTGTATGCCATTTTCCTATTATACACTCGTTTTCCTTTCTCCACTCATTCTCTGCCCTATGTTCTCTGTCTTCTATACACTCGTTCTTTTCTTCACACTCATTCGCGACTGTACACTCATTTTCTGCTTCATGTTCATTTCTGTCTATACACTCATTTTCTGTTTCATGTTCGTATTTGTCTATACACTCATTTTCTGTTTCATGTTCATATTCGTCTATACACTCATTTTCTGTTTCATGTTCATATTCGTCTATATACTCATTTTCTGTTTCATGTTCATATTCGTCTTCTTTATCTTCCTTCTTTGTGCAAATGTCACTTACAATTTTAAATTTACATAACTTCATAAAGTCTCTACCTAACACAGCCTCGTAGCCCATCGACTCGTCTGCCACTACTAGCAACTCAAAGTAGAATTGTTTGCTATTGATGATTACAAAACAGGGTATTTTGCCAACAATATCAAGTTTGCTATTATTTAGCCCAACATATGAGTAATTCGCGTCTTTACTTAAAATGAATTCATAATTTTCAACTTTGCTTAATTTGTAACAACTTAAATTCTCTTTCTTGAGATCATCAGAACTTAAAACTATGCGTCCTTTCGCTTCGTGTGGATTTTTCATAGGCTGGTACCCCAAGCATGATGACTTAATAAAATTTATTGGGCTCCCCGAGTCGATGAGGCAATCTAAGGACAAACATTTGTTATTGTAGTTGCTAACGTATATCTCAAACTTGTATATGTATTCATTATGTACCTTGTCCTTTCTTTCGTCACAGTGTGACACCTGGTGGCTCATACTGCCACATCCGTAGCATGCTCCTCTCTCGCGCCTGGGCTTGCGGCGCTCCCCTGCCATGTGGCCTAGAGAGTTGCAGTTATAGCAGCGGATAGTTGCTGCTGCTCCTCCTGTGTTCGCTGCCCCTGTTGGATTGGGTCTCTTTGAGCACTGCATGTGGGCCTGTCTGCGTAAGCCCTCGTCCGGGATGCCTTCAATAACGCCGTCGATCAGCTCCTCGTTGTCAATGGTTATGCGCGAAGCCAATACCATCTTGTCGTTGAAATACTTGGAGAACTCTTCGTCACGCCTCCATGCACGAGACTCGAACTTTCGACGGAGCAATAGTTTGCTCTCTTTGGGCTGGAACGTGTTTTCCATGATGCTCAGCAGCTGTCCGATCGGCAATGAGACGTGTTCTGGATTCGAGTGTAGCCACACTAGTGCGTTGTCTTTAAGTTTCGACATCAGCAGCATTAGTAGCTTCTCATCCTTGAGCTTGTACACCCTTGCGGCGGCCTCAAATAGCGCGATCCAAGCTGCAACGTTTTCGTTGTATCCCGAAATGTTGCCATGGTAAGTCGGCAACATTTCTTTCGCCGCGTTCAGCAACATGATGCTGCCATCGCCGTCTGTGTTCTCCCCTTCTCCTTCTGCAGTTTCAGCAACTCTATCTTTAGCTTTATCAGTTCCACCTCTGCACGAGTTTTTTCTCCACGGTCCTTTTCTGGTGGTGTTTCGCCGTTGTTGTTGTCGTTGTACTCGAGTGTTGGCTGCGTCTTGTCGTTTTTCTCTTTTTGCTCGTCGTTGGGTTTTTTTCCGTTGTCGGCGTAAGCCGGCGACGCATTTTCGGCATCTGCTTCTCCACCGTTATTCGTCTCGTTCTGGGCTGGCGCCGCGTCATCTTCCGTCTCGCTCTCTCCCGTTACCATCTCAGGCGGTCCCTGTCCTCGCCGCTCCGCTGGTACGTCGTTTAGACGGACTGCCATGGCGGCTTTGCTTCCTCCTTTTGGCATGTTGAGAGCTTCTAGCCACCCGCGCAACTGGGCCGCCGAGAAATCTTGCGCGCCAACTGAGTCAGACATGTCTGTTCTTGTCGTTCGCTGTGGATAGCGTCGTCAATGTGTGTGTTGCAGAAAAAAAAAAATTCGGCTTTTGTTCCGTCTTGGTTTTGTGGTGTTTGGTTCAATCCCACTTCTGAGTTTGTAGGATACCGGATTCCGTCAAGCTGTGTGGATTCCGCTATGAGGCGAGTCCACATTCGAATACACAATTTAACAGTTTTAATAACGTTTACGTTTTATTCCACTTGGCACACTTCCGTCGCCTTCTACTGCTGTACCAAAAGTGAGTCCGTTCTATCGACGCTCTCTTTACGATGTATGTTTTTCGATCTCACTATCGGTATCTCCCACCGAGTGTATCGATGGTGCGGAGATACCGACGCGCGATCTATCATTTTCAAATACAGAGTTGCTTATGTGACTACTTCTCTATCTAAACGTACTGCTACAAAACTAAGTTTTAGGCAAGAAGGAAGGGAAAAGGGAAAGAAAAAGGTAAACTACGAAAATAAGTTTAAGGTGCACGTCTGTGCATGTGTATGTATGCGCGTTGCTTAGAGAGGGGTGTCACTAAAGTTTCACTTTAATTTCAGTTACGTTAACTTCTGATATCTATGCGTAGGGATTTGATGATGAAATAAATGTAATATAATCAAACTCTGGATTTGGGGCGCTGTATCGTTCGCCCTTGTTCACCTGAAGTTGTGCTGGAGGTCGCCTGGAGTGATGCATATGGATTCAGGCCGTACGCCAAAATTGTCTGGCAGGAGGTTACTCCGTACTTCTGAACTTGAGTAGTAGCCAGATTCGTGGTTGATTGGAGCAGACCTGACCCCGTTGGATCTATGCACAGCCCAACCACGGTGTCGATTTAGGGTCCAGGAAATAATAACGTTCTAGTTGGAGAAAACTCGACAACCGTACGCCTAAGTCTGCCCCCAGGGTTGTCTTCTTAAGACTGTACCGCGATGGGGCAGCTTAGGTGCAATTTCCCTGCAACATAGGTTATGTTAGCACGTGCACGGCACTGATGTGAAAACATACCTTTTCCAAATAGCTATAGCACTTTTTTTTGTTCTTTTCACAGAATTTAGCAATCACTTTTTATTTTGTAGGCATAAGCACATACGAGTACATCATCCCAATTAATGTATTTGAGTCAGAATATATAGTCGGAATTATAAGTACAGTACTGGGTTTGAATATTAAACTTTTTTGCCTTTCACTAGCGACGTCTTTATTGCTTGATCAATTTCCATTGAATGTCCCAAGCTATAAAGGCGATGGCTAAGTCGCTGGTGCAGCAGAGCTTTTGGTTCTCGTTTAACTGTTTAATCGTATGTTCTCGAACCTTCGCGGCAGCGTTAGACGATCGCATAATGCACAGCATAGATTAACTGTGTAATCATACGATTGCTGTCTATGCTTTCCACCGTTCATCGAATGCATGCGTAGGTTTTCCACTCAAGAGCGGCTAAAGCTTTAAAGAGAACTTAAGAGCAGCTAAAGTTTGGCCCTTATAAAAAAAACAGGGCGTCTCACGACGTGAACAAACCAAATAATTAAAAAAAAAAATGCCTTTAATTTGCTAACTACTACAGGGCGCGGGCGTGAACATTTGTGCCGAGGTGACAAACGCTTATGATGGCCGTGCCCAGAAGAATGGCCCGGTTGCCGGAGGCGAAGAAATTTTGCACGCTGGGGTGCGTTTCGGATTTGGTGCGGATGTGGAAGATGTTTCGCTGGGCACTGAAGTGCCCCGGTGCAGCAACGTGTGGTGTCGTTCTCCACAAGTGATGCAGTTGTGCGCGCTTTGGCATTCCCGAATTCTATGTCCTCCTGCGAAGCAGTTTAGACAGAGCTGTTTTTGGTGAATATAGTTGGAACGAGCGTCAACGGTCATATGGAGGAAATGAGGACACATACGGATTGGATGATTCTCTTTCGCACAGAGATCACACGTCCTCCTCTTCGGGTTCACTGTTGTCTCGAACGAGTGAACCCTCCTAGGAACAGGACTCCCTTGGGACCGGAACGGATTAGTTCTAGAGGGTGGCGGGTTCGGTTCGCTTTTCGAACTGGGTGCATGGGAAGGGTTGCCCTCGATGGCCTCCAAGGTCAGATACCTCTGACTCAAGAAGGAGTCCATCTTCTTCCATGGGGGCACCTCCTTCTTTGTGGTGACGGAGTCTTCCCATGAGGCCCGGCTCAACATGGGCAGTTTGGAGGCGCAAATCGTCACCAACAAACTGTCCCAGTTTTCGGTGGAGACCTTGGAATGCGCCAGTGCGGTTAGCACCCCGTGGATCGTCCCTTGGAGCACCTTCAGAGCACGACTCGACTCGGAAACAACTGGGGACAGCGAGAGGAGAATATTGATCTGGTTGGTCACCAGGAGCCGGTTGTTCTCATACCGGTCACGTAGGGAATTCCATGCCGCCTCGAAGTCGTCGTTGGTCAACGGGGATTTTTCCACGATGGCTTTTGGATCGCCACTGGTCTTCGTGGTTAAGTGGTACAGCTTTTCTACGGGTGAGAGCCTCGGATTATGGATGTAAATGGCTGTGAAGAGGTCCCGAAAAGTGGGCCAGCGAACGTAATCCCCCGTGAACACTTCGATGTCACAGGGTGGCAGTCGACAGCCGCCGTTGGAGTCCGGCTGGGAAGAAGGACGGACTACTGGGCTGGCCGATTGGGCCGTAAGATCGTCTAGGCACCGTTCATAGTCGTTGTAACACGTGTCGTACATGGCTTGGATCTCTAGTTGGGTGTCAGGATCCTCGTCAACCGACGCCATGGAACAGGCCTCGAATTCAGCATCCACCTTTGCCCACATGCTCTGTAAGCGGACCTGAGCGATAGCGGGGGATGGCGTGCTGGTACCGGAAGCGGTAAAACGGTCTTTCAAACTGGTCAGCCGATCATGCCGATGGTTGCTACCAATTGCGGATTAGTGCATATACATAAATAGACGCAAGAATATGCAGCCAATATATATGTATATGTCGGGTCTTAGAATTTTTTGCAGTGTATTTTCGGTTATTCCCTGTTAGCTTGCTCGCTGAGTCCCTTTCGTGTCTTCTTTGCACTTTACCGTTGGTTATCGGTCACTGCTTGTCTCCTAACTTCAACGCTCCGTTTCAGACACGGGCTGTCTCATATTTGTATTGGTGTTAGAGAGGGAGATGATGAGTAATGAAGGAGGGATGGAATTGAGAGAGAGGCGTATGAGTGTGTTACTCTGTAGCTGGCCTGGGTAGATATAGAGAGAGAGAGAGAGAGAGAGAGATAATTTGAGAGTGGTACAGACAATTGTGTTACAGATAGTTGTAAAGCAGAGCAATTCGGCTGTTGGTGCGTTATCTCTGGTAAAATCGAGAAAATGAATACCACGAAACCTGACAAGAACCTAGAAATCCCGTTAACTCCGACATCAGAAGTGGGAACTTTGCCTACTCCTACCAAACCGGAGGATCAGTGGCGTGTGGTGTTTGAATTGGCGAAAGCCATGCAGGCGTCAACCCCTGTTCAGAACGTTGACATCACTTTGCTCAAGCTTAATCTGGAGGGTGCCTGCGACGATATTATTCTGGCAGAGCAGCCGCTAACTGGAAGCGGGCTCATCATGGCGCTAAGTAATTGTATGGAGGGCAGTGCTTCGAAGTGGCTAACCCAAGTGTGTTACGCTGCCATTCAGTGGGAGCAGTTTAAGCAACTGTTCAAGCAGCGGTATGAGAGCGTAGAGACGCCGGCCGCCATTTTGTTGATCAAATCTGGAACTATCCAACAGAAGAGTATTAATCAGTGCTTCGTGTCAGGGCCGAAGGGAAGTATGACACAGCGAGGTATGATCTATCCGCCTTGTTTTGATTCGGGAGCTGAATGTTCTCTGATTAGAGAGTGTGTTTGTATCAAATTATCTGGGAACCTCATTAATAATATTGTAATGTTAAAAAGTATTGGTAATTCAGGCATAAACAGTACATTGAAAATTCTAAGTGATGTCATTATCAATGAAAGCGCTATCGAGATGTTGTTCCATGCAGTGCGGGACAGGGAGCTGCCAAACGATGTCATGGTTGGGCGTGAGATTCTCATACAAGGCTTTAACGTTTTACTTTCGTGTGATAAGTTTGAAATCATAAAGTCCAAAGTAGTCAAAACATGTGCAGCATATGAAATGCCATACCACCCCACAAATGTTAATACTGATTTAATCGATAAGAATAGAGATAAGTTGATTGAATTACTTGAACATTATTCTGCGGCTTTCATTAATGGAACGGCTTGTACCACTGTGGGGACTGGTGAAATGAAAATAAGATTAATTGACCCTAACAAGACGGTGCAGAGGCGATCATATAGGCTCGCCCCTGAAAAAAAAGAAATAGTTCGGTCACAGATAAGTGAGTTAATGAAATGTAACATCATTCGACCCAGTTGTGCACCGTATGTCAGTCCTATTTTGCTCGTGAAAAAGAGAAGTGGTTCGGATCAACTCTATGTTGATTATAGTGAATTCAATTAAAATACAGGATCAGACAAATAATCCTTGCCACTTATTGATGACCAGATTGCCAGATTGAGTGGTGCCAATTATTTTACATGTCTAGACATGGCTAGTGGATATCATCAAATACCCATTACCTCAGATTCTATAGAGTATGCTGCGTTTGTAACTCCTGAAGGGCCATATGAGTTTTTAAAAATGCCGCTCGGAATGAAGAACGCCCCTTCTGTTTTTCAGCATGCAGTTTAAATGCTATTGGTAGTCTTGCGCATTCCTATGTCATAATTTATATGGACGATATCATGGTGGTGTCACCTACAGTTGAGCTAGGTTTGGAGAGGTTGAGAAATTTTTTGGATGTTGTGAGTAAGGCCGGATTCTTGTTCAATATTAAAAAGTGTAGCTTTCTGAAAACGGCTGTACAGTATTTGAGATATGAAGTGAGTGCCGGGGATATAAGGCCAAATTCAAGTAAAAAGAAGGAAATCTTTGTTTGGAATGTAAAGCTAGAAGAGATTAAAAAGAATGTTATCACCATCCTCACTAGTGAGCCAGTTCTTGTTATCTTCAGCTAAATATATCCAATCGAATTGCATACCGATGCTAGTTCTAGTGGTTATGGAGCTATACTGCTGCATAAAATCGATGGTAGACCTCATGTGGTGGAATACTTTAGTAAGACAACCTCCTCCGCTGAATTAAGATATCATTCTGATGAACTAGAAACGTTACCTATAGTGGAAGCTATAAAGCGTTTTCGTCACTATCTTTTGGGCCGTGAGTTTGTGGTTTATACCGATTGTAATGCCTTAAAGGCTTCTCGCACTAAATTGGAATTGACTCCTCGAGTGCATCGCTGGTGGGCCTATCTGCAGTCTTTTAACTTTAACATTCAGTATCGAGAAGGGAAACGTATGGCTCACGTTGATTTCCTATCAAGGAATCCTTTGCAAACCAAACCTGATCTAATAACAAGCAAGATTCCTGAAAAGAGCGTGAGTTTGACGGAGGTATCCAGCGACTGGTTGTTCGCTGAGCAGCAACTTGACGCGGATCTGGTGAACATTGTTACCAAACTCAATGAAAGCGAGCTTTCGGATGATTTGACAGGAACGTATGAGTTGAGAAAGGGTGTATTGTGTCGGAAAATTTAAAGGAATAGTAGAACCCGTTGGCTGCCAGTGGTACCCCGAGCGCTTAGATGGTCAGTAATCAATCAGGTCCATGAATCGATTATGCATTTATTTTGGCAGAAGACACTTAATAAAGTTTATCAGTATTATTGGTTTGACAAAATAAACAAGTATGTTCGCAAATTCGTTGACAATTGCATCACCTGCAAGACTGTAAAAGGTTCTTCGGGGAAAGTTCAGGCAGAGCTTCAGTCGATTCAAAAAGTCAATATACCTTGGCATACAGTACATATTGACATCACTGGAAAGCTGAGTGGCAAAACAGTTTAAAGGAGTATCTTATTGTGGAGATAGACGGTTTCACTAAGTTTGTTTATTTGTTCCATACTCTCAAGTTAGATACTGATAGTTGTGTGGCAGCCATGAAGTCATCTACTTCATTGTTTGGAGTGTCGAATCGAATCATTGCCGATAAAGGTAGATGTTTCACTAGCTCAAGGTTTTCAGAGTTTTGTTTGTCTCAAAATATTAAGCTTCATTTGATCGCTACGGGTGCGAGTCGTGCTAACGGTCAAGTTGAGCGCGTAATGAGCGTACTAAAGAACTTGTTAGCTGTGGTGGAATCAGGTCAACGATCTTGGCAAGACGCTCTGGGAAAAACACAGTTGGCCCTAAATTGTACAGTGAGCCGTGCAACTGGAGTGAGTCCTTTGGAGCTTCTAATCGGCAAAGAGGCTAGTCCAGGCTCGTCAGATTGATGTGGAGAGTGTGAGAACTCAAGCATCTAACACTATGAAAGAGTCGGCCAGTTATGACAAGTTCCTATTTGATAAGAATAGGGCAGCAGTTCACAGACATAAAGCCGGCGATTATTTGAAGAGTGAAGAAAGGCATCAGACTAAGTTGGATGCAAAGTTTAAAGTTCCGTTTCTAGTATTGAAGGTACTTGAAGGAGATCGTTATGTTTTGAAATCGTTAAGTAGTAAGCGAACTTATAAATATTGCCACGACGATATTCGTAAAATGCCAGAGGGGCGTATTCCCAATGAACTAGACTGTAATGGAGATGAGTTGATTTTGCCCAAGAGTCCAGTGGGGA
The DNA here is from genome assembly GCA_037356375.1 of Drosophila affinis. Taxonomy (NCBI): domain Eukaryota; kingdom Metazoa; phylum Arthropoda; class Insecta; order Diptera; family Drosophilidae; genus Drosophila; species Drosophila affinis. Next base: position 32,439,616 of record CM074802.1, on the reverse strand, counting down.
CTGAATGTGAGCCGTCTGAAAAGGGCGATGATTTGTCCGTTACGTTCGATTTCGTTCGATTCTCTTTGTAGAAGTCTGACGTATTTTTGTTTTGCGCTCCGCTTATCTGCCTATTATCTTTAATAAACAGCCGGTGTTTTTTGAACATACCAATATAAATAAACTATAAATTGCCTACTTGCTTAGAGCTTCTCCTTAAACGCGAGTGCACGCCCTATAATTGTGTTTTTAGACATAATTTAATTATTTTCCTGTGTCGGTAGTCATTGTGTTTTGTTTTTTCTTTTCGTAAGTACACACAGAATCAAAATCTGCCGCTCTCACCTAGTTGATCTGCTCTATTGCTTTTATCACTCACTCCCTATTACCCAAACTAACATAACTGTTCTTCCTCTCTCGCTCTCAATACGTTCTGTGTAGTAGCGCTCTCTCTTTTTCTCTCTCTCAACTGAAGCTGCAGAAACCGCTCTTCTCTCTTTCTTATTGCGCTTTCATCGCTTATCTGGCACACTGGTCTGATATATATTTTGTTTGGAAATTTTATTTTTTTATATTTCTCATAATGGAATACGCAGTTGTCTGTGCCAAGAAAACCTGCAAGAAGCAGATCACCCATGACCAGCCGAGTATCCCCTGCTGGCTATGCGATAGCGTAGTGCACGCTAAATGCGCCGGGTTCTCCGGTCTCGTGGGTGATGCCATCTCCAAAAGAAATGGCTTGCATTACAGCTGTGAGGCATGCCGTCCGGTTGAAGGGGAGATGGCAGCGTTTATGAGGCAGACCCGGAAGGGCTTTAAGGAGCTGACCGTGGGCTTTAAAGAGCAGTACGATCGGCTCCTAGCCATGGAGTCTCAGTTCAGTGGTCTCAAACTACTGACTGAGTCTCCTAGGCGCAAAAAGGTCACTCCGCGGGATCTGCATGTGCCAACTGCCCCTCGACGGGCCGATGCTGACAAGCTGACTCCGACCACCCCAAAAATGCAGCAGTTGATTTCGTTCGCCACTCCAAAGGCAACGACAGCTGCTGGTGATGAAAATTCGGTAGCCGAATTTATCGCGTCGGAGAGCATGCAGCCAAGGCCGTCTGTAGCGTCCGTGTCCGAAGTGTCCGCAAATTCATTAGCTGTCCCCGCAATTCCGACCCCACCAGTCAATATACGACCCGGACCACCGGGTATTACCATCACAGGTGATAGGCCTGTGGTGCCAAGATTGGTCGGGATCCCACCAAAGAGACAAGTTTTTGTCTCACGACTTGCCCCTGACTCCACAATTAAAGATGTGACGGCTTATATTCAAAGCCGCATACAAGCCGTTGATTTCAAGGTGGAAAAGTTCCACTTTTCTTATGCCAGGGAGATAGCTTCTTTTAAAATAAGTGTCTCCCAAACTCACTTTAACACCATCTGTTCAGCAAAATTTTAGCCGGAGCATTTGGTGGTGAAGGAGTTTAAGGCAAAGAAGAAGACTAGGCCCCCAATAACTCTGCCAACAAATCAGACCAGTGCTCCTTCGTCATCTTCCCGCTCTACCTCCACCCGTCCAAAAAACTAACAAACTCTCTTTTAGTGACCTATCAGAATGTTCGAGGCTTGCGTAGTAAGCTCAGCATTCTTTTCCTGGATAGTATCGCATTTGCATCCAACGTTATTGTGTTTACCGAAACCTGGTTAAAGCCGGATATTCTTAGTTCCGAAGTTTTGGCAGGTCGGTACACAACTTATAGAAAGGATCGTTCGTCTCGACGTGCTGGAGGGGTTCTGATTGCTGTGGACTCAAACTTCACGTCGGAACTTTTCACAGTCCAGATCCAGCTGGAACTGGAATTTCTGTGTGTAAAACTGATTATTCCCGCTTTCTCAGTTTTCATAACTTGTTCGTATATTCCACCTTCTTCGGATATCGCAATTTACGAGCAGCATTTGTCCGCCTTAACCGCTATCTCTTCCTCGCTATCTGAAAAAGATCACATGATAGTTCTTGGAGACTTCAACTTGCCAGGAATTGTTTGGTGTTCGGCAAATGAGTCTAATAGCCTGGTACCCATGGCCCGTCATGACTTTGTTGACGGCTTGATTGACCTGTCTCTGTCACAAGTTAACCATGTTAAAAATTCCTTGGGTCGATTTCTTGATCTGTGCTTTGTAACGGATCCGACCTTAGCGTTGTTAACTCGAGTCCCCCCGCTCACTATACCTGAAGATGCCTACCATCCTACTTTTGATGTGTCGCTCGACCTCGGACGAACGGTACTGGATCGGTCGGGTAGACTACCCCAATGTGTCCGCTGCTTCCGTAAAGCCGAGTTTACGAAGCTTAATAACCTCATTAGGGATTTTGATTGGTCCGCATTATATTTGTGCAGTGATGTTACGACAGGCACAAATATTTTCTATGATGCACTGGACTCACTTTTTGTCTCTTGTGTCCCACTTTCCTGTCCGATTAGATCAAGAAAACCCCCTTGGTTTGCCAAGGAGCTATCTCATCTAAAAAACTTAAAATCAAGACTTTATAAAAAATTTCAAGAAGTTGGCTCTCCTTCTTCTCTCTCTCATTATGTAATAGCTCGGTCAAACTTTTCAGTTCTTAACGCTCAATGCTATCAGAATTACCTTTCTCGATGCAGGATACGTTTTTCTAAGGACCCCAAACAGTTCTACAGCTTCGTAAACAGTAAGCGTAGAACGTCCGCACACCCATCCTCGCTATCCTTCCGTAATACGTCGGCAGATAATGATCAGGCAATTGCCGATCTTTTTGCCCGTTTTTTCCACACTACCTATTCGCAGGACGTTTACTCTGGTCAGCCGTATCCATTCAGCTTACCGCGGTCGAACGGCATTTTCTGTCCTTTGCTAAATGAAAGCTCGTTGCTTCATGATCTACGAACAGTAAAGCCGGTGTTCTCACCGCGTCCGGACGGAGTTCCCGGCTGTGCACTCAGGTACTGTGCCGAGTCTCTGTGTGGGCCGTTGCTTAAACTATTCAACCTATCCATAAATTCTTCATGCTTTAACCCGATATGGAAGGAGTCCTTTATAATTCCTCTCCATAAGAAAGGTAGCAAGTCTGACGCAATGAACTATAGAGGTATATCTAAGTTATCCGCTATTCCTAAAGTGTTTGAGAAAATTTTAACTCCGCACCTGCAGCACCTATGCAGATCACTTATATCTCCAACTCAACATGGATTTATGAGGCGGAGATCAACCACTACAAATTTATTGGAGTTTACCTCCTTTATAATAAAAGGCTTTCAAGGTAATTTGCAGACGGATGTTGTTTACACCGATTTTAGTAAAGTAAACCATTCTCTCCTAGCACAAAAGCTCGACCTTATAAGGTTCCCGCCCAATCTCCTGAGATGGATCTCTAGCTACCTTTGCTTTAGGTCTCAAAGAGTCCTTTTCAAAAACTCCCTGTCCTCTCCAGTTATGGTGACTTCGGGTGTACCTCAGGGCAGCCATCTAGGCCCCTTACTCTTTACTCTCTTTATAAATGACCTACCTTCTGTATTAACATACTCTCGAGTACTAATGTATGCGGATGATGTTAAGCTCTGTGTCCAGTATAAGGACATTTCTTTTCAATCCAGGTTGCAATCCGATCTCGATAGATTTCAGTCTTGGTGTTGTGCAAATTTTTTAAACCTTAATGCTTCAAAATGTAAAGTAATGACTTTTCTTCGCTCCAGCGCCTTTCTGGTTCCTTACGACCCCTATATAACAAAGACTCTCTACACTTCTCTAGTTCGTTTGATTTTAGAATACGGCTCTTGTGTATGGTGCCCTCAGTACAACGTACATCGTGACCGTATAGAATCAGTTCAGAAAAACTTTTTACTTTTTGCTCTTCGCGGCCTCAACTGGGATGCAAGTGTGAGACTGCCGTCTTACTCTAATAGATTGCTTTTAATAAACCTTCCAACCTTAGCTTATCGTAGGAAAATGCTTGGTGTGATTTTTGTGCACAACTTGATCAAGGGTGACGTAGATAGCCCTGACCTGTTGAGCCGCATAAACTTCACGATTCCTATTAGAAGCACTAGAAACTATACACCGTTGTTTCTTCCGCTTTGTAGATCGAATTACTCCTTGCATGAACCATTTAGGGTCCTATGCTCGAATTATAATTCCCTCTACCATATTATATCTACCACTAACTCCCTTGCTAGTCTTAAATTACTTATACTCTTATATCTTTCCCGTAATTAGTAATTACTTCGTTTCTTTAGTTAGATTAGTTCTACTTTTCCTCGAACACTAGTCTAACACCTATCTTTCATGCATGCCCGCGATCGGTTCGGTTAACGAGTCGCGCATTAAGCGGCTGCGCCCCTCGGTCGGTTGGGCGGGAGGTGGGCTGCTTTCTTGCCTGGGATCCGCGCGTAACAGCCATCATCTGGTGTCACTTGGGCCACTTGATGGTGCAGTCATTGCACATCAACGTCCTAAAGTTAATAACGATGAAAAGATTTTATGTTTGGAGAGTGCCGTCTAGTTAAGACGATGAAAAGATATGTTTGGAGGGTGCCGTCTAGTTGAGACAATGAAATGATATTGTATGTGAAGAGTTCCGTCTAGGTGAGACGATGAAATGATGTTATATGTAAAGAGTTCCGTCCAGTTGGGATGAAGAGTCATGTGTGACTGTAAAGAGTTCCGTCCAGTTGGGATGAAGAGACAGGTGTGACTGTAAAGAGTTCCGTCCAGGTGGGATGAAGAGTCATGTGTGACTGTAAAGAGTTCCGTCCAGGTGGGGTGAAGAGTCAGGTGTGACTGTAAAGAGTTCCGTCCAGTTGGGATAAAGAGTCAGGTGGGATGAAGAGTCAGGTGTGACTATAAAGAGTTCCGTCCAGGTGACTATAAATAGTTCCGTCCAGGTGGGATTAAGAGTCAGGTGTGACTGTAAAGAGTTCCGTCCAGGTGGGATGAAGAGTCAGGTGTGACTGTAAAGAGTTCCGTTCAGGTGAGACGAAGAGTCCTAGTGGGACTTGAAAAATGAATGATGATTATCTGTCAGCCATGAGGTCTGAATTGTGTATCGGCCAAAGGCCTATAAGATAGCAATTGTGGATTTTTAGTAAAAAAATTTTATGTGAAATGAAGGAAACAGGAAGAGTCGGTGAGACTGTGTGGAAGAAAAAGAAATGTAATTTTTATTGGATAAGAACTCACAAGAGAAAATGAAAAGAAAACATTGTTACTTTAGAGCGAAAGAAATGAATGACGATCTATGTCCTAATAGTTTCAATGATATTACCGTAGCCAATAATTGCTATTGGATAAAGACAAGCTGTATTACGCCATACAAAATCTATTTATTGCTGCATTGAAATGATTACACGAGGACGTGTAGAGGTCAGGATGGCCGTGTCGGGTCTTAGAATTTTTTGCAGTGTTTTTTCGGTTATTCCCTGTTAGCTTGCTCGCTGAGTCCCTTTCGTGTCTTCTTTGCACTTTACCGTTGGTTATCGGTCACTGCTTGCCTCCTAACTTCAACGCTCCGTTTCAGACACGGGCTGTCTCATATTTGTATTGGTGTTAGAGAGGGAGATGATAATGATATGAAGGAGGGACGGAATTGAGAGAGAGGCGCTTGAGCGTGTTACTCTGTAGCTGGCCTGGGTAGATATAGAGAGAGAGAGAGAGAGAGATAATTTGAGAGAGGTACAGACAATTGTGTTACAGATAATGAGAGGCTGAAAGAGCTTGTCCTCGATTCTTGCGGAACACTCAGTTTTTGGAAGCCTGCCCAGGCAGTTGTAAAGCAGAGCAATTCGGCTGTTGGTGCGTTATCTCTGGTGAAATCGAGAAAATGAATACCACGAAACCTGACAAGAGCCTAGAAATCCCGTTAACTCCGACATATATATGTATGCGGACAAGAATATGCCGTTAAATCTGGTGTGTGAGTGTACTGATGTACGTAGCTAGGAGGAGCGGAAGATCGGAGAACGGACAGAATAGCCGCTTGGCATTGGACGGAAAAACCAAGATCGTACGTATCTTAATAAAGCGATCCGCCTATGCTTGCTGGGGTGCGCTTCTCTTTGTTGGGGAAGATCCGGCTCAAAGGACTAATGTTTGTAGGGGGCGGATCACAATCACTGAACAGTTGGATTTATTTCAAGTTGTTTATATTTCCCGATCGTTCTCTGATGTTTATGTATAATTATAGTAAGTAGTTTAAATAATCGACGTATGTATGTACGTGTGTATAGAAAGAATCCGTAGGTATGTGGTTCGAAATAACTCTGACCGATCGTAGCGTGGGTGGGAGCGAGAACTGAAAACTCCCGCTCAAGCTAGTGGACGCCTGAGCGCCGGTCGGCTCTCCCAAGTGCCGTGTGCAAGAGCGCGATAGAGCGAGCGAGCCACAGTGCGCTGCAGAAGTTTGCGGCTGATCTCAACAATACTTATATACACTTAAATGAAACAATATTTTCTATGTTTAACATTATTATACATACTTATATCTCTCATATTTTATACATTTTTCTTATTATGCCCTTGGCTTATTTCTTTTATTATAATAAACCTTTGTAACAAATCTTTTAAAATGAATTGCTAGATCGCTTTATTTAGGAGCCATGCAGGTAACGATGGGGGAAAGGTGGAGTATAAAATAATTACATGACAACAAGGGATTTTCCAAAGCATATACCCTATCTCGGTGTGATCATAGTTGGGAGGGCAAGGACTGTTGCAGAAACATCAGCACAGCGGACCGTCATGTCGAAAGAGGATTGCATTGTCTGCACTTGTAAATTCTTTCTTCTCCTTTCTCTTTTCGTACACCTTTCCCCTTCCTGATCCTCGATTCAATTTAAAATGTTCGTTAGCGAAGAGAAGCACGCGAAGAATAAAATTAAATAAGAATAGGTAACGAAGCGAGCACGTAGCGATAGTAAAAAACCAGAACCCACTCCTACTACCGTCTCACGGCTAGCCCCTGACTCCACAATTAAAGACGTGACGGCTTATATTCAAAGCAAAATAAAAGCCGTTGATTTAAGGGTGGGAGATAGCTTCTTTTAAAATAAGTGTCTCCGAAACTCACTTTAACACCATCTGTTCGGCCAAATTTTAGCCGGAGCATTTGGTGGTGAAGAAGTTTAAGGCAAAAAAAAGACTAGGCCCCCAATAACTCTGCCAACAAATCACAACAATGCGCCACTTTCGTCTTCCCGCTCTACCTCTACCCGTCCAAAAAACTAGTAAATTCTATCTTACTTCACGTCGGAACTTTTCACAGTCCAGATCCAGCAGGAACTGGTATTTCTGTGTGTAAGACTGATTCTTCCCGCTTTCTCAATTTTCATTACTTGTTCGTATATTCCACCGTCTTCGGATATCGCAATTTACGAGCAGCATTTGTCCGCCTTAACCGCTATTTCTTCCTCGCTATCTGACAAAGATCACATGATAGTTCTTGGTGACTTCAACTTACCAGGAATTGTTTGGTCTTCGGCAAATGAGTCTAATAGTCTGGTGCCCATGGCACGTCATGACTTTGTTGACGGCTTGATTGACCTGTCTCTGTCTCAAGTTAACTATGTTAAAAATTCCTTGGGTCGATTTCTTGATCTGTGCTTTGTAACGGATCCGACCTTAGCGTTGTTAACTCGAGTCCCCCCCGCTCACTATACCTCTGAAGATGCCTTCCATCGAAGTGTCATTCGACCTTGGACGAACTGTATTGGATCGGTCGGGTAGACTACCTCCGCTGCTTTCGTAAAGCCGAAGCTTAATAACCTCATTAGGGATTTTGATTGGTCCGCATTATATTTGTGCAGTTATGCTACGACAGGCACAAACATTTGCTCTGATGCACTGGACTCACTTTTGTTTCTTGTGTCCCACGTTCCTGTCCTATTAGATCGAGAAAACCTCCTTGGTTTACCAAGGATCTGTCCCATCTAAAAAACTTAAAAACAAGGTTTTATAAAAAACTTCAGAAAGTTGGCTCTCCTTCTTTTCTTTCTCATTATGTAACAGCTCGGTCAAACTTTTCAGTTCTTAACACTCAATGCTATCAGAACCACCCGTCTCGATGCATGATACGTTTTTCTAAGGACCCCAAACAGTTCTACAGCTTCGTAAACAGTAAGCGTAGAACGTCCGCACACCCATCCTCGCTATCCTTCCTTAATACATCGGCAGATAATGATCAGGCAATTGCCGATCTTTTTGCCCGTTTTTTCCAAACTACCTATTCGCAGGACGTTTACTCTGGTCAGCCGTATCCATTCAGCTTACCGCGGTCGAACGGCATTTTCTGTCCTTTGCTAAATGAAAGCTCGTTGCTTCATGATCTACGAACAGTAAAGCCGGTGTTCTCACCGCGTCCGGACGGAGTTCCCGGCTGTGTACTCAGGTACTGTGCCGAGTCTCTGTGTGGGCCGTTGCTTAAACTATTCAACCTATCCATAAATTCTTCATGCTTTAACCCGATATGGAAGGAGTCCTTTATAATTCCTCTCCATAAGAAAGGTAGCAAGTCTGACGCAATGAACTATAGAGGTATATCTAAGTTATCCGCTATTCCTAAAGTGTTTGAGAAAATTTTAGCTCCGCACCTGCAGCATCTATGAAGATCACTTATATCTCCATCACAACATGGATTTATAAGGCGGAGATCAACCACAACAAATTTATTGGAGTTTACCTCCTTTATAATAAAAGGCTTTCAAGGTAATCTGCAGACGGATGTTGTTTACACCGATTTTAGTAAAGCGTTCGACTCTGTAAACCATTCCCTCCTAGCACAAAAGCTCGACTTTCTAGGGTTCCCGCCTAATCTCCTGAGATGGATCTCTAGCTACCTTTGTTCTAGGTCTCAAAGAGTCCTTTTCAAAAACTCCCTGTCCTCACCAGTTATGGTGACTTCGGGTGTACCACAGGGCAGCCATCTAGGCCCTTTACTCTTTACACTCTTTATAAATGACCTGCCTTCTGTATTAACATACTCTCGAGTACTTATGTATGCGGATGATGTTAAGCTCTGTGTCCAGTATAAGGACATTTCTTTTCAATCCAGGTTGCAATCCGATCTCGATAGATTTCAGTCTTGGTGTTGTGCAAATTTATTAAACCTTAATGCTTTAAAATGTAAAGTAATGACTTTCCATCGCTCCAGCGCCTTTCTGGTTCCTTACACCCTTTGTGGTGGTTCTCTTGAGAGAATTACCCGGGTTGATGATCTTGGTGTTCTACTAGATCCCAAGTTAAGGTTTTCAGAACACATTTCTACCATGGTGAACAAGGCCATGGGCGTGCTTGGGTTTATAAAGAGGTGGTCAAAGGAATTTGATGACCCCTATATAACAAAGACTCCCTACACCTCTCTAGTTCGTTTGATTTTAGAATACAGCTCTTGTATATGGTGCCCTCAGTACAACGTATACCTGGACCGTATGGAATCAGTTCAGAAAAACGGTTTACTTTTTGCACTACGCGCTGGTGAGAGTGAGACTGCCGTCATACCCTAATAGATTGCCTTTAATAAACCTTCCAACCTTAACTAATCGTGGGGAAATTCTTGGTGTGATTTTCGTACACAACTTGATCAAGGGTGCTGTTGAGCCGCATAAACTTCACGATTCCTATTAGAAGCACTAGAAATTATACACCCTTGTTTCTTCCGTTTTGTAGATCGAATTACTCTTAGCATGAACCATGTAGGGTCCTATGCTCGAATTATAATCGGTTCGATCGGTTTGGTTAACGCGCGCGAAGCGGCAGCGCCCCTCGGTCGGTTGGGCGGGAGGTGGGCTGCTTTCTTGCCTGGGATCCGCGTGTAACAGCCATCGCCTGGTGTCGCTTGGGCCACTTGATGGTGCAGTCATTGCCTATCAACGTCCTAAAAAAAAAAAGGAACATTCTATTTTTGCAATATTTCCGCAGTTTTGGCCTTTCGCAAGCTAGAACTACTGGCTGTATAAGAAACGGGTGTTGGGATATTCGACCCAGCATACCCTTCTGGCGTGCATGCTTGTGGCCGAATATGTAACGTGGAGATGGCTCTGGCAACAGTGCGCTCGATCATCTGTTGCAGAACATCCAAATCCAGACCCTGGTTTGTAGGGGATGTCCGGTATATCTAACTTATCAGCTATTCCTAAAGTGTTTGAGAAAATTATAACTCCGCACCTGCATCCAGCTCAAAATAAATTTATAAGGCGGAGATCAACTACTACTTATTTATTGGAGAAGGTAACTCCTTGATAACACTAGTCGACACGACTTTCTGTTGTTGCCAAAAATGACTTTTTCTGATACTTTTTGATGTTTAAAAATTTTTAAAGAATATTGTTTTTTTCCAGTTATTGTTGTTTTTTTAAGAATTTTTTTAAAAATGTGGTATTTTTTGTCATAGGTAGTGCTTCTTTTTTTCACATAACTTAAGTTTCCTACAACTAGTTGTATTAACAGACACCTTGTAGCTGCAACTTAAAGTCTGGAAGATATTAAGCTTTAAAATGGAAACTTCATTATTTTTTTCGGTATTTTTTCCCGAAATATCGACTTTGAAAGCTCAGGAAAAGTAAAAACAAAAATAATTGAATGCTTTGATTTTTGGTTTTAGATAGACACATTAATAAGACGTCGTTTAAGGCATTTTCTCCTATCACTAAAACTTGACCTTCTAGGGTTCCCGCCCAATCGCCTGAGATGGATCTCTAGCTACCTTTGTTCTAGGTCTCACAGCGTCCTCTTCAAAAACTCCTATTACGGTGACCTTGTGTGCACCACAGGGCAGCCATCTAGGCCCCTTACACTTTGCACTCTTTATAAGTAACCTGCCTTCGGTATTAACATACTCTCGAGTACTCATGTATGCGGATGATGTTAAGCTCTATGTCCGTATAAGGACATTTCTTTTCAATCCAGGTTGCATTCCGATCTTGATAGATTTCAGTCATGGTGTTGTGCAAATTTAATAAACCTTAATACTTTAAAATGTAATGGTTCCTTACATCATTTCTGGTGGTTTTTTTGAGAAAATAACCCGGATGATCTTGGTGTTCTCTTAGATCACAAATTAAAGTTTTCGGAACACATCTACCATGGTAAATCAGGCCATGGGCGTACTTGAGTATATAAAGAGGTGGTCAAAGAAATTTGACTAGGGGTCGTAACAAATATTCTCTACACCGTCCGATTTTAGTGTAGAAACTTTTTTACTTTTCGCTTTGTGCGGCCTCAACTGGAAACCTTTTAAACTTAGCTAATCGTAAAAAAAGGCTTGGTGTGATTTTGATAGCCCTGGTGACGTTGACTTCTTAGTTTTTTTAGCTAAAAGCCTTAAGATGGATATGCCAATTGGTACCACGATAAAAGGTTTAACCGACGATACAGCAACAGTCGCAGTGGAAAAACACAAAATAGAGGCAGAAGAAAACTGCAATGACGAAGTAGAGTGAGCCAGAAGGAAGATTTCTTACACTAGCCGCCGACAAAATACAGGGCGGTGCTCATAAGCAGCAGGAGGGTAGTGGAGACGGCCACCATCCGAGTAGGTGACTCCACTATTAGCTCCAGTCCGAGCTTGAAGTATCTGGCGTTCATGATTGACCATAGACTCAACTTTAAGCACCACATGGTGTATGCCAGTAGCAAAGCTAGCAAAACGGCAGTCGCGCATCATGCCAAATACTAGAGGTCAAAAACAGCCAAGGCAAAAGCTCCTAATTAGCTCCGTAGTAAGCTCGTTGCTAATATTATATATACTGCACCAATATGCGCTGTCGCACTGAAGCAACAGTCATATGCCCGAGAATGCAAGGCCGTGAGCCTTGAGAGCGTGCTGCGTATTTAAAACGGTATCCTAGGACGCCGCTCTAGTAGCCCTGTAGCAGGAATGATCCCAATCCCAATTATTGGCAAAAGAGGCCGCCGGGATCAGGACACAGTGAGACGTGAAGACTGTTGACCAGGGGACCAGAGGTGCAGCAAGGGAACGCTTAATATTGCAATGGCAAGGCTCGCAAGAAAGGACGTAGGACCCATAAGCTTATCCCAGACCTGCAGATTGGCTGAGTCGCCGCCATGGACAATTGGAGTACCCTTGACTCAGCTACTGACGGGACAAGGATGCTTTAAAGCCTACCTCTATAGGCTTAAGCAGGAGGACGACCCGAAGACGCGAAACATTGTTTCTTCAAATTTTCACGATTCCTGCAAGATCTGGAAGTCCTAAGCTCTAAACTTGAAAGGACAATAGCTGTACAAGCCTGGCAGAATACCTAATGGAGTCTGAAGAAAATTGGGCTGCTAAGCAACAAGGCCGCTATAATGAATATCAAACTGCGTTGCGAAGAAAGTGCACGCAAAGGGAGAAGATAAAATCATTAAAGATTGAAGAGTACTACTGACATCTCCCCCCGACAAAGTAATATCTCGCTACAGGCCAGCCGGGATCCGGGAGAGGTGTGTTAGGTTTAAGAGATATTAAAGTCCCTCACTTTGGCTTCGAATAAGTCGGCTTTGAGCTTTTCTCTAATAAAACACCAAAAAAAAAAAACATATAGCAATATCGACCTGGCTATCAAGAATATAAATATACATATATTCTTAATGGGGTCGGAAGCGCTTTCTTCTGGGTGTAAGGCACATTAACTATAAACAAATTTCTAATACACCCCTATACTCTTCGAGTACTGGGAACAGCACTTGCCAACGATATTTGACTTTTTTCAGCTGTGAACCAAATTCAGTATTTTAAAATTGTAAAAATATAACTTTAAGTTACCTAGATTATGTGGAGCAATACCTGAAAATTCAATAAAAAAAAATAGGGGAGACATTGTGACGTTGTGGCCTTTGCCGTGGCTTTTCTTCTTTTTATTTGGTTTGATCTAGTAGATACATTAATTTCCCTTGATTCTGCGTTTTTGTTTTTTCGTATTGTCAAAATTGTGCCTGCCACAAATTTTCGTTTTTTGTGTAGTCGGAAAGAGCCTGACAGTGTGACATCGCAGGAGTCTGGATAAAAAATTTGAATGCTCTAGATCTTACAGTCTCTGAGATCTAGGAGAAAAACAGACATGGCTATATCGACTCGGCTGTTGATGCTGATCAAAAATATATATGTATACTTTATAGCGTCAGAAACTCTTTCTCCTGAGTGTTACATACATCCACTATCACCACAAATCTAATATACCCCTATACTGTTCGAATACCGGGTATAATTAAACTATAGAAATAAATGCATTAAAAACTTTAAAACTTTTTCTGAAAAAGAAAAGCAGAAATGTAGTGTTTTTTTTTTTTGCTGCTTAAAGTTTAACAATCTACAGTTAAATTTTAAGGGTAAAATTACATGTCAACTAATTAATCGAAGGGGCTTAGGCAAATAGTCAGACCCGGTGGGGCTGTTTATCGGCTCAGTAGCCGATAAGGTCCTACTAACAGCCAAATTTAGGTTAGAGAAAAGCCGGTAGCCGAACAATTCCCAATTAGAGCTATTTAATTAAATTAAGTTATTGAGTATCAAAGGAAAACAGATGGATTATTTGTTTATACTTTCGGCAAAGGCTACGTGTCGGGTCAAGGAGCATAAACCCTAAACAGGGCTAAAGTAAATGCACCTCTCGATGTCAATTATTGCAATGCCCACTGTAAAATCGTTTGTTACCGCATATGCCTACGCACGGCAGCGGCCTTCTTTCGTTTACTTATACATATATAAGCATTATTTGTACTCGGCTTAGCAGCAGCCCGAACTGCTCTAACTCTCTCCATAATCGCATTCACTCTCGTTAAGCGCTGCCTCATAGGGCACGGCAAGTACGCCGTCTGCCCTTGCATTTAGTCTTGAGCGAATACTCGAAAGCTAAAGATCATCGTTCGTCGTACACGCATACCTATATGCATCCAGCTTAAATAAATCTGGCATTAAACCACATATATATAACCAAAACCCAATTTTAACCGTTTTTTAAATCGCAACAGTTAGTGAAAAAGCTCACTAGCTAAACATTTGGTGACCCCGACGTGATCGTGCAAGAATAATTATTTCTGTGCAATTACGAAATATAAAAAAACATTATTTGAATTGCCAATTTCGCCAGTGTCATCGACTATATAATATACTACATATACCGGCCTCCCTTGCAGCTGTCGGCTTACGGTGCTCTTTGCTCTTCTTTTCCCACACCGGCTGCCCTCGCATATTGGTATTGCACCTAGCGTTCAAGCAACGCAACGGTTATCGTTCATTGCTCCTATGTGCGTTCGTTCCTCTTTGTGCTCGTCTTCCCGCTAGCGACGTTTATTACGCGCTTCACTCTTTGCGGTCATCTTCCCGCAGTAAACGTTTGCTAAGCTGCTGCCGCTATGGAAATGGATGCTGACAACGCTGCTGTTGCTGCCAACGTTGCTGATGCTGCCAACGCTGCTGTTGCCGCCAACATAGCTGATGCTGCCAACGTTGCCGACGCTGCTAATGAAATTCCAATTGCCAGGGAGCAAACCAGGGTGTCATTTTTAAGGCTCACGGAGCTATGCGGAAAAATGAAAAGGTTAGTTGCTGAGTGCCAGAATGAGTCGCTAGTAGCAGACTATTATATGCTCGTGGTACAACAAGAGCAACTCGATAAGCTGATCGGAAAGTTTGAGCTGCTCCATAACGAGCTTGAGGAATTGGATCAAGCCGAGATTCACAGTGGATCAGGTGATGTGTTCGAATCGCTTGCCAGTACTGCGAAGGCGTCAATTCTGCGGGAAATAGCTAAGAGTAGCGGACACATGCCTCTTCATTCCACCATGGCTGGAGGAAACCTCACCGCTGATTGTGCCGGCTCGCAATTTGTGCCTCGACGTAGACAGGTACCATCTCTGCCTCCTATACAACTTCCAACTTTCGGCGGAGGATATGCTAAATGGAACGACTTCTAATCCACGTTTGTAACCATCATAGACAATCATCCTGATCTAACTAATGTAGAGAAGTTTCAGCATTTGCGTTCCTGTCTGCGTGATGCGGCTTTGGAGACTGTGCGGTCGCTGGAGATTTCGGATGGCAATTATAACGTGGCGTTAGAATTATTGGAAAGAAGATTTAATAATCGACGCTTAGTATTTCAGGCACACATTAATGAGATCCTGGGGCTTCCTGCTGTCGAAAATGGTTCAGTGGTAATGCTTCGAGAGCTGTCGGACGGATTCAACGCTCATATGCGTGCGTTTCAGAGTTTGGGCACTTCTGAGCAGATCGCAGGATGCATCATCGTGCAGGAGCTACTCCGTAAACTTGATCCAGTGAGCCAAGCCAAGTGGGAGGAGCGATTTGAGGAGCCAGCGTATGCCAACTCGATTCCGTCATGGGAGTATATGGCCTCGTTCCTGGAAAAGCGATGCAGATCTTTGGAGACAGTGGATTTTGCTAGGGCAAACTATGCGCCGAGCAGTCAGGTGGGCAAGAATAAAAGATATAACAATTCCAGGTCCACCTTAATTGCAACTAGCCAAACTTTCTCAAGCTGCGTGCTCTGCAGTACCGGCGCTCACGAAGTCCAGTACTGACCGAAGTTCAAGGCACTGTCCCCCGAAAATCGCCATAAAGAGGCGAAACGACTGGCCCTTTGCATTAATTGCCTTAGAACAGGACACCGATTAAGCCAGTGCACCTCGAGCCACTGTCGTATCTGCGGCTGCAAGCATCATACTACGCTTCATTTCGGTAACCCTTATTCGGCTGCAGTCCAAGGTCAGTCAACTGATGCTCAGTCTCCGTTTGCGCCCCCTTCTTCTAATCCGGCTCAGCTTACCACTGAACCCCCTACTTCAGCGTCTACTTCGTCTGCACTTATAGCACAAGGTCTCAGTCATAATGTCGTTCTACTTGCCACTGCCACAGTCTTGGTAAAAAATCGTTCCGGAGTTTTGGTTCCCTGCAGAGCATTGCTGGATTCCGGCTCCCAGTTGCATCTGATAACTTCTCGTTTCGCCAATCAGCTTCAGCTTCGGAAAAGGAAATCATCAAACGCAGTTTCTGGAATTGGCGACTCCAGCTTCGTCAACGATGGATGTTCGGTCAGTGTTAGCTTGCACTCTCGCTCATCGGATTTCTCAGCTTTCATCACTGCTATCGTAGCTTCTAACATAACTGATCGTCAGCCATGCTTTGGAATTGACACTCATAACTGGAACATTCCAGCGAACATACCCCTAGCGGATCCGGAGTTTTATAGGCCTCAACGCGTCGATCTATTAATTGGAGCAAGTCTGTTTTACGATCTCCTTTGTGTGGGTCAGATTAAACTACTGCCAGGATTGCCTTCAATTCAGAAAACTCGCTTGGGATGGGTCGTGTCTAGAGGTTGCTCTCGTTCAAATGGGTCGTCTATAATGTTGGCTCACGCGCCGGCCGTTATTGCCGAGGATAATAATCCAGATCAGCAACTTGAAGTGCTCCTTCGGAGGTTTTGGGAGGTTGAGAGTTGCGTCGAACCCATAGCAAAATCTACCAAGGTAGAGCTGGATTGTGAAGCGCATTTTGTTCAGCATGTCCGTCGTTTAGAAAATGGCGATTATTGTGTTCGGCTGCCAACTAAATATAGTTTGGATCTCCTGGGAGAATCTTACAATCAAGCGCGTCGCAGATTCCTGTCCCTTGAGCGGAAGTTAAATCGTCGCCCTGAGGTGAAGGCTCAGTATGCTGCCTTCATAAACGAGTATCTTGACTTAGGTCATATGTCTCCTGTTCCTGCCCATTCAATCAGCAACTGCCGGTATTTTCTACCTCACCATTGCGTCATGAAAGAGGATAGTTCTACGACCAAGCTTCGAGTCGTTTTTGATGGATCCGCTTCTACGTCATCTGGCTATTCTTTGAATGATCTTTTAATGGCTGGCCCCGTAATACAACCTAAACTCTTTCAGATTATTGCTCGATTTCGTTCATACGCAGTTGCGATTACGGGAGATATCTGTAAGATGTATCGGTGTGTACGAGTTTCGCCCGAGGACAGCAACTTGCAGTGTATTCTGTGGAGAAACTCCACACAAGATGACTTGAGCGTGTTTCAACTGGACACCGTTACTTATGGGACGAAGCGATGCACCAGTTGGCAGCCGACGTGCAGGTAGATTTTCCAGTTGGAGCTGAAGTTCTTCGCCGTGACTTCTACGTGGATGATTTGATATCTGGCGCCAGATCTCAGGAAGAGGCCATCCGCATTCGTGAGCAAGCTGCTGGAATCCTGTCTAGGGGTCAGTTCAGATTGAGGAAATGGTGCTCGAACGTTCCCACTGTGCTGGATGGAATTCCTGATGAGGACAAGGAAACGTACTTAAAGTTCGATGATGGCAGCCATTTTACTAAGACACTAGGACTCTCTTGGGATCCGATTTCTGATAAACTTTTATTTTCGTTCTCGGCCCTAGAATCGTCTCCGAATCCCTGCAGGCGCTCTGTGTTATCAACCACAAGCGCGGTTCTACGATCCCCTCAGCCTGGCTGGTCCTGTAATTACGAATTCAAAAATCTTTCTTCAGCGTTTGTGCAAGGAGAAGTTAGCCTGGGATGAAAGCCTCCCAGCCTCACTTAGTACAGAGTGGCATGAAATATGCAGCAGTTTTGGCCAGATTCGTCGACTTGAGTTTCCTCGTCTTGTCCTCCTTCCAGACTCTGAGCTAGAAATTCACGGATTCTGCGATGCCAGCATCGAGGCTTATGGTGCATGCATATATGTCGTGTCAAAAGGTCAGCATGCCAGCAGTCACTTACTTTGTGCCAAATCTCGTGCTGCTCCTTTGATGACACTTACGCTGCCAAAGTTGGAGCTTTGTGGAGCGGAGTTGCTGGCTAGGCTCATGTCTGAAATATCCGGAATGAATGTCTTCAAGGGAAGGTGTTACTGTTGGTGTGATTCTGCGGTTGCACTTTCCTGGATTCGGGACGAATCGTCAAGACTTAACATATTTGTTGCAAATAGAGTAGCAACGATTCAGGAAATGACTGACAACATGACATGGCGCTATGTTCCTACAGCGTTAAACCCAGCCGACATTCTCTCTCGAGGGGCTCTTCCGACTGAGCTGAAGGAGTTTCCCCTTTGGGCTCATGGACCTCCATTTCTTTGTGGCCTTTCAGATGACTGGCCGGCCACGGTACTACCGGATAAGCCAGCCCTTGAGCTTCGCCGGAGTGCTCTTCTGGTAAAGTCTCCCTATATTGACATTGTAGCTTATTCCAAGTATGCAAACTCGTTTGGTTCCTTGCAACGCGTGTTCGGATACATTTACAAGTTTTGCAATCGCATTCGGCATCCCGGACTGATTGTTTCGGACATTGAGCATGGAACCCAGTTATTGCTGCGACTAGTCCAGCGCACTCAGCTATGGGAGGACATGAAGTCGCTGCGGTCCAGGGGATCGGTTCCCCCATCTAGCTCACTTGCTTCGTTGTCGCCGTTCATGGATCAGTTTGGTCTGCTCAGGGTTGATGGTCGATTGAAGAACTCTACGTTGGATTTTGATGGCCGTCATCCAATTATCTTGCCTAGCCGCCATCCACTAACTCTTTCCATAATCTCTCACTTTCATGAGCGGAATCTGCACGCTGGACCTCGAGCTTTGCTTGGACTCATTCGATCCCAATATTGGCCCATTGGGGGGAGGAAGACGGTAAACAAGGCAGTGAATAAGTGCATAAGATGCTTTCGAATGAAGCCTAGAGTATTGGAGCATATTATGGCGGATTTTCCAAAGGAGCGGCTCGACGGTTCTCATGCCTTTGAGATCACAGGCGTCGACTTTTGTGGGCCATTTTTCTACAAACCGGAGGCACGCAATAAGGGCCCAATCAAGTGTTACGTCTGTGTCTTCATTTGCTTCGCTACCAAGGCTGTTCATCTGGAGCTGATTAAGGACCTGTCTACACTTGCCTTTCTTCACGGACTAAAGCGCTTCATATGCACTCGACGGAAGCCGCGACAAATTTGGTCGGACAACGCAACCAATTTTGTCGGCGCTAGGAATGAGCTGATGGAGTTAAAGCGCCTGGTCCTCAGCGATGACCATCAGAAGGCTGTGCTGGATTTTTGCTTGGTTGAATCTATAGACTGGCACTTCATTCCTCCGCACTCCCCGCATTTTGGTGGCCTATGGGAAGCGGCAGTTAAGACGGCCAAGTACCACTTCTACCGTGCGATAGGCAGCTCGGTTCTTGGATTTGACAAACTGCGGACGTTGTTATGCCACATCACGGCTGTAATAAATTCAAGACCCTTAGTCTCCATTTCAGAGAGCCCTGCCAATCTTGATGTTTTAACTCCAGCGCACTTCTTGAATGGTGGCCCTCCTACTTCATTTGCTGAGCTAGACGTAACACGGCTTAAATTCGATCGTTTGGATGGCTGGCAGCGCGTTTCATACCTGCAGCAGCTCTTCTGGTCCCGGTGGAAGGAGGAGTACATCACTTCGCTACAGCAACGCTCAAAATGGCGCACTGCGAAGCCCAGCTTGGCAGTCGCCGATATGGTCCTTGTCAAGGTCGAGAATCTTCCTCCCATGAAGTGGCCACTGGCGAGGGTGGTTGAGCTTGTACCAGGAAGAGATGGCATTTCCCGAGTCGCCGTGCTGAAGACATCATCTGGACTTATAAAACGAGCCGTCAACAAGTTGTGTCTGCTGCCCCTTAAGGATGCTGTTGAAGGACAGGGTTTCAACGGGGGGAGTATGTCGGATCAAGCAGCATAAACCCTTAACAGGGCTAAAGTAAATGCACCTCTCGATGTCAATTATTGCAATGCCCACTGTAAAATCGTTTGTTACCGCATATGCCTACGCACGGCAGCGGCCTTCTTTCGTTTACTTATACATATATAAGCATTATTTGTACTCGGCTTAGCAGCAGCCCGAACTGCTCTAACTCTCTCCATAATCGCATTCACTCTCGTTAAGCGCTGCCTCATAGGGCACGGCAAGTACGCCGTCTGCCCTTGCATTTAGTCTTGAGCGAATACTCGAAAGCTAAAGATCATCGTTCGTCGTACACGCATACCTATATGCATCCAGCTTAAATAAATCTGGCATTAAACCACATATATATAACCAAAACCCAATTTTAACCGTTTTTTAAATCGCAACTGCTAGTGAAAAAGCTCACTAGCTAAACACTACGGAAGGATTCATAATCAGAGTAGTTAGAAAGACTGAGTTGGAGATGAAGAGAAAAGTAATGCCTAGTCGGGCGGAAAGGAACAGCAATACTAATAAGGTTGATGAAGGCAGTCGATTCGACCTCACCAGAGAGAAGCTTATGGAGGAAGAGAACTCCTTGGCAGGTTCTACGGAATTTAAGAGAGTGGAGGTTAATTAAGCGCAACCTACTTTCATAAGATGGAAGATGGATCGAAAGGTCCCAATTGAGTCCCCGGGGGGCAAATTTGAGGAACTGTTTTTGTACTGATTCGAGCATATCCCGAAATTTTTGGTAGTGAGTAGACCAGACACAAGAACCATATTCCAAGATAAGACGGACCAGAGAAACGGCATACGGGTCTTTAAATTCCTTAGACCATCTTTTGACAAATTCTAGGACTCCTTTGGCTTTGTTAGAGATAGTAGAGATATGAGAGTTGAAACATAGATTGGGTACAAATGTAAAGCCCAAGAGGCGTTGTAGGATAATTTTATTGATAGAGTAATCGAAAAGGTATGGCGGTGAAAAGTCATGACATTGTATTTAAAAATGTTAAGAAATAGAACGTTAATTAAGCACCAACTGTTAGGAGCATCAGGATCTGATTGCAGAGATAGTGGGGACAAGGAAACTGTAGGACACTGTAGGTTTACATCATCAGCATACATTAGGACGCGGTAATGAGATAACATTTGTGGAAAATTGTTAATAAATAGGTTAAATAGCAAGGGACCCAGATGGCTACCTTGAGGAGCCCCCGTTGAGACCATAACAGGTTTAGAGATGGAGAAGTTAAAGCAGACACGTTGAGAACAGTTACAAAGGTAAGAATTAGTCCAGTATAGAAGATTAGTCGGAAACCCTAGAAGAGACAGTTTATGAATAAGTAGATTATGATTGACGGAGTCGAGGGCTTTACTAAAGTCAGTCTAAACGATATCAATTTGACACGGTTTAGCAAACCCCAAAATTACAAAGGCTTGTAACTATGCAACTATGCATAGTTTAATTGAAATTTACTCTGTTCCAGGATACCTCTGAAAAATATAACGTTGCTGTTGCTTTTTCATACACCTGTAAGTCACATTTTTCTACTCTGATGTTTTTAAACTCACAACTATCATTTTCGTTCTATGGCTCACACCGTTACAGCTATAAAGTTGATGGTGATCAAGAAAGTGGACACGAATTAGAGATGATTCAGCATGCGCATAATATTGGTGATAAAAAAAAAACCGATGTAACCATTGAGTTTCGAAACGTATGGAAAAAGTTATCTGACAAATTTGTGGTAAAGAGCTTCTCACTTAAAGTCTATCAAGGTGAAGTGGTAGCGCTACTGGGTCATAATGCGTCCGGAAAATCTACAATTATGAAAATGGCTTCCGGAGTTTTATTGCCTTCTTTTGGCAAAATCTACATGTCTGGATTAGACGTAGCAAATTTTTCAACACAACCCTTTAAAAAGGTTGGTTTGGCTATCCACTACACTGAAATGTTTTCAGAGTTCAACGTGTTCGAGCATCTTATGTTTTTCTGTAGGCTGCGTGGTCTACAACACAATGAGGCAAAAGAAGAAGTATTCTTATATCTACGTTCCATGAAAATGGAGGATATAGAAATAATTCCAGTCAAACAACTGACCAGCGGTCAGAAACGGATATTGCATACTTTGTGTTCTTTTGCGGGAAGAACTCGAATTGTGCTGCTCGACGAACCACTTGAAGGGGTGGATGAAGATAAGCAAAATCTGTTCTTTAATTTTGTTCAAGAGCAGAAGAAGAATCGCACAATTCTTTTCACAACTAACCACCCAAGATTGGCCAGCAATCTTGCCGCTCGCATTGTAATTTTATGCAATGGCAGACTGCACTACTTCGGAACAGAAAAAATATTTTTCAAGAAATTCAAGGGCTTTTATAGTTTGGTAAATATCCCATAATATTTTCTTGGACTACATTTCCTTAAAGCAATCCCAAATTTAATAAACTCTAGTGAATTTAGGGCAAAGGGCCCTAATGCAAGTAACTGAAAAGTGACACTATGAAATATGTTTCATGACATAATTTCTGTTTTAACCCAATTTAACCCAGTGTTCTTGGTGCACGGGTACTACCACGGTAAAAAAAATCCACTAGTTAATAGTGACTTTGTTATTTTTGTATACAAGCGTTAAATATACATACATAGCTTCGTTTAACACTTAGCTTAGTTTTCTTGTTAAAAACTTCATTTTTCAAGGGACTTGTAATTTTTCATGAAGATCAGTTAAGTTAAGGCGGTTTCCAAGCTACCCAGGAGCCTTACACACTTAAGCCGGTTTCGGCCTGTTTTGGTACTGCATGAGACCTTCCCTTCTTCGATTTCGAGAGACTTGAAAATGTCAACAGTTATCCCATCCTGATGCTCTTATGACGTTTGCTATCTTTCTAGGACATATTTTATACATTTCCGAAATGTTTGATACTTAGGGCCTTCCCAGATATTGAAGCCTTCTGGACTAATAGCTGGACAGGAGCAGAACAGCTTTTACACCCTCTCCTTCTCTTCCTCGTATCGACAGCTTCAGCAGAAATCATTGTATAAGGCACCCAGCCTGCTTGCGTGGGAACCCATCAGCCAGTGTCCCGTGAGGGAACGGATGACTGCGCTTCACCTTCTTCTAACCTTCTTCTAGCGAGCTTGCATAGGCCTGAAGAGCGTTTTCTGTCTATGTTCGGCCATGTTTGCCGAGTTGTTTATTGTTTATTGTTTATTTTGTTTAAAGTTTAACAATGTACAGTTAAACTATAAGGGTAAAATTACCTATCAAATAATTAAACTAAAGGGCCAAAGCCAATACTCAGACCCGGTGGGGCTGATTATCGGCTCAGTAGCCGATAAGATCCCACCAACAGCCAAGTTTAGGTAAGAGAAGAGCCGGTAGCCGAACATTTCCAAATTAAAGCTATTTAAATTAAATTAAGCTATTGATTAAGATAAATTTGACAAATTTTAGAACTAGTATCAAAGGAAAACAGATGGAAACATTGGTTATAGTTACGGCAAAGGCTACGGAAAGATTCATAATCCGAGTAGTTAGAAAGACAGAGTTGGAGATGAAGAGGGAAGTAATGCCTAGTCGGGCGGAAAGGAACAGCAATACTAATAAAGTTGATGAGGGCAGTCGATTCGACCTCACCAGAGAGAAGCTTATGGAGGAAGAGAACTCCTTGGCAGGTTCTACGGGATTTAAGAGAGTGGAGATTAATTATGCGCAACCTACTTTCATAAGAAGGAAGATGGATCGAAGGGTCCCAATTGAGTCCCCGGAGGGCAAAGATGAGGAACTGTTTTTGTACTGATTCGAGCATATCCTGACATTTTTGGTAATGAGGAGACCAGACACAAGAACCATATTCCAAGATAGGCCGGACCAGAGAAACATACAGAAGTTTTGTAGTATACGGGTCTGTAAATTCCTTAGACCATCTTTTGACAAATCCAAGGACTCCTTTGGCTTTGTTAGAGATAGTAGAGATATGAGAGTTGAAACATAGATTAGGTACAAAGGTAATGCCCAAGTCATTAACTTTGAAAAGGCGTTGAAGGATAGAGTTATTGATAGAGTAGTCGAAAAGGTATGGCTTATTGCGGTGAAAAGTCATTATATAGCATTTAGAAATGCTATGTTATGTTAAGAGGTAGAATGTTGATTAGGCACCAGTTGTTAAGGGCATCAAGATCAGATTGCAAAGATAGTGGGGACAAGGGGTCACTGTAGGAAAAACATAGCTTAACGTCATCAGCATACATTAGGACACGGGAATGAGATAACATTTGTGAAAGATCGTTAATAAAGAGGTTAAATAGCAAGGGACCCAGATGGCTACCTTGAGGAACCCCCGATGAGACAATAACAGGTTTAGAGAGAGAGGAGTTGAAGCAGACACGCTGAGAGCGGTTAAAAAGGTAGGAATTAGTCCAATATAGAAGCTTAGTCGGAAACCCTAGAAGAGACAGTTTATGAATAAGTAGATTATGATTGACGGAGTCGAAGGCTTTACTAAAGTCAGTATAAACGATATCAGTTTGACACTGTTTAGCAAATTTGTTAAACGACTGTATAGGGCTTGAAGATGGTAACATGAAATCAATTGAAAGTGTGGGATGGTATGGATCTTCAGGGAATGATAGAGGTGATCCTCGACATACCAAAGTGCTCGAGGCATCGGTAGTGAAGACGAGATCAAGGGTCCTACACATGTATCGGACAGAGAATCAACAAAGTCATGCTGCATAGATGGGAACATTAAGTTTGAGTCATTGGATCGGGACCAAGTGACATTAGGGAGATTAAAGTCACCGAGGACAATAAGACGATCAGAATCACCAAGCTGAGACAAAACGGACTGGAGATGGGAAGCGGGAAGCATATAAGTTGTAAATTCAGAGGACGGTGGGATGTAAGAGCATGATATGAATAAATTAAAAGAACACAGACAAATTTTAACAACGATAATTTCAATGGTGTTGAGCTCATCGATGGAAAAGAGTTGGGAAGTTAAGTCGGAACGAATAGCAATTAGGACGCCGCCACCTCGAGATGGTCGATCAGATCTATATATGTTAAAATTATCTACAAAAATCTCGGAATCCGAGATTGAGGAATTGAGCCATGTTTCAGAGAAGGCGATAATGTCGAAATCAAAAGTTGCACTATCAGGATGTAATTTGGTGAGCTTACTGCACAGGCCACGTACATTCTGATAAATGATCTTTAGAGGTGGGGAAGAATTCAGTATTTTGAAGTGGATGGAAGATCAGTAGAAGGAGTTGGAAAGATTCCTACCCGAGGAGCGGGTTGCGAAGACCGTGATCGACTATTGAAAATATGACAGATAGTGTGCTCTGGCCAGAAAGAGGGTTCCAACACAGTCTTAACAAACTTCTCCGGAACAAGAATTTTAAAGGAGGAAATACTACGTTTTTCTTTAAAAGAAAATTTAGTAACTACTATGTCAGAGGAGCTATTAATGTTTAATTTAGAGAAAATATACTCTCGAACCATAGCATCCGTAGCCGATTCCATAAGACGTGAGACGAAAATAGATTTTAGAGGAGCGACAGCGAAAAGAGTAGATCGGTCAAGAGGGGTCACATGGTTTAAGGGTGAGGCAGAGCCCGCCTCTACCCGAGGAGCAGATGTGATAGCGCTGGCTGAGGAGCCAGTGCGAGCCGGTGTGGAAGGAACTACTTCAACTTCCATGCTGACAGCAGTATCGACTTCCGTAGGGGGCACTGTGATGCCGACATCTGTATGACCATTACTGTCCGGTTGGACAACCTGTGCAATCACAGGCACTGGATGAACATTAATGTCCAGTTGGACATCCTTGGCAAACACAGGCACAGGTGAACAGCCAACATGTGAAGAGCCAGCCGTCTTTTTAGATGTAGTTGCATGTGCATCGATTTCCTTGGCGCCAAAGTCGATCAAGGCTGGCGAACTGATGGAGGAACGTCAGAGTCTTTAGCTGCAAGAGAATTAGAACTGTGAACACTGGGCAGACTAGGTGTAACCTTTCTTCCCTTTGGAGACTCATTTATAATTTTAAGATTTTTAAAATGAGCTTCCATTGAGGTAAAATTATCCTGCAATTTCCGGAATTCAGAGTTTAAAGCTACGAATTCGTTATGAGTCTGTCTCTTTAAAGTTCGCATATCGGCTTCTACTGCCTTGCAATCCCAACAAGTCCAGTTGAGACCGCAGCGGGTCTTAATCAGATCAATGACGCGAGCGCCAATATGACCAAAACCCGCGCAGCTAGCGTGAGCCGTGTTGTCACACAACCAGCAGAAAATAAATGTTTGACGTGTAGCTACCGAACGGTGAGCGTCACAGCGTTTAGCACAACAGGTGGTCATTGTTTGATATTAGAAACAATAAATATGTAAAAAAGAAAAGAAAAAAGATAGGTAAAATATAAGTCGGTGTGGGGAAGAGATAGTGATTTTAGCTTGTGTTACACAATTGCGCGCGCAAGAACGAACAAAACAATCACAATAGCGGGAAGTGTACGGAGAGACAGATAACAGATAAGCAGAGGGTGGATAAAAACAGAGAGCGGTACAGAGAGAGCAAGCGCACCGCACTAGAAAAGGCAACAACAAAACTGCTGCTATTAAGAAAGTGCAGAGAAGTTAAGAATGCACAAAAGGAATTGAAAATTGAAAATAAATGCACAGAAGTACCAAAATTTGGGAAAAGAGCAGAATACAAATAATACCGAGAAACACTGAAATTCGGCAGTATATTCGGCCCGGTATATGTATGTATGTTAATATGTATGAAAAATAAGCAGATGATAGACAAAGTAGACGTATAAAATTAGACAGCGGCTCAAGGAGAGTGCAGCATACTAAGCATATAGCAACAACAAATCAGCTGAGCATAAGAATAAGTGGGGCTAGAAAGAATGCACAAAAATTGCAAAATTGCAATTGCAATTGGAATTAACTGCACACATGCACGATAAAAGAATAAACACGGATAGTAATTTAGTTGCACGATCAGTTTAAAACACAGTAAGCAATAATACAACACAATTACTTTCCTTTAGTCATACAAATAAAATTATTTAGGCGGAGCGAAGTAAAGACACGACTGCCAGCAGCGATAGTTGATATTGTTGGTTCATATGGTTCATATGGTTGGTTGATATTGTTGGTTCGTAAGTTATGCAACATCGTGATGCTGATTGCAACGCATTACCTGCTTGTCGCTTATATAGCTCTTTTATTATAAGCCTACAGGTGGCCATTGGCATACAAATATCCTCCTTGTCTTGGAGAAGGGGTAGCTCAGCTCCTCTGCTATGCAGTCACTTTCGATGTCCCGGTGACCCGAGACCCAAATAAGGCTGATGACAACTTCTTGAGCCATCTCGTAAAGAAATTTGCGGCAATTTGTAACTGTGGCCGAGTTAGAGAAAATAGGATGGAGTGATTTAATACAGCTGTCTGTCTCTGTAAATGTTTACTTAAGTTTCCATGATGGTAGCTTTTTGAAAGTGGTTCAATGCTTCCCTGATGGCAATGACTTCCGCTTGGAATACACTACAGTGATCTGGAAGCCTAAAGGAGTACCTAATGTCTACCTTTTCGGAATAGATTTTTCCTCCGACCCTATTTTCCAGCTTTGAACCATCTGTTAAGATGTTTATGACCCCTTCTGGGCCTGGAGGTCCCTCAATTCATTGGTTCCTGGGAGGTATGGTTACATTAAAAGGGGTGTCTGTGTTTTCCCTTGGGAAACAGTAGTCCGTTTTCATGGGGACGGTACTGCTGTTTAGTATTGAGGAATGACTTATGTGCTGTGGTGCCCAATGATCGGAGTCCCTCAGACGTATTGCTGCCATCTCTGCCCGCTCTTTTCCTGCAAGGGCAAGACTCTAGAGGTATAATATGGCATCTAGCTCATCATTTGGAGTGTCTCGAAGAGCTATACTAATGCATACGGCTGCAGTTCGTTGAACCTTGCCCAGTTTTTTATTGATCGTCCTCTTTAAAAGGGCCGGCCACTAGACGGTAACTCCGTAGAGTAGAATTGGTCTAAGCCAAGAGCTGTTTTACAAGTGTAGAGGGCTATCGTGACTTTCTTTAATGTCTTTTATGTTCAGGTTACAATTTAGCTTCTTGTGAATTATCAACCCTAAGTAACTGGCACTGTCGCTAAAGGAGAATTTACATCCATTTAGTATGGGAGGGTTATGGGCGGAACCTTGTATTTATTTGTGAGTAACACGAGTTCCGCTTTTGAGGGATTTACTCGCAGTCCGCGGGATTCTGTCCATTCTGGCAGTCTCGCGAGCTCTGTCTCACTAGGTCGCAGAGTGTTTGAGGGTATTTCCCCGAGAAGATAATTGCGACGTCATCCGCGTATGCCACGACTTTACAGTGTCATATTGAGAGAAGGAAACAATTTCCAACACTTTACTTTGTCTGACACTTTGTAAGACACTAGAGTGAGAACAATAATATCCTGTCGGTTTTATATGATAAATATAGTTGTACCGATTACAAATAAATAAATTAAAGTCTACGATTAAGCTGAAAAGTGACTCCCCCCTTACGTTTGTATTCGAGCTTCCCAATTAGGTTTGATGGCCTTTGG
Source organism: Drosophila affinis (assembly GCA_037356375.1). Taxonomy (NCBI): domain Eukaryota; kingdom Metazoa; phylum Arthropoda; class Insecta; order Diptera; family Drosophilidae; genus Drosophila; species Drosophila affinis. The sequence goes on along the minus strand of CM074802.1, from coordinate 32,411,300 downwards.
CGTCGCATCCTCTTAGCATGCTTATATTAGACCTCTCGATGTCGCTCGCCAGCTTGCAGACGAGGAGGATGCTTGGAGGATCAATTTCCTTATGGGCCACGTAGTACGACATCAGCCTCAGATATGTCCCGTACAGCTCTAAGCTTGCTGCAGTGTTGTCGCCGTTGCTAAGGTTATGAATCAGAAATATATTAAGGTGCTTTTTTGCAAGATATGTATTTGTATATGTATTTGCAAGATATATATTTTTTGCAGGTATGAGTTAAACCTTCTGTTTGGGTTACAATAAGCTTGTACTTCTTCGTCGCTAATCCACAGACCTTGTCTCCTACTATCCAAGACTCCTGGATTAGGACTACGTCGGCTCCGCTCGCATCCAAGCGAAGTGTAAGGGCAGCAGATGCTGCTTTACAGTTGTGAAAATGAGTTAAACCTTCTGTTTGGGTTACAATAAGCTTGTACTTCTTCGTCGCTAATCCACAGACCTTGTCTCCTACTATCCAAGACTCCTGGATTAGGACTACGTCAGCTCCGCTCGCATCCAAGCGAAGTGTAAGGGCAGCAGATGCTGCTTTACAGTTGTGAAAATGTATTTGAAAGAGTCTTATTGACATCTTCAAGTATCCCTATTACTGTAATGTCAACGTCTGAGTCGTCAGAGACGCCCTAACAGCACATTGCCTTTAATTTGCCCTTGAGTTCTGCGTCTGACGAATAGCCTTCCTTGGTCGGCTCCAGCTCTCTGTCGGGATTATTCGATCTTCAAGGCAACATACTGCACAACTGGGTAGTCGACAGGACGAGCCTCGGCCGCTGCGTCCGACCTTTAGACCTTTATGGGTACCGAGCTTAAAGGTAAACGGCACCCCTAATCTGACCCTCAGTCTATTGGGCGCCTTGCTTCAGTCTACTGCGACGAGCTTCGCCCCAGCGTAGACCTTTCCGATTTGCGCCACCGCTACTTTATAAAGTTTTACGGAGCGCTCGTCTTCGCCGGCAACCACTTTTATGTTTTCCTGGAACCACCCCATGTTTTTGCAGAATGGAGGTGGCCCGAGGTCTGTCTCTAGGAGCTCGAAGCAGCGGTCGGCCAATGCCGCTTCCACCCACTTCCACTGGCACCTGGGTATCTTTCCCTCCTCGCTACCTTTGTCGAGGACGCCAATTAGCATCCTCTCCTTGGCAATCTGCGCCATAGAGACATTTGGCAGGACCCTAGACCTCTTAGCAGCCGGTCCAGTTGGTTGGTGAAATTCGAGACCAAAGCCGTAGCCCACGTCACCTTCTTCAGCTAATCGGCTGATGGGCTGGCTTCCGTGGTCGCTTTCTGTCGATGGTTTATGTGCCCTGCGCTTCTCCTTTCGACATATGTCTGCTTTTTGGCTTGAGCACTGGTCGATGGCTAATCATCATCCTCCCCTTTACCAGAAGGTCGGGCAGCCGCAATGTTTCTTAGCTGCTTCTCCAAGGTGTTTTGGGAACTCTTAAGAGTTGCTTTGCTACCCACCCCAGATTCGGGATAACACCACTCAGGCTCACACCAACGTCTTCCACTTCGCAGGTCTGTCGTGCTGTTAAGCTGGTCGGACCAGGCCATAGGACCGCAGCCTTCCCGTTGTTTTCATTTATGTTTTTTTGGTTAAATAGATTTTTTTTATATTATATTCCACAAGATGCAGAGAAGGGGAACGGTCAGCCCGGGCAGAGATTTATGGATCAAAAGGATCGTTTCTGACCCCATAAAGTGTACATACATTTTGTACATATTTACCTCTATCCTAGTCTCATCGAATGACTTTAGTAGTAGTTACTCTTATCCTATTCCTTTAAATAGTTCTAACTGTATCCTTCTCCCCTTCAGCGACTTTGATGGTCTCCTAACAAATTTAAAATCGTGCAAGTTTTCGTTCTCCACTGGGCCAGACTCGGTTCCGAGTGCTGTTCTTAAACTTTGTGCAGAATCTCTTTGTGTGCCTCTCCTAAAACTTTTCAACTTGTCTCTCAAGACTGGTGACTTTCCCATCGACTAGAAAGAATCCTATATAGTTTCCTTTCATAAAAAGGGATCTAAATCTGATGTCTCTAACTACCGCTGTATTTCCAATTTATCTGCCATTCCTAAACTCTTTGAAAAAATCATCACTTCTCAGCTGCAACATTTTTGTAGTTCTGTATTCTCTGAATCTCAGCATGGATTCATTAAACGTCGCTCAGTTTCCACTAATCTCCTTGAATGTTCCACCTTTGTAACTTCGGGATTTGCTAAACAGTGTCAAACTGATATCGTTTATACTGACTTTAGTAAAGCCTTCGACTCCGTCAATCATAATCTACTTATTCATAAACTGTCTCTTCTAGGGTTTCCGACTAAGCTTCTATACTGGACTAATTCTTACCTTTGTAACTGTTCTCAACGTATCTGCTTCAACTCCTCTCTCTTTAAACCTGTTATTGTCTCATCGGGGGTTCCTCAATGTAGCCATCTGGGTCCCTTGCTATTTAACCTATTTATTAACGATCTTCCACAAATGTTATCTCATTCCCGCGTCCTAATGTATGCTGATGACGTTAAGCTATGTTTTTCCTACAGTGACCCCTTGTCCCCACTATCTTTGCAATCAGATCTTGATGCCCTTAACAACTGGTGCCTAATCAACATTCTACCTCTTAATATTTCTAAATGCTATATAATGACTTTTCACCGCAATAAGCCATACCTTTTCGACTACTCTATCAATAACTCTATTCTTCAACGCCTTTTCAAAGTTAACGACTTGGGCATTACCTTTGTACCTAATCTATGTTTCAACTCTCATATCTCTACTATCTCTAACAAAGCCATAGGAGTCCTTGGATTTGTCAAAAGATGGTCTAGGGAATTTACAGACCCGTATACTACAAAACTTCTGTATGTTTCTCTGGTCCGGCCTATCTTGGAATATGGTTCCATCTCCCTTCTTATGAAAGTAGGTTGCGCATAATTAATCTCCACTCTCTTAAATCCCGTAGAACCTGCCAATGAGTTCTCTTCCTCCATCAGCTTCTCTCTGGTGAGGTCGAATCGACTGCCCTCATCAACCTTATTAGTATTGCTGTTCCTTTCCGCCCGACTAGGCATTACTTCCCTCTTCATCTCCAACTCTGTCTTTCTAACTACTCGGATTATGAATCTTTCCGTAGCCTTTGCCGTAACTATAACCAATGTTTCCATCTGTTTTTCTTTGATACTCAATAACTTAATTTAATTAAATAGCTCTAATTGGGAATTGTTCGGCTATCGGCTCTTCTCTAACCTAAACTTGGCTGTTGGTGGGATCTTATCGGCTACTGAGCCGATAATCAGCCCCACCGGGTCTGAGTATTGGCATTAGCCCTTTTGTTTAATTAGTTGAGATGTTATTTTACCCTTACAGTTTAACTGTACATTGTTAAACTTTAAACAAAAATAAACAATAAACAATATTCCTGATCAACATCAACAGCCGAGTGGATATACATAGCAATGTCTGTCCACCCGTCTGACCATTCGCCTCCATGAGCTCCAAAATGTTGTACCCAGCCTCCTGTGATATAATACAGTTATAATTGTATTTCAAAATCTCGCCTACCCCCTCCCCCCAACACTAAAACTGAAAATTGCCGGATCTAGATCTGAATAAATTTTCCGTGAATTTGTATCCTCGGATATCCCTTCCACGCACTTAATTATTAGGAAAGAGGGTAAACGATGTGAAAAAGAAACAGTAGAACATAACTAGCCGACTTGGTTATGTTTTTGTTTTTATACTTTTCTTATTTCGTATGAATGGTTGGCAATTTTCGCCAAAACTAGCGGTTTTTTTCTATTAGCACTCGGCGATTTTGTAATAATTTGCATATGCATATGCTGTATGAAGGCACTGTATGCCTTCCCATAAAGCTGTCTTAGTTTTGATATCATATGACTGACCTATAGAATTAATACTTTTTAAGTCAAAAGCATAAGTCAGTCAAAATATCACTCAACAAAAGCTTAATGAACCATTTAAATAGCCTCCAAAAATACGAGAAAAAGGCTCTGCATGGCAGAAATCTTAAAGCCAACGAAAACTAAGTGAAACGAGGAGGAACGGAGGTGGGAGACGAAGCAAAGGTCGCGGCTCTACTTTATACACGGTACTCAGTCAGTATAACGATATTTGAGCTTACGATTTATGCTATTTATTATATGTTCGTAAAAGGGACAAATTGAATTTTAGACAAAAAAAAATCCCAAAATGGAATTATAAACAACATATAATTTTGACATCTGTCATCTACAGCTAGTAGATATGATATGGTAGAGGGAATTATAATCTGAGCATAAGACCCTAAACGGCTTATGTATGTATGTTAGTTAATACATACATGTATGTTAATACAGAAGGCCATTTACGAAGAGTATAAAAATCAAGGGGAATAGATGGCTTCCCTGTGGTACACACGAAGTCACCATAATTTGTGAGGACACGGAGTTTTTGAAGAGGACTTTTTAAGACATAGAACAAAGGTCGCTAGAGATCTATCTCAGGAGAATGGGCAGGAACCCTAGAAGGTCAAGTTTTTGTGCTAGGAAAAAATGGTTTACATTATCGATAATTTTACTGACATCAGCGTAAAGAACATCCGTCTGTAGATTACCTTGAAAGCCTTTGATGAAGGAGGTAAACTCCAATTAACTTGTGGTAGTGGTTGATCTCCGTCTTAAAAATCCATGTTGAGCTGGAGATAGAAGTGATCTACAGAGGTGTTGTAGATGCCGAGTTAAAATTTTCTTTAAAACTTATGGAATAATGGCTTACTTAGATATGTATACCTCTATAGTTCATTGCGTTAGACTTGCTACCTTTCATATAAAGTGGAAGAAGAAGCATGGACAGGGTGAATAGTTTAAGTAATTGCCCGTACAGAGACTCGGCGCAGTACCCAATACAGCAGCCGGGAACTCCGTCAGAACCCGTTGAAAACACCGGCTTAACTATTCAAAGATCATGAAGCAACGAGCTTTCATTTAACAAAGGACTGAAAATGTCTTTCGCCCTCAGTAAGCCGTGTGGATACGGCTGACCAGAGTAACTTTCCTGCGAATAGGTAGTTTGAAAAAAAAACGGGCAAAAAGATCGGCGAGGGCCTGATAATTAAGGAAGGCTACTGAGGATGGGTGTGCGGACGTTTTACGCTTAGTGTTAACGAACCTGTAGAACTGTATAGGGTCCTTAGAAAAACGTATCCTGCATCGTTAGTTCTTGTAGCATTGAGCGTTAAGAACTGAAAAGTTTGACCGAGCCATAACATATCGAGAGAGAGAAGAAAAGCGAACTTCTTGAAATTTTTAATTAAGTCTGGATTATAAGTTTTTTTAGACTAGACAGCTCCTTGGTAAACCAAGGAGGTTTCCGCGATCTAATAGGACAGGAAAGCAGGACACAAGAATCAAAAAGTGAGCCCAGTGCATCAGAGCAAATTTTTTTGGCTATCGTAACATCAGTGCACAAATACAAAGCGGACCAATCAAAATCCTGAATGAGGCTATTAAGCTTCACAAAATCAGCCTTTCGCACAAAGCGGACTTATTGAGGTAGTCTACCCGACCGATCCAATACAGTTGGTTCTATGCCGAGCGACACTGCGAAAGTAGGATGGTAGGCATCTTCAGGTGTAGTGAGCGGGTAGATGTAGGATAGGGAGATGTCAATGGAGCAATTGCCTGATATGTAGTGAAGGCTGTGGGGGCCTACTCTTCTTCTTAGCCTTAAACTCCTGCACAACCAAATGCTCCGGCCAAAAATTGGCTAAACAAATGGTGTTGAAATGAGTTGGGCAAACACCTATTTTGGGTCTGGTGGAGTCTGGGGCCAGCCATGAGACAAAAACTTGTCGCATAGGTGGGATTCCTACCAACTTTGTCACCACAGGCCTATCACCTGTGATGGTAATACCCGGTGGTCCAGGACGTATTTTCACTAGTGGGGTCGGAATTAAAGGAACAGCTAAAGAATTTGCGGACATTATGGACAGGAACGCTACAGACGATTCTGGCTGCATGCTCTCCGAGGTGATAAATTCGGCTACCGAATGTTCATCACCAGCAACTGTCGTTGCCTTTGGAGTAGCGAACGAAATCAACCGTTGCACTTTTGGAGTGGTCAGAGTCAGCTTATCAGCATCGGTTGGCCGAGGGACAGCTGGCACTTGCAGATCACGCGGAGTGATCCTTTTGCGCCTGGGAGACACATTCAGTAGTTGTAAGCCACTAAATTTAAACTCCAAGGCTAGGAGTCGATCGTATTGCTGTTTAAAGCCCACGATCAGCTCCTTAAAGCACCTTCGGGTGTGCGTCATAAACGTGACCATGTCTTACTCGACCAGCCGGCGTGCCTCACAGCTGTAATGCAAATCATTTCGCTTTGAAATAGCATCACTCACGAGGCCTGTGAACCCAGCGCATTTTACGTGCACTACGCTTTCGCAGAGCCAGCAGGGGATACTCGGCTGATCATGAGTGATATTCTTTTTGCAGGTTTTTTTGACTCAGACAACAGAGTATTCCATTATGAGTAAAAAATAAAATATATGAAATCAAAAAAGAAAATTTCAAAACACAAAAAAAAAACACAAAACAGATATCAGACCAGTGTGCCCGATAAACGCAAAAAGAGGAATCAATAAGAATGAGAGTAGAGCGGTTACAGCAGCTACAATTGAGAGAGAGAGAGAGAGCTCTACTGCACAGAAAGTATCGAGAGCGAGAAAGGAAGAACAGTTGTTTAGGTTTGGGTAAAAAAACAAATCTAATAGGTGAGGGCGGCTAAATATGACGTTGTGTGTACTAACGAAAAACACAAACAAAAAACAATGTTGATCGATGCAAAACAAGAATTAGTAAATTCTGTTTTTACACAGTGAACAGGCATGCACCCAAGATCAAGAACAGATATGTTGGTAGTTGGTTAATTTAGGTTTTTATTAAGTTTTTTTTTTTAAAGACCGGCTCTTTAGACAAAAATAAGCGGAGCGCAAAGTAAAAACATGTCTGGAAACTCCGATAGAGATCAAGCGATTAATTTACTTACAATCATTGCGTTAATACAAAAGCAACCTTTTTTTTAAGTATTGATGTTCAGTATCAGGTATCACTCTTTAAAAGCGTATAATTGAAAGTAGTTTTCATACGGATTGCTTAGTAAAGGTCTGTATCCTGCACTGCAGAAAATTACTGACTGCCCTTTATTTCGGTTGAGTGGAACTCAACTAAAATAGTGTGACCAAGAACCTAACCTGCCACTCTCATGAATTAGCTGTGTTTTGTAAACAGCGCCAATTTTGAAAATTAAACTTAAATTAAAAAAAAGTAAGAAAAGTAATTCCGAAGATGAAGTGATTGTGTTGGTAGCGGCACATATAGTTGTAACAAGAAATACAGCACAGTTGGAGGCGCCAAAATGTCAAAATTATCAAAATGCTCCTTTTCCGTGATCCGCCAAAGACATGGTCTTGCCTCAACTGCTTTTATTAAAGCAATCTCCTCCTCACTTTAAACATTTGCATATCTCTTTTTGGTTTTGCACACAAATTTTGACCCCACCTTTCACTTTGACTTCAGTAATAATAGGCACATATATTTTCCTGGCGCCCATATCAGCTGTTCTCACAGTCCACATTCGTGTGGATATCGATACTATCAATAAGAATTCGTGGATATCGTTTACGTTGCTGGATACTGAGGCCAGGAAAACACAAACGAAAAATTACTGGCCCACTTTTTATACCCGGTACTCGAAGAGTATAGGGGTATATTTGATTTTTGGTGATAACGGTTGTGTGTAACGCCCAGAAGGAAGCGTTTCCAACCCCATAAAAAATATATATTCTTGATCAGCTTCAATAACCGAGTCGATATAGCCATGTCTGTCTGTCAGTTCGTCCATCTGTCCGTCTTCATTTGCGCCCATATCTTAGAGACTATTAAAGCTAGAGCAACCAAATTTTATATCCAGTCTCCAGTGTCACCACACTACTCCAAATGTGTTGCAAAATTTCCGCCCGCACAAAGGACGAAAGTCTGTGGCGTACACAATTTTGAAGATACGAGAAAACTAAAAACGCAAGATCATAGAGAATGACTCTTTCTATCAGAGTGTTGAATCTGGATCAGATCGGATCATTATTATAGCTATAATGAAGAAAACCATTTCGAAAGTCATCGTTCCCTCTCGCTCTCTCTCACACGCGACCCCATTTGCTTTGCCCATTCGTATTTTTTGACGCCTAGTTCTGAGAGACTATAAAAGCTAGAATAACCAAACTTCCTATCCAAACTCCTGTGATATCAAACCAGCCCGAGTATATTTCAAAATTTTGCCACGCCTCCTTCCGCCTCCACAAAGAACGAAAATCTATGAAATCCACAATTTATAATATACGAGAAAACGAAAAACGCAGAATCATGGAAAATGACCGTGTCTAACAGATTGCCGAATCTGAATCAGGTCAGATCATTAGTATGGACAGAAGGAACAAATTAAATTTCAGTGGCTACGCAACGCCTGCCAAGCGCTTACTCATTCCCTCTCTCTCTCGTACAAACTGTACGCCTCGAATATGTAGTTATACATGTACATTATGAAATGTAATGCAGATGTAAAAATCTTACGTAAACAAAAAAGGGAACATGTATAAAAATTCATTTGACTTCATATTTTTATGTAGTTATACATGTAGAAATGTAGAAGCAGATGTAAAAATCATATGCAATCAAAATTGGGCTTCATTTTTGAAATATTATTTTTTGCACAAAATTTAATTCGTCCCTTTTGTGAACATATAATTAATTTCATAAATCGTAAGCTCATAAATGTATGTATATACTGACTGAGTACCGGGTATTAAGTAGAGCCGCGGCCTTTGCCACTGCTCACAACGTTCCCCCTCGTTTTTTTTACAGAGCTGTTTTAATTATATTCTGTCGCGTACTGTGATTTTTTCTTTTTGAGACTGAAAATTGTGGGTAAGTCTTTGGCAGCCTGGTTAAGCCACCAGCAAAGATGGCATAGATAAACACATTGAAAATCTTAGGTATCAAATTAGCTAAAATTATAAATGGAATGAACATATAAAGGGACTTTTTTTTACACTTGATAGAAGGCACATTTTTCTGAATTCGAAGTTATACAAAATTCTTCTGCACTTAGCAGACACTCGAATAGCTAAATTCCTCAAGAAAACTCCACTACAAAAGAGGAAATACACTAATTCAACGTTAGATTTTTGAATAAAAAACTGCAGAAGATATGACTTACCCTTTTCACCATTAAAAAAAAAGTAGATTAACACCATAATGGCTATTCAACGACAACACAATAGACCTATATTTAAGACAATACACTAAATGCAATGCCAACAATACAAAATATCAACTGTAGTTTAAATCCATCAAAGAAACTTACTCGGATCGCTATTTTATTTACACTGATGGCTCGGCAACTGGCAATTTTATCACATTCGCCATCACTACGGAAAATTCAACACTCAGACACGGTTTATTGCACAATTACTCTTCAGTCTTCTCAGCAGAGATCATAGCGATACATGAAGCTATCACACTAATTAAAAATACCCGTGAAAAATTCATTATCTGTACAGACTCACTATTTGCAATAGACTCCATTAGTATTACCAATAATCGTGACTACTAACCCTACTTGCAAAACATTGGAATAAAATAAAAATTCTGTGGGTTCTAGGGCTTGCCAACAATAAAGGCAATGAGCTTGCTGATTCAGCAGCCAAGCTTGCGCACTCACTTCCGTTAGTGTTTTCAAAGAACTTAAATAAAATTGACATAGATCACTACTTAATAACGAATTCGAACTAAAATAGAAAGACTTAATGAAGTTTACATCTATTATTATTATTATCATTATTGTTTTGCATACTTATATAAAAATGTAATCGGAATAAATCAAAATGATCAAATAAGCTCAAATATATACATATATTTTAGCCAATCCTATGTACATATTTCTTATAAAAATAAATAATTTAATCTCAATTATCTTAATTTGTAAATATTTAAGCATTTGTAAGTAGCTCAAGACCTCAGTAGCCAAAGCTGTTCGTCCTACTAGTTTTAAAGTTTTCTTAACCCTCTCATGCCCGATGTTGCATATACGCAACATTGTGTTTCCGAGCCTCTAACTCCCGTTATTTTCAAGTTATTGTTTTGAATTCTCTTTTAAATTATAGCTTACAGTGTTGAGAAACCAATCAGCAAGTCAGCTGGCAGTCAGCTGAACACGCTTTCAGTCGGTAGCTATATTTGTGAGCGAGAAGTTGAAAAATTGATTTTGCGAAAAAACGGTGTTCCAAAAAAGTGGAAAAACATTATAAAAATAATTATTTAATTCTGAAACCAACATTACTACATAAATATAGAAAGGTAAGAGAGTATTTATAAAAAAACCCTACATGAAAATATTATTTAGTTTCTCTGTAATAATTTTATTATTTTCGTGTTGCGTATATGCAACATTAGTCTATTGTGGTAATTTTCGAAAAATATAATTTATTTCAGTATACATTTTCTAAGATGCGCCCAAAAGGTCTGACTCAAGCTGAGATTGAAAGGATTGCCAACTTTGATTGGGATGATTAGGCTGACGATGAAAATGAAGAAGAAGAAGATCAAAACATGGAGGAAATTATAGAGGAAACATTGAAAAATTTAGATAACAGAGCTGAAAATGTGGAAATTGGTTTGATTGACCAAATTATTGGAAGCAAAGATGTTGAAGATTTGAATGAAAATGAAATCATTGCACAGGAGGTAATGGAAAAAATTGATTTCAATAGTTTGTGGAGTAGTGCTGAGTTTATGGAGTGTGAGACCACCTGGAAAAGTAATTTATGCAGCAATGCGGTGAAAAAACCCATAGAATATTTTAGTACTTTCTTTACGGATGAGCTGTGGCTGAAAATATGTGAGGAAACGAATTTATATGCCACGCAATCAAAGGGAATACAATTGAAATGCACTGTGCCTGAAATGAAAAGGTTTGTTGGCATACTTCTTTATCTTGCTATTGTGAAAATACCAACATATCGAATGGCGTGGGCGTCCAATTTCAAATTAGCGGCCGTTGGAAATGCATTGCCAAGAAACCAATTTGAGAAAATAAAACAATCTTTCCATTTGAATGATAATTTTAAACAGCCTCAGAAAGGAACGCCTAACTATGAAAACTATGGCCTAGGAATATCATCAGATATCGTGCTATTTTTATCATCCAATATGCCAGTAAACCAAAATTTCAAACTGTTTTTTGACAATTGGTTTTCTTCAATAAGCTTGATGTGTGCTCTAAAAGAAAAAGGCATACTGGCCGTTGGTACACTTCGAAGCAACCGATTGAAAAACTGTGATCTAAGCAGTGAGAAAATCCTTCAAAAGCGAGGACGTGGATCAAGCGATTTCAAATATGAAGCAACTCACAACTTGATTGCTTGCCGTTGGTATGATAATAAGAGCGTACAACTGGTTTCAAATTATGTAGGTAAGAATCCCATGACTGAATGCAACAGATGGTGCCGCAAAGAGAAGAAATTTATAACTATACATCGTCCAGGTATAGTTGAATGTTACAACAAACGCATGGGAGGGGTTGATCTTGCAGACATGCTGCTTAACCTGTACAAAATCAACCACCGCTCAAACGAATGGTACATGCGCATAGTATACTGGTGCATAAATTCGAGTTTAGTAAACAGTTGGTTGTTGTACCGTAGACACGTGCGTGTACCGTACCGTAGACACGTACCGTGCACATACAGACGGCGAATCAAAGTATATGCCGCTTATAAATTTTCAATTGGATGTTGCTGCCGAACTTCTGAACGCAAGTCAAGCTACAGCTGTCGCCAAAAAGAGAGGTCGTCCGTCATCACTCCTATTGACAATGAATTCAGGAACTGCACCATCTTCCCCAGCATCACCAGCTCCATCATCACCATCTGCTTCTACGGGCTCTATCAAATCAAATTCCTATAAAAGAGCTTATGTTGAAGACCCACCAAAATCACTGCGACTTGATGGCTATAATCATTGGCCAGAATGGGGAACAAGAGGAACAGCTGTAGATGCAGCAAATGTTATGTGCACTTGTGTGTTCCAATTCCCAAAAAAAACTGTTTCGTGTCTTATCATACATAAAATATAAATAAACGGCATTTGTAAAAGAAATAAACTTGTTTTTAAATATATACCACCATTGACCAATGTTGCATATACGCAACATCCTGTAGCTCTTGAACCAGGACACCTAGGACCTTGAAATTTTAAAAACTTAATATTGATGTCAACTCTATCTTATATATCTACTCAAAAAATTTTTAACCCATTTTAATTCGGGCATGAAAGGGTTAAGAACTCTGTAAATAATAAATAAATAAAATATGAAGCAGAGTCAACACTTCCGAGCGTATCTACTTGTCTCTCAAAAAGCGTTGCGATCAGATCAATATATAAGACAGAAGGAAGAAAATTGTGAAGTCCCTTATCGTGGTCTTTCTTTCGTATAGTTTTATTATTTATTATCTCCAGTTTCATTATTTATTTTGTAAATGAACATTTAATTTTAATTTGATTTTCGGGTTCCACAGCCCAATATTAACAGGCTTGATCGAAACATTATAGCCAGTGGTGCAGCAGTAAATTAAATTCCCTTTTTATTGTTTGTTTTTCGCACTGCCGACTGCACTGCACATTGTACTTGCATATGTATATACGCATAAGCGTATGTCGTGCGGGACGACAGCAGCCTACCCAGCCGTTCTCGCGTTTTCTTTCCTTCTTTCTTTCGACTTCTCTATCAGCCTCTCGATCTTTCGTCTTCGCTATTGCTCTCTTCTCTGGTTCTGTCGAACTCTCGCTTGCAGTAGGGCACGGGAATTTCGGCCTGCCGGCCTCAAACAGTCTGGATATCGTCGCGCTCGCATTAGATGCCCGTTCGGCACGCCTCCCCTTGCATCATTTAAATTCTTGAGTCGGCACCGACCTAATTTTACATCTCTAATCTCAATTTCGCTATCCTATCCTCACAACTTTCACTTTTGACAATAAACCGTATCAAACTAAACTCTCGTCTTTTAATATATCGCAAACTTCGCTCGGTAGTTCAACATTGATCAAATTTGTATTTTACTTTGCAGGTTTTTTTCGCTAGCGAAGATTGTGATATTGGTAAATTGTTTATGTTCTTAAAGTATTACGTTCCTAGTATTAAATTTGAATCAAAGCTAGGCAATTGTACGATTTTCGTTGTAATGTATACTACCTTATCGAAACTAACTAGTCTGCTTGATGATTTGCAAAAACATAAAGGGGACTTGAATATAAATAGTTTTTATCTAAAGGATGGCTCTCTTGATACCACTTTCTATAATGTTTTAAAAACTAAAAAAATCGATAACGCTGCTGCGAACATTGAAGAGTTCAATGGATTAATTTATGGAATACGACAAGACAAAGGATCCCGTTTTGAACTCAGTAAAAAAAATATAAATCCTTTACGACGTGCTCACACTATTATTGTTTTGCATAAGTGTCTAATCAGAGACATCAGATTTTACTGTATGCCAATCCTGCAAATATTTCTTCCAACATTGATGGTCATCTGGGCTCTGAGTATTACGTATCTGGGCCAGAAAACGGAAATGAAACCCTTCCCCAATAGCCACTTCGATAGGGCGACTCTAGTGCAACTGAAAGCTACGAGTGGGCAACTACTAACCGCAGGCAAAAGGTACGCCAGTGAAGGTGCCTTAGAATTGGAAACGAATAATGATATTATGGAATATATGCGCAACTATTCTGCACACCGTTGCATTCTAACCGACATGAAGTTTATTGCTGCAGCCATATTTAAGGAAGATAAGGTGGAAGCCCTGTTCAACAACAAATGGCATCACACTGCTCCAAATAGTCTGGCACTAGTGATGAATGCTCTGGCTTTGTACGTTAAATACACTATGCGACAGTCAGTTTGCACTTTGCACAAGATAAAAATTAGGTTGTAGGATTGAATTAATTTGGAATATAAATATACATACATATGTACCTCCAAAATCTTTTCTGTACATTAACTACACTAAGCGCCAGTCATTTTGCATTTGGCATAAGAAAAAAATTAGGCAATAGGACTAGATGAGTAGATAACTTACTTATAGTTAGAATTTGCGAACAAACTATCCAATCCTTTTAAAAAATTAAAAACAGCAATTTGGTTACTTCATTTGGTATTTGCAGCACCCATATCATTTAAGTATATAATATAAAAAAAGAGAATTTTACGACTGTTTACAAATTGTTTAATTCATGTCGATATAGCTTGTATACCTGAAGATATATCGAACGAAAGTTTAAGTTTTACACCATTTTTAATGTTTCTTAAACTTTGATATATTTGAAAAAATATTGTTGTAATCTAAATTAATTAGTAACACTACTCGACAAAATTCAACCTTTTTTCCACTGTCGCCAAAAATGACTTTTTCTGATAGATTTGATAGATTTTTTTAAAGAATTATTAGTGCTTCTATTTTTCACATGGAAGATATTAAGCTTTTAAATTGAAATTTTGACTTTGAAAGCTCAGGAAAAGTCGAAAAAAAATATTTGAATGCCTTGATTTTTGGTTTTAGATAGACACATTAATTAGGCGTCGTTTAAGGTATCGTTTATAAGAATTGATGGACAAACGGTTAAGTTACAACCGTTTGACAAAAACTTCATATGCCGTTTGGTTCTATTCCCAATGCCATTTAACCGTTAAAAACAGTTACAAACACAGATTATTTGAATTTGTGTAGGAAAAAAAAACGGCTATACGTCGGCTAACGGAATTTATCGGCGAAATTCGGCATATGAAAGTTTGGTCAAACGGTTATAACTTAGCCGTTTATTTTTATAAGCAATACTTTCACCGACGCCTAATGTGTCTATAAAAAATACCAAATTAAAAATCAATTAAATAAACTTAGAATTTAATTTAACATAATGCTTTCATTCTCAACTAATTCTGCGGAACTAACCAATACAATTGTCAAAAAAAATGTCAACGGTGTGAGTTATTTAGTAAATCAACCACAACATTAAAAAAATGCGCAGTCAAAAAAGATTTTGGAGGTATAAACATATGTATATTTCAAATTTTCTCAGGCGTAAACCTTAATTTTTGTCTCGTGCTAATTTTCGTGGTAATTTTCATTTTGTAGCACATTATGATGATTTATTATTTATTTACAAAGTTTTTTTTTAATTCACAGTGCTTTTGTGGATTCCGAATCAAGGATTAATGTGAAAATAGAGCCATTACCATACGCTACAACTCATTCTGTTCACTTGCATTATGGCATCGACAGCAATGCTTTCATATTTATTATTAGCTTGTGCTTTTGTTTTGGCTTTATGTGGACTCTACCTTTGCTATTTTTTACAATGTGGCGCGGAAGTCGATACGGTTGCATTGAAGTGAGTGCAGGAATGCCGATTTGCAGTCTAGGAATGGCCTCTTTTATATATGATGTACTAAAGGTAATCGCATGCAGCCTTCCGTTGAATTTAGTGATAATTATTGTTCATCATGACATTCTTATGAATATAGAGGTTTTCAGTAAGTAATTATATATAATGTGTATTTTTCTCTAAAACTTTAAAATTTTATAGTGTTTTTTATATACGTATTAATAGCAGCTGCTTTCTGTGCCCAGTGCATGAATTTTTGTATTTCTTTCTGTCTGGCAGAGTCACGTTCTGGTTATTTAATACTTTCAATATTTTTCTCATTAGGCATAGTGATCTATGTCCGAAATTTTGAGTTACAGGCACTGCCAAAACTGGAACAAACTGCTAATGGAATTTGGGATTTACATCCCCATTTTTCACTAATTCACAATGTGATGCGCTCTAATAAGATATATGACATAAAAAGTCTATGCAATGACCAGCAGACATATCAGACTAGCGTACATTTGGAGCAATGCCAAAAATTGCCAAACTGTTGCGGTGAGTTTTCATTTTTATAATTTGAAACAATTTATTTTATTTTACAAATATTTTACAATTATATTATTATTATAATTATATATTTATATTTTACAAATAGGCATTAAAAATCAGTGTGCAATCGGAAATAAAAAAACAAAATAAAATTCAACAAAAAAACATAAAAGTACCTAAGATAAGTTACGCCCATACTTTTTTTTTGCATTCGATGATTTCTACCTTGTATCTGAGCTGGCTCCAGGATTTCTTAAATTTTGTTTTAACAGCCACGAGACGTATGTAGAATAATAATAAATTAATAATTTAATTTGACACGCGTATTGATTTTATTAGAATATGTCAGTGCCTTTTTTTTCTGAGAACCCATAATGGGTTGTAGATTTTTTAGGGACTTTAAAATAAATGGGGCTTCTACAGGGACAATTCCCTAAAGTTTTTTTAGTGGCTTTATGTAATTTTTCGCGGCGCCAGTATCTATTATGATGTTATTTGTTCTCCCCGCTACTGTTCGCTTGATGAACGGGAGCAGGGATTCCATTTTTTTGGTGAGTGCCCTGATTATTCGTGTAGAAAGGGTTTTTTGATTGTCTTTTATAGTGATCGGGCTCATTTTGCATACCCTGTTTGTATCTATTTCTGTCCATTGTTTGCGTAATTCGCCGCAAAGTCGTGTCTATCGTGATTGGCCTCAATTTCTTGCGCCATAGCTAGGGCTCATAGCAAATCTTCAGGCTGCGCCGCAAACAGTGTGTCAGTGACGCCTCTTCATAGGCCTGAAATGAAGATACGGAGAGCGTCGGACCTATACTTTTCATTAATGTATGAAATGTAATGTATAATGTATGAATGCAGCGTCTTAACCACATCCAGAGACACATCGCAATGTATGTCTTCATTACAGGTAATCGGCTCGTAGACCTGGGCCGCGCAGGCCTGAACTCTAACAGCCTGCAGTTGGTCAGTTACCGCTTGCAAGCGTTCCTCAAAGTTGGTTCTCTGCTCAGCCAACGCAGCGCTGGCCGCCGCAGATATGGCGGCTTCGATCTCTCCCGCATTGATTATTTCTATTATTTCCTCTGGTCCAGTCTGAAAGTCTAAGCTGAGTTCTTCAAGCAACTCTCTAACTCGTTGATGTTATTGTCAATGGTCGTATAAAAATTCATTTCAATTTTCCCCCTGCCGCTTTTATTGCCCACCCCCAACGATGTATTTGTGGCGCGGTGTTATGTTTCCTATTTACACTTATCGCCACAAAAGAGGCAGGGGAAGAAAAATTATTCTGAGAAATTTTGACGCTAAACGTTTTTGTATATGAACGTTTTATTTGTTTGGTTCTTTTTATTCTTATTGTTTTCGTTTTTTCGAATTATGTTTCACTCTAAGTAATATTCTATACGTTTTTACTTTATTTTAATTTGACGATTGTTGAAAAAGGGTTTCACATACATGTACCTCTTTTTTGGCTATGCTCTTCTTTTTTGTGTTAATCTATCCCCTGGGGATGTTCCGTAGCTCTTTCTAGTTGTGTTGGTGTTAATTCTTCCATGTCTATCTTCGCCGCTGCCAAAGCCGGTCGCTTTGGTGTTACAATTTTTCGGGTTTATTAATTTCCTTTGTTTATACTCAGGGCTATGAGCTTCTTAGTGCAGCGATCTCTTTGTAGATCTGCCGCGGGCTCAGTTTGCGATTGTCTAATCTTGGAGCGGTCGTTGTCTCCGCGCTTTTTCTTTTGTTTCTTTTGTTAGAATGGTTATATTTTTTCACCTTTTTAACTCTTACTTTTTTATATTAAGCGGGCGTTGTCTCCGCACTTAATTGTTGATATTTTGTATCTCGTTATTTTGTTGTTCAGTATTTGTTAATTGAACTTAATCGTTGCACTTTTTGAGCGGGCGTTGTCTCCGCACTCTATGCTTATATTTTATAGCCTGTTCTTTTGTTCAATTTTTATACTCGAAGAGTACTCGAAGAGTATAGGGGTATATTAGATATGTGGTGATAACGATTGTGTGTAACTCCCAGAAGGATGCGTTTCCGACCCCATGAAGTATATATATTCTTGATCAGCATCAATAGCCGAGTCGATATAGCCATGTCTGTCTGTCCGTCCGTCTTCATTAGCGCCCGTATCTCAAAGACTTTTAGAGCTAGAGCAACCAAGTTGTTTATCCAGTCTCCTGTGTGAGCACACTACTCCAAATGTGTTGCAAAATTTCGCCTCGCCCCTTTCCGCCCGCACAAAGGACGAAAGTCTGTGGCGTACACAATTTTGAAGATACGAGACAGCTAAAAACGCAGAATCATAGAATCACACAATCATGACCATTTCTATCAAAGTGTTCAATCTACATCAGATCGGACTATTATTATAGCCCCAATGACGAGAACCATTCCGAAAGTCATCGTTCCCTCTCGCTCTCTCTCACACACGACCCTGTCTGCTTTGCCTATTCGTCCGAATGAGCGCCTAGATATCAGAGACTATAAGAGCTACAGCAACTAAACTTTCTATCCAAACTCCTGTGATATCAATTCAGCACAAGTTTATTTCAAAATTTTGCCAAAATCTGTGGAATCCACAATTTTTAAGATAAAAGAAAACCAAAAACGCATTATCATGGAAAATAACCGTGCCTACTAGACTGCCGAATCTGGATCAGGTCGGATCAATATTATGGCCAAAAAAAACAAATTAAATTTCAGTGGCTACGCAACGCCTGCCAAGCGCTGACTCATTCCCTTTTTCTCTATCGCAAATACTTGTATGTCTCGAATATGTAGTTATACATGTAGGTACATTATGAAATGTAGAAGCAAATGTAAAAAGCATATGGAAACATGTATAAAATTTCCAAAAATAGTTTGACTGTATTTTTTTAAATATTCTTTTTTGGCCAAAATTGAATTCGTCCCTTTTGCGAACATAAAATAAATTGCATAAATCTTAAGCTCATATATGTATGTATATACTGACTGAGTACCGGGTATAAGGTAGAGCCGCGGCCTTTGCCGCGTCTCACAACGTTACCCCTCGTTTTTCTTTGCTCTTATCGCTTAGCGGGCGTTGTTTCCACGCTAATTGATTTGATTAATGATTCTCGGGCTTGGTCCAATCGCGCTGGGCGCCAGTAATAATTTAATTTGACACGCGTATTGATTTTTATTAGAATATTTAATGCTTTTAAACTGGATAAGATTGAAACAGGTACAAAGAAATGATTATGAGTAATTAAGATCCGCAAGGCAAGATCAAATGCGTTGCTGCCACTCGGCAGTCATTTTCAATGAGAAAATAAGGGACGATGCCTTGCACGCCTTCAAAGCGGGCCTCAAGGGGCCACTGAAAATGTTGGTTCTCCCGGCACAGCTCAAGGATTTGCCATCTGCCTTAGCGCTAGCACACGAGGCAGAGAATACTTTCGAAAAAAGCGCATTTGCGGCAACGTACGAAAAACTATTTGTTGAGGGCAGCCGCAACCTTTTCGCATCCACTGTGGAGGGCTCTCCGCGCCCGACTCACTCTCGCGCGCTCGTGCACACGGCACTCAAGAAAGCCACCCGGAGCTTGGGCGGCCACTAGCTGGAACGGGAGTAGTTAGTTACGCTCCCACCCCCGTTACGAACGTTCGCTGCCAATTTCGGCATACCCACATATATACAAATCTAAATACATACATCCATTACATACTCTACCTATCTTACCAAGAATAAAGTGAAGTGAACGAAGTGAAACACATAGACGTGCTGGTTTCTTTTCAACGGCTGTGCTACCTGTCGGATCCGCCCACTACAAACATTGGTCCTTCGAGCCGGATCTTCCCCAACACGGAGAAGCGCACCCCAGCAAGCATAGGCGGATCGCTATATTAAGATAAGTACGATCTTGGTTTTTTCCGTCCAGTGCCCAGGGGCTATTCTGTCCGTTCTCCGATCTTCCGCTCCTCCTAGCTACGTACATCAGTACACCCGCTACATCCATTTATATTTAACTGCATATTCTTGCTCGCATATCCGTATACACATATACATCTATTTAACGGCATATTCTTGTCCGCATTCGTCCATATCCGCATACATATTTACCTATATATTGACTGCATATTCTTGCATCTGCATATATATAGGTCTATGTACTAATCCGCACTTAAGCGCACCTACATCCATTTATATTTATCTGCATATGCTTGCTCGCATATCCGTCTACCTATATACATACATCTACTGCACATTCTTGCCCGCCTTTATCCATACCCGCGTACATAGATACATATATATTAGCCGCATATTCTTGCGCCTATATAAGTATACTCCTCCCGCACCGACATCCATACATACAAGCAGCAATAGCGGTGCTTTCTTTCGTTTCGTTTTGTCGCGTTCGCCTCTCCACCGTTGCGCGCTGGGCGGATGGATGTTATTTTTGTTGGGAGAGCGGGCTATTGGCGCCGCTCTTGCGCATAACGGAGCGCCAAAGTGACGCGCTACCCTGTATTCTGAGGGTGTATCGATTTCGGTGGTGACTTGTCCAGTGACGCGCTGCCCTACTTTTGGCGGGTATATTGTTTTTGGTCGTCACTTGCCACCGACTCCCAATATTAGTGCCTGTTCGCCATAGTATACCCAAGTGCCTCCGACTTGCCAACAAATTAATACCAAAGGGTTGTTGGGTCTTTTTTTCCGTGTCCATCCGCCCAGCGCTTCCGTTTCTTGGTCCTCAACGGGTGAGGTCAGAACATGCCCACTGGCGACGAGGACAGCAAGAAACTTTTGCCATTGCCCGCTCCCGGTAGTAGGACACCAAGAAGTGGTTCGGCCCCTGGAACACCTACCTCGGTGACTAAACCGATAAGGTTACCCGGTACGTCTAAACCAAGTACGAGTTCCGCGGCAAAGACCAAATCGGTCACCCTGTCCTGTTCCCTTCGCCAGTCACGTTAAAGGTACCAGCTCTTCCACCTACCAGTCCCATCAGCTCTCGACGCACTTCTCCAATGGCCCAAACAGCCTTCCTCTCCGCGCGTGCGAAATTGGTAGCAGCCATCGGCAGGCTGACCAGTTTGAAGGACCGGTTCACCGCTTCCGGTACCAGCACGCCATCCCCCGCTATCGCTCAGGTCCGTAGAGACCGCTTACAGAGCATGTGGGCAAAGGTGGATGCTGAATTCGAGGCCTGTTCCATGGCGTCGGTTGACGAGGATCCTGACACCCAACTAGAGATCCAAGACATGTACGACACGTGTTACAACGACTATGAACGGTGCCTAGACGATCTTACGGCCCAATCGGCCAGCCCAGTAGTCCGTCCTTCTTCCCAGCCGGACTCCAACGGCGGCTGTCGACTGCCACCCTGTGACATCGAAGTGTTCACGGGGGATTACGTTCGCTGGCTCACTTTTCGGGACCTCTTCACAGCCATTTACATCCATAATCCGAGGCTCTCACCCGTAGAAAAGCTGTACCACTTAACCACGAAGACCAATGGCGATCCAAAAGCCATCGTGGAAAAATCCCCGTTGACCAACGACGACTTCGAGGCGGCATGGAATTCCCTACGTGACCGGTATGAGAACAACCGGCTCCTGGTGACCAACCAAATCAATATTCTCCTCTCGCTGTCCCCAGTTGTTTCCGAGTCGAGTCGTGCTCTGAAGGTGCTCCAAGGGACGATCCACGGGGTGCTAACCGCACTGGCGCATTCCAAGGTCTCCACCGAAAACTGGGACAGTTTGTTGGTGACGATTTGCGCCTCCAAACTGCCCATGTTGAGCCGGGCCTCATGGGAAGACTCCGTCACCACAAAGAAGGAGGTGCCCCCATGGAAGAAGATGGACTCCTTCCTGAGTCAGAGGTATCTGACCTTGGAGGCCATCGAGGGCAACCCTTCCCATGCACCCAGTTCGAAAAGCGAACCGAACCCGCCACCCTCTAGAACTAATCCGTTCCGGTCCCAAGGGAGTCCTGTTCCTAGGAGGGTTCACTCGTTCGAGACAACAGTGAACCCGAAGAGGAGGACGTGTGATCTCTGTGCGAAAGAGAATCATCCAATCCGTATGTGTCCTCATTTCCTCCATATGACCGTTGACGCTCGTTCCAACTATATTCACCAAAAACAGCTCTGTCTAAACTGCTTCGCAGGAGGACATAGAATTCGGGAATGCCAGAGCGCGCACAACTGCATCACTTGTGGAGAACGACACCACACGTTGCTGCACCGGGGCACTTCAGTGCCCAGCGAACCGTCTTCCACATCCGCACCAAATCCTAGTTCGTCTGAAACGCACTCCAGCGTGCAAAACTTCTTTGCGCCGGCAACCGGGCCGTCCTTCTGGGCACGGCCATTAGCACGTGCTCTAATTGACCCGGACTCCGAAGCGACGTTCATTACAGAACGACGGTCCACGATAATGAAGTTGCCTTTCCGCAGAATCCAGGCACAGATATCGGGCCTCAACCAGACAGTGTCCTCTCAGTCCAAGCGGCTCTGTCACTTTCTTATACGCTCCCCGACAAAGCCGAGCCTGCAGCTCGACGCCTCCGCCTACGTTCTTCCGGAACTGGCGGGCAACCTTCCGTCCTATCCGATCCCGCAGGATTCGTTGCGAGATTTGCCGGATCTGCCATGGGCTGATCCGAAGTTTTACGAATGCTCGCAGGTAGACGTCCTGATTGGAGCTGACCTTCTTCCATCCATCCTCCAAAGTGGCACACAGACTAACATCTGTGGATCCCTCCTCGGACAAGAGACCATTTTCGGATGGGTCCTTACCGGCCCAGTCTCCACTACGGCACAAGGCCAAATTGCAGCATTCTCCATGCAAGTGAACGCCACACTTGAAGCCCCCTTAGAGGAACTCCTTACAAGGTTTTGGGAGGTGGAGGACATACCTACTAAAATGGTAAGCGAATCCGATTCCTACTGCGAGAGCAATTTCCTGCAATCCACTACGAGAACCGCCTCCGCGAAGTACGTAGTCACTTTACCGTTCCGCGACCCGGACCATCCCGGGTCAAGGCTGGGGTACTCCCGATCAATTGCGCTAGCTCAGTTTCTGAGAAACGAAACACGTTTGTTGCGAGACTTGCGGTTGAAAGAGCAGTACGACGCCGTGATCCGGGATTACTTAGCGCTCGATCACATGACCGAGGTTCCTCCGGATCATGGTTCCCCCGATTATTACCTCCCACACCACGCCGTACTTAAGCCTGAGAGCACGACCACGAAAGTCCGCGTGGTATTCAACGCATCCAGCCCCTCGACTAATGGCGTGAGCCTCAATGATCTGCTGCATGCTGGTCCGGTCCTACAATCGGACTTAACCTTGCAGATCCTGAAGTGGCGGTATTTCCGGTTCGTGTTCAATGCCGACATCACCAAAATATACCGGCAAATCTGGGTTGATCCGAACCACACTCCGTTCCAGCGTATCCTTTTCCGAAACAAGGAGGGAGAAATCTGCGATTACGAGCTCAAGACCGTCACTTTTGGGGTCAACTGTGCTCCCTTCCTTGCCATCCGTGTCTTGCAACAACTTGCGGACGACGTCCAGTCCCGGTTCCCTAGAGCGAGTCAGATCATTCGGTCTTCTATGTATGTCGACGACATACTAGCCGGGGCAGATTCCACAAGGGAGGCTCAGTTGGCTATCCGCGAGCTGCAAGCCGCGCTGAGTTCTGCCGGTTTTCCGCTGAGAAAGTGGACTTCCAATCACAAGGCCCTTTTAACTGGATTGCCGAGTGAACACCTTCTCCATAGCGATTTCCTGGAAATTGAGGCCGAGAGCACGGCCAAGACCCTCGGGATCCGCTGGACGGCGACCTCAGACGAATTCTTTTTTGTCCCTCCTGAGTTAGCGCGAGAACCACCCTATACCAAGCGGACAGTGCTTTCCCAAATCGCGAAGTTGTTTGACCCAGCGGGGTGGCTTGCCCCGTTTATTGTCCGGTCCAAAATCTTCATGCAGGAGATATGGTTGCAAGAGTTGGGATGGGGCGAAAATCTCCCCAACGAGATGTGTCTGCGCTGGCAACGTTTCTTGGACAGCTACTCCGTGCTCAACCAGATCCAAATTCCGAGATGGATTGGGGCGCAACCATCGGTAACAATCGAGCATCATGGATTCTGCGATGCATCCGAAAAGGCGTATGCTGCCGCCATTTACGTGCGCGTTGAGGTGGGACATCGTGTCGAAGTGCAACTTCTCACCGCTAAGACGCGAGTCGCCCTTGTGAAGACCGTATCGCTCCCCCGATTACAGCTGTGTGGTGCTGTGCTCCTGTCCGAAATGGTGACGGCTATCCTGCCGAATATGCCTGCGGCACGCACGGTCTGTCAGTATTAGACCGATTCTACCATAGTCCTCGCCTGGCTGAGGAAGCCCGCGTACCACTGGGCTACCTTCGTAGCCAACCGGGTGACCAAGATAGCGCAAGCTACCGAGGTCAAGGAGTGGTCCCACGTTCCGTCCGAACAAAACCCCGTGGACTTAGCCAGTAGAGGCGTATCGTTGGAAGATTTGGTTGCTAACCAACTCTGGTGGCAAGGACCAACGTGGTTGCGACTGCCCCGACCTCAGTGGCCAGCACAATCTGAGGAGTCTCCAGTTATGCCGCTGGAAGTCCGTGCGGTAAAGGTCCATTTTGCGCCGAGCCCATCCGAAGAGTTCCTTGAACGGTTCTCCCAGCTTGACCGGGCTATGCGAGTCCGCGCATACGTCCTTCGCTTCGTAAGACGCTGCCGGAAGTTAGATACAGTGCGAGAAGGCCATCTTACCAGCGGAGACCTCACCGAAGCAGAGCGATCTCTTATCCTAGAGACTCAACGGGGAGTATCACTGCCTCAGTGACAAGCGTCCGTTACCGAGGTCAAGTTCTATCCTGAACTTAAACCCGTTCATAGACCGACAGGGACTTATAAGAGCGTGCGGCCGTGTCGCAGCTGCCGAATCTCTGCAATATGATGAACGGCATCCGATTATCCTTCCCTACCGCTGTCGACTGTCTCGCCTTCTCGCTCTATTTACACACCGGATAACGCTCCACGGCGGCAACCGATTGATGGTGCGCCTTATTCGATCCAAGTATTGGATTCCCAGGCTTCAAAATTTGATGAAAGGGGTCGTGAACTCCTGCAAGGTATGCACCATCTATAAAAAGAGGTTGCAAACCCAAATGATGGGGGACCTTCCAACGGAGCGGACTTGTTTTTCCCAACCGTTCACACATACCGGTATAGACTACGCGGGCCCGTTAGAAATACGGAATTTTACAGGGAGAGCGTGTCTCATCACCAAGGGGTATGTGTGCGTGTTTGTGTGCTTTTCCACTAAAGCAATCCATTTGGAGGCCACGTCTGACCTAACAACCGAAAAGTTTCTCGCGGCCTTCGCGCGGTTTGTCGCAAGGTGCGGGTGTCCCCAGCGCATCCATTCCGACAATGGGAAAACTTTCGTGGGTGCGGCGACCACCCTTTCCCGTGACTTCCTAAATGCGTTCAAGGACTCGGTGACGGATGCGTATAGCCATCAACGGGTTTCATGGCGTTTTATCCCTCCAGGAGCTCCACATATGGGAGGTCTGTGGGAGGCCGAAATGAAGAGTTTCAAAACCCTCTTCTATAAGGCCACGTCCATTCGGAAGTACACGTTTGAAGAGCTGTCCACACTGCTTGCGAAGATAGAAGCATGCCTCAATTCCAGGCCGCTCTCGCCTATGTCCGAAGATCCGACCGAACTGTTAACCCTCACTCCCGGACACTTTCTTATTGGGGGACCCTTGATAGCTACAGCCGAGCCCGAAATAAAAGGCGACACCACATCAATAATTAATCGATGGCAGCACTTGAAGGCCCTCAACCAGCAGTTCTGCCAGAGGTGGAAAGAGGAATACCTTAAAGAGCTCCATAAACGCACCAAGTGGCAGACGCCTACGCCCAATCTTCAGGTTGGCGATATGGTCGTCGTTAAAGAGGACAACGTGCCATCTAATGAATGGCGGCTCGGGAGAATCCAGTCCGTATATCGCGGCGCCGACGATAAGGTCCGTGTGGTGGACGTCCTCACTGCCCGCGGAGTCCTCAAACGACCTGTGGTTAAGGTCGTTCTTCTTCCTATAGAACCCCGTAATTCCGTCCAACAATAACCTTACTGTGGGTTTTTTATCCATTACCGAATCATTGCTAATCGTCTTCGTTTTTCTATCCTCTCCTAGTTTTCATCCATCTAGACATGGCCCCCCGTTCCCGCGCCGACCGTATCATGGAGAGCCGGCGCGCTCGCGGTTTAAATTCCTACCGGTGCCGAGTCTGCCCAGGAGTGCATCCTCTGCGAACTTGCCATCAGTTCCTCCGCTTGAGTCCGGAAAAGAGACTTCGGGCAGTGCTGATTAATAAGTACTGCGCGAACTGCCTGGCTCATCAGCACTCCGGGAAGGATTGTCGCAGTGGTGGGCTGTGCAGGGTGTGTGGGAAAAACCACCACACACTACTCCACATCCCCCCCTCTCGTCGTTCAGCCCGCTCGTCCTCGGCGTCTTCATCGCCACCTGCGGCATCCCGAGTGGAACGCCGGCCTCGGCGCCCCGCCAGCCGCCCTGCTGGAAGGTCTCCAGCTCCGACGCCTCCCGGGTCAGCATCCCGAGCTGATCGCCGCCCTCGGCGCTCCGCCACTCGCCCTGCCGGGAGGACTCCGACTCCGTCGCCTTCAGGGTCAGCATCCCGAGCTGAGCGCCGCCCTTGACTTCCCGTGAGCCTACCCATGGCAGGGGCCCCAGCACCATCCGTAGACTCGCTGCTACAGCATCGGAGCCTCAACCTTCTCCCAACGGCGCTGGTGGTCCTGGAAACGGGTTCCAAAACTTTCGAGACGGCGGCGCTCATCGACCCGTGCACCCCCGTAAGCTGCGTTGATGAGTCGTTGGCTAACGCCTTCAAGTTGCCGACTACCCAAGTCGGTGACGAGAAAGTATGCAACGCGGTCATCCGGGCCAAGAGGAGTGAATTCCGATTGGAGTTGGTGCTCAAGGTCGAGCCATGTTTGCGCATTCGCACGCTGATCCGTGAGCTGAGCGCTGCCGTGCGGTCCCGCTTTGGCGACCTCCAGGTTGCCGATGACCAGTTTCACAGGTCGGCCACCATCTCGCTCATCTTGGGATCAGACATATACCCGAAGGTGATCCAACCCGGTCTACTAGCACGAGAAGACGGGCTCCCAGTGGCTCAGAGCACAGTTTTTGGATGGATCGTCTCCGGGGCGTGCACGCAGCCATAGCCCGACCAAATGCTTGCAATCCTGCAAGGGGGGGGAGGATGTTGAGGGCAGCAGCAGCCTTTTCGCATCCACTGTGGAGGGCTCTCCGCGCCCGACTCACTCTCGCGCGCTCGTGCACACGGCACTCAAAACAGCCACCCGGAGCTTGGGCGGCCACTAGCTTGAGCGGGAGTAGTTAGTTACGCTCCCACCCCCGTTACGAACGTTCGCTGCCAATTTCGGCATACCCACATATATACAAATCTAAATACATACATCCATTACATACTCTACCTATCTTACCAAGAATAAAGTGAAGTGAACGAAGTGAAACACATAGACGTGCTGGTTTCTTTTCAACGGCTGTGCTACCTGTCGGATCCGCCCACTACAAACAGTATTCAAAGACAAAAACCAATCAAGCGACGGTAACAGGCAGAGTAACCGTCCTCAGGCTAGACAGGGAAGGAACCAGGAAAGAAATCCGTACTTCCTGGGAAGACAAAACCAGAGCAGGCCGCAACACGGCAACGCGTGGCCCAAGTCCGACAAAGAATCCCCAATACAAAGTCAGTTGCAGCCTTTGGACGTTGATCCATCGACGTCTAGGTTTAGGCAGCAGACCAATTGGAGGAAGCCACAAGATGACGTCAAACAAGGCGAAGCTCAGAAAAGCCGAAACACGTTGGAACGTGTATCTGGGCAAAGGTTTCAGCGAATAAATCACATTCCCTAACAAGCCTCTAACCGAGAGGAGCAGGAATATGCAAATGCAGCCGAACCTGCAGTTGCCGAGATCGACGAAGAAAGCGACACGACCGGCGGCAACGATCTGTTGAATTTTTTAGGGAGCGCTCCCAATTGCCGTCCGTCGAACGACAGTTGGCTGGCAGACCACTAAAGATACCAATCGACACCAGTGCGGCAAAAAATTACGTTAAGCCCGTAAAGGAACTGAAGAACGTAACCCCTGTTGACCCTTTTACTGTGAGTTCCATACACGGCTCCAGTGAAATAAAAAGCAAATGCCTAATGCGCATCTTTGGGCTAAACACTAAACAGCTCGGTAAAATCCGAATTTAAAAAGATGATACTGAAGAGAATTTAAGCCTTTTCGACCTTTAACGAGGCCCTTCCCTTTAACACCTCAGTCATCGCCACCATCCGAACGGAGAATGACGAACCAGTCTACTCCAAATTATACCCCTATAAAGAAATCAAAGAACAGCTGAAGGACGATATAATCAGGCCTTCGAGGTCGCCATACAAAAGCCCAATATGGGTTGTAGACAAAAAGAAATCTGACGCCGACGGAAACAGAAGAAAGCGGCTGGTAATCGACTTCAGGAAACTGAATGAGCGAACCATCGCCGATCGATACCCCATACCAAGCATACCCATGATCCTAGCGAACTTGGGAAAGGCGAAATTTTGTACTACACTGGACTTAAAATCGGGGTACCACCAGATATACTTGGCCGAAAAAGATCGCGAAAAAACCACGTTCTCAATAAACGGAGGAAAATACGAGTTCTGCCGCCTACCTTTTGGACTTAAAAATGCGGAAAGCATTTTCCAAAGGGCAATTGACGATGTGCTACGAGAACAGATCGGGAAAACGTGTTACGTCTACGTGACGATGTAATCATTTTTTCCGAAAACAAAGATGACCATGTCAGAGACATCGATACGGTGCTCAAATGCTTGTGCGAAGCAAACATGAGAGTGGCCAAAGAAAAGACCAAATTCTTTAAAGAAAGTTTAGAATTCTTAGGTTTAGGTCTTAGTCACCAGGGGCGGAGCAAAGACCGACCCAGAAAAAGTAAAAGCCATAAAAGAATACACCGAGCCAAAAACCCTCTTCAGCCTCAGGTCCTTCCTTGGCATTGCAAGCTATTATAGAAGTGTTGTCAAAGACTTCGCGGCAATCGCACGACCACTAACCATCATACTCAAGGGAGAAAATGGTACGGTCAGTAAGCACAAGTCAAAAAAAGTTGCGGTTGAGTTTGACGAAGCACAACGCAACGCATTTGACCGTTTGCGAAACATCTTGGCATCGGAAGATGTCATACTCACATACCCAGACTTTAAACTACCATTCGATTTAACCACCGATGCTTCGGCAAGCGGCATTGGGGCGGTCCTGTCACAAAATGGCAGACCGATCACCATGATATCGCGCACACTAAAAGATTGCGAACTTAATTACGTTACAAACGAGAGGGAGTTGCTAGCCATAGTTTGGGCTTTAAGGAAACTGCAAAACTACTTGTATGGCACTAAGGAAATAAGGATCTTTACCGACCACCAAATATTGTCCTTTGCGGTGTCTGATAGAAACACCAAACGGTGGAAAGCCTTTATAGAGGAGCACAACGCCAAAGTGTTCTAAAAACGAGGGAAAGAGAACTTCATAGCCGATGCCTTGTCCCGACAGAATATAAATAACCTGATTGACGAACCTCAATCAGATATTGCCACTGTGCACAGAGAATTTTATTATTTTCGGCAGCAAAACTCGCCACATAATTCATTTCAACAACAAAGATTCCCTAATAAAGTCCGTAAAGGAGGTGGTTAATTCTAACGTCGTGAACACAATACACTGCGACCTTCCGACCTTAGCCTTTCTCCAACACGCCCTAGTGGTGGAATTCCCGGCGACCAAATTCTGCCATTTCAAAAACTTCCTGAATGACATCACGGATTCAAGCGAACAAGTTGAAATAATTACAGCCTAACACAATCGCGCCCACAGGGCTGCCCAAGAGAACGTGAAACAGGTCCCTCGGGATTACTATTTCCCAAAAATGACCAAAATTGCAAATGAAGTGGTCATAAACTGCAAAGTTCGTACCAGAGCAAAATATGTCAGACATCCCAAAAGACAAGAATTGGGAGTTACACCAATTCCATCGTACGCGGGAGAAATGATGCTTATCGACATTTTCTCCACAGACAAGAAATTTTTTTTGACTTGAATTGACAAGTTCTCAAAATTCGCAATCGTACAGCCCATATCTTCTAGGGCCATAGTAGAATTACGAGCACCAATCATACAGTTGTTAAACTTTTACCCGAACACTAAAACCATATATTGCGACAGAGGGAAAGAGGGTTCGTTCTTTCAATTTGGAGACAATTACCTCCATGCTGAAAAATCAGTGTGGCATCGATGTGGTCAACGCTTCACCTCTGCATAGTAGCTCCAACGGCCAGGTGGAAAGATTCCACAGCACCTTGGCAGAGACCGCAAGGTGTATCAGAATCGACAAAAAAATCGATGACACCAAAGAGTTAATCATGCGAGCCACAGTAGAGTATAAAAGGACACTACAGACCAGAGGCCTATAGAGGCGATTCGCGCGAACAACGACGAACTTAAACTGGCGATTATAGCAAAAATAAACAAGGCACAGAACACCAGTCTAAGCAGGAACAACCCCTCAAGACAGAATAGAGTATTCGAAGTGGGCAAAAAAAGTATTCCCAAAAAACAACAAGAGGTTAGGAAACAAACTAACTCCACTGTACGTAGAAGAACGCGTACAAGCAGACCTAGGAACGTCTGTTCTCATTAGGGGGAGGGTGGTCTACAAGGACAACTTAAGATAATCGAAAAACCATAACAGCAACCATTGCAGATCTAGCCGTCCTATACACGCACGTTGCTCGGGATAATCCTCATACTCTTACGTGAGGCACTCAAACAATTTGTCCGAATTCATAAACATCCTAGACGATACCACCAAAACGTCCGAGTGATTTCCCCATTCGCAAATGCGAAAATTACTCAAAGTAGATATAGAACACGCCCGAAACTCATGGTCCACTTTAACAATACACTATAGGATGGCTAGAAGCCTAAACTTTTTAGGAACAATACTTCAGTAGTGGCAGTTACCCCGGACGCGTCGAACTTCGAGAGAATTAAAATAACCGAAGTCCAGCTCATAGGGTCAAATAACAGACAGGTAATAATTAATTCAGAAACAAGTTAATTTGCTAACGAGCACAGTCAACAAAATACTCAAAGAGAAAAAAGGTAACCTAGTAGACACAGAACTTCTGTATGAAACACTTTTGGCAAGAAACAGGATGCTAATCTCATAAATTCAGATCGTCATGCCTCACCTCAGTCTAATATAATGAATCCTATACTTCTTGACCATAATGATTTCAAGTCCATTTTCATCGAACAGTTCACAGAGGTCCCCATAGTTAGCTTAATGGAGGTATCCAATATTGAAGCTTTCCAATACAGTAACATTATCCATATTTTATCGATTATCCTAGAGTTAAGACTATTTGTAAGAAGGTCCTCATTTTTCCCGTGGCGCACAACAACACCGTTCTACAAATGAATGACAACATCGTAGCAGAATGCGACAACGGGGTACTGGCCGTCACCGAATGTGCCACAACGAACTCCGCAACATTCTGCAAGAGGGCAGTGCACGATTCGTGTGCGCTTGAAGTGCACTCAGGCGGCCCAGCCTCATGCCGTACGCAGCCCAGCCACCTGGAATCCATCACACGGGTGGATGAGGGAATAATCATCATCAACGAACAGCCGGCAATGATCAGTATAGATGACGGGCCCATGATGACAGCAAAAGGAGGCCGTCCTTGTCATCTTCGAAAGCAGAGTCACGATAAGCAACTCCTTATACTTGAACCTCAAGAAAGCTTGGAACAAGGTTCCAGCCAAAGCGGCCTCGCCCCTGCTAAACATAACGGGATACGACCACATCCTAAGCCTACCGCTACTACAACGAATGAATGAGCATAACCTATAACCCATACAAGAGCTCAAAAACAACGTTGTATCCGGTGGGTCCCCTAAGACCTGGTTCGCTGCAACAGTGGAGGTCAGCCTTGTTGTGTATTGTTTATTGTTTATTTTTGTTTAAAGTTTAACAATGTACAGTTAAACTGTAAGGGTAAAATGACATGTCAACTAATCGAAGGGGCTTAGGCAAATACTCAGACCCGGTGGGGCTGTTTATCGGCTCAGTAGCCGATAAGGTCCTACCAACAGTGTAGTAGCTAGCAAATGAAAGGAATTTTTTTTTAAAATTATTTAGTTTGTTCACGTCGTGAGACGTTTTCCTCGAACTTTTGTATAAATGAAAGCACTTATTTGGGTTTTATTATTGGGAATGGTCAAATAAGGACAAACCCTGATAAGATCAAAGCCATCTCAAAGTTCCCTGTACCAACTACAGTTAAGCAACTGCGTCGATTTTTGGGTCTATCCGGGTGGTATCGACGATTTGTTGAAAATTATGCTACCGTTAGTTTTCCCCTAACAGAGTTTCGGCTTAAAAAGAAGAAAGATTTACAGTGGAATGAGGATGCCCAACAGTCGTTTGAAACTTTAAAGTCCTGTTTAACCGCTTCACCCATTCTAATAACTTCCGACTTTTCAAAACCCTTTATATTACTTTGTGACACTAGCACCTACAGAATCGGGTGTGTTTTAGCTCAGGATCGCGACAGCGTTGAATTTTCAATTGCATATATGTCGGAAAAACTATCGAAGGCACAACGTAACTATTCGGCTACCGAGCTAGAGGGCTAAGCCGTCATCAAAGGTATTAAAAATTTCCGCCCTTATATTGAGGGACAAGATTTCGTAGTCATAACCGATCATGCAGCACTACAATGATTAAAGCGGCAGAAAGATTTATCGGGAAGATTATCGAGATGGTCAATAAAATTGCGTAGTTTCACTTTTAATATTCTGCATAGAAAAGGGTCACTAAATGTTGTTGCTGACACTCTATTGCGACAGGATGAACCGGCTATAGAAGAGCTCACACAAATAACCCAATGGTGGATCTAGAGTCAGATCAATTCAAATCAGCTGACTATCTGAGTTTGATAGAAAACATTCTTCAAAACCAGAGTAGGTTCCCATACTTGAAAGTACTGGACGGTCAAGTCTATAAAAGGACAGTATTCGCTTCGGGAAATGAGTCTCAAGAAAACGCCTCATGGAAACTTCGGGTGCCTTCAAGGCTAATTGGGAACGTTTTGTATCAAGCTCATGACGCTCCTAGCTCCGCGCATTGTGGAATGAGTAAAACCATCGAAAAGTTAAAAAGATATTTATTCTGGCCTCGTATGGTTAGTTAGACGGGCAAGTACATATCGGATTGCACCGTTTGTCGTACGACCAAGAGTCCGAATATGATTCTAAGACCTCCTATGGGTAAACCATTCACTTCTGATAGGCCGTTTCAGAAACTATATATAGATCTCTTAGGGCAATACCCACGCACAAAAAAGGGAAACATAGGATTGCTCATAGTTGTCGATCACAGCACGAAGTTTCATTTTTTGTGCCCACTTCAGAAATTCACAGCCCCTAAGATCTGTGAGTATCTAGAAGGATCTCTCTTTTATACATTTGGTGTGCCAGAAGTAATCTTGTCAGACAATGGATCTCAATTTAAGTCTAGCTACTTCCAGGCATTCTTAAACACCTTTGGGATAACACAAAAGTGTACTGCTATTTATTCACTGCAAGCTAATACCAGTGAGCGATTGAATAGATCCGTGATAGCGGCGATACGAGCGTATATCGGTAACGAACATACCAATTGGGATAGTAACCTAAATGCCATAAGTGGTTCGTTACGATCTACTTTACATAGAAGTTCAGGTTATTCTCCATAGTTTCTAGCATTTGGTCAAAACATGATGTTGAATGGCAAGGATAACGCGCTCTTACGTAAGCTAGACCTGCTAAATGACGATACTAAAATAGAGAACCCAGATTCATTCATCATTCAGTCCGTCAACAGGCTAAAAAGAATGTCAATAAGGCACAAGAAGAAAATTCGCGTAGATACAATTTACGCTGCCGTGATACACAGCTAAAGGTTTGAGACTTAGTATATGCTAGGAATTTCACACAGAGTAGTGCGATTGAAAGGTTTAGTTCTTAACTAGCGCCTACATTCATAAGCGCTCAAGTGCATAGAAAGCGAAGTCCATACTAATACGAATTGGTCAATAAAAACAAGAAAAATCTCGGCACGTACCATTTAAAGGACATTCAAATAAAGAAATAATCTTTTCTATTCAAAGTCTTCAGATAACGATCCGTCGAACACGTCTTGTATCATTATCTGTGGTGTAGTAGTTAGCAAATTAAAGGAATTTTTTTTTTTTAATTATTTGGTTCGTTAACGTCGTGAGACGCCCTGCGTTTTTTATAAGGGCCAAACTTTAGCTGCTCTTAAGTTCTCTTTAAAGCTTTATCCACTCTTAAGTGGAACACCCTCGCATGCAAGCGACGAACGGTGGGAAGCATAGACGGCACTCGTATGATTACCAGTTAATCTATGCTGTGCATTATGCGATCGTCTAACGCTGCCGCGAAGGTTCGAGAAAATACGATTAAACAGTTAAACGAGAACCAAAAGCTCTGCTGCACCAGCGACTTAGCCATCGCCTTTGTAGCTTGGGACATTCAATGGAAATTGATCAAGCAATAAAGACGTCACTAGTGAAAGGCGAAAAAGTTTAAGACTGCTAAATTATGTGAAAGGAACAAAAATAGTGCTATAGCTATTTGGAAAAGGTATGTTTTCACATCAGTGCCGTGCACGTGCTAACATAACCTATGTTGCAGGGAAATTGCACCTAAGCTGCTCCATCGCTGTACAGTCTTGAGAAGACAACCCCTGGGAGCAGACTTAGGCGTACGGTTGTCGAGTTTTCTCCAACTAGAACGTTATTATTTCCTGGACCCTAAATCGACACCGTGGTCGTGCTGTGCATAGGTCCAACGGGGTCAGGTCTGCTTCAATCAACCACGAATGTGGCCACTACTCAAGTTCAGAAGTACGGAGTAACCTTCTGTTAGACAAATTTTGCTATACGGCCTGAATACGTATGCATCACTCCAGGCGATCTCCAGCACAACTTCAGGCGAACAAGGGCCACCGATACAGCGCCCCAGATCCAGAGTTTGATATATTACATTTATTTCATCAGCAAATCCCTACGCATAGATATCAGAAGTTAACGTAACTTAAATTAAATTGAAACTTTAGTGACAACGCAACGCGCATACATACACATGCACAGACGTGCACCTTAAACTTATTTTCGTCGTTTACCTTTTGATATTCTCTTTTCACTTATTTTCTTGCCTAAAAATTAGTTGAGATCTGTAAAACAAAAACAACTGGCTGATAGCTATGCAGTGGGTGTTTGTACCATGGTTGTGTTATATGCATTGTATGTAATCATATTTTATTATTTTAAACAGCGTTCAACAATCTGCGACATCATTGGGCCAAACGATCAGCGTAAGAAAGTGAAAAGCCGGAGTGAGTAATTATTACCAAGCGAGGTATAAACTGATGAATTTTCGAGCCATGCTTGACATATGAGTGCATATAAAATAATGTAAACCCGTCTGCTCAGTGTACATATAAAGAACACCCCAGTCTGCTTTGTTTGTTATCTTTGTTATCATTTTACTCATTATTAGCCTACCTTATATATATATATATATATATATCTAAAATTCAATATCTGATGTTTATTACTAAATTTACATCCAAATTATGATTAAGGAAGGCCGCTAGATCGGCCGGGAGGGATTCAATTGGACGGTGCGTACAATACTAGACAGAGCTTGGTCTATCTCCTCAATGCTCAAGGGACCTGTGCGCCGGTTTCCCTTGCTATACGTGTTTTGCTTGAATCGCAAAATATAGGCAATGACTCTTACAGCTTGAGTATACGTGTAAAACAGAGAGTTCTATAACAGAGAGTTCCTAACAAGATGGTGTACGTGAATTTTATCCGATTTGGCTTCCAACGTGGGGTAAGCCAAGGAGATCTCCGACACCTGTTTGAATGGCCACGAGGACTTATCGTGCCGGAGCCAACCTGGTCTTTTCCACCACAATTTGAAATCCTTCAGCTCCTCTGGGGCGAGTCCTCTCGTCGCACAGTCTGCTGGGTTCTCTGTCGTGCTTACGTGACCCCATTAACTTGGTGTAGAATGGTCCAATATAAAGGCAACTCTGTTGGCAGGGGCGAACGCAGAAAATTTTTTCGGGGGGGGTTCGACTATAAATTTTTATAAATGGAGTGCCCAGCCTTTGATGTCTTACGATGTTGATAAATGTTGCAGAAGCTGAAATTTGCGGCATTTTGAAATATCCACCTTTTCACCGTAAACAGCTAGTTCTTTATTTTGAAGTTCATACCTATGAATTCGATTTTCTAATTTCCCTAAAATTTCGGGGGGGGCTGGACTTTCGAATGGTCAAACTGCGTTCAGTGCCCACAGCCGGACTGATCTGACCCTATGCGAAGTACTCCTCTATTTCGTATTTATATCGCTTCCAACGTTCAGGGGCCTTAGATAGCCTCCTTTACATCTGCAAAAAACGATTGAGTGCCATTTGATTAGATCTTCCTAGAACCATGGTTGGATCCCGATACGTTTTGAACGGAAACCTTGCTACGTAGCGTCCATCTGGCCTGCGCACATATGTCTTCTGGAAAAACGATTCACACCACAGATCCTCTTCGGTGACTGGGGATCGTTCAGGTACGGCTTCGACTTCACAAAACCTCCTCAGTAGCGATTTCGTCTCTACAGATATTTGATGGCACCGTAGCTGAGCAGTTCCTTCCATCCCGTGCGTTTGTCCTGATAGTATCCAACCAAAATGCGTGTTCCAATCCTGGTTTCAGGCAACATGATTTGTGCCATCAAATCAGCTCCCAATATTAAATCAACTCGTTTTGATCGGGTAGTATTGAGGGTCTGCCAGCTGGAGTCCCTGGATGTGATCCCAACGCTTTGGAGGAAAACTTTTACTAGGTAGGTACGACGTTAATGTACTAAGCAGATGAAGGGATTGTGCCACATGCTCGGATACAATTGTTGCCTCGGATCCCTGGTCGATGAGAGCATTGATGACAGCTTGAAGTCCATTGATCGGATTCCGTATGAGGATACGCGCGGTCGCGAGGCAGATTCTCTGCCTCTTAGGAGTGTCCGACGAAGTGGCTGAAAAGCAACGATATGACTCACTGTGTGATTGACCAGGCGGGCAAACTGGATACTTGCTGGTCGAAGGCATGAGTGTGGTGTCGTAGGCCCGCACACTTGACAGCCCCTATTGCTGGTGCAGCGAGAAAGTGTGTGCGATCGGCTTAAGAAATTAAGACAAAGCTTTGCGTTGCTTACAATACCTTTGCTGTTGAAGCAGTTTAGGATTAGATAGGCGGGACAACGACGTAGGATGTGGTCGAAGTTGCAGTGAAGGCATTGGACAGTTGAGCGCTTTGGTCGGTGCTGCACGTTATGCACTCGAACACGTTTAGGTTAGTCTGACGAGCCCAGCGAAGTATTGGAGTGGTACGATGAGCTGTGGTTCTCGATCGCATCCATTATGAAAAGCCGGTCGTTCAGAAACGATTCTAATTTCGTGAACGAGGGCACGGTGGAGCTGCTGCCTTGATGATGCTCCCACGCCCTATGAATCTCCTTTGGTAACTTCGATGCCAAGTAGTGAGCCAGCCAGTGGTTGCGCTCCCCATCCAAGGTTTGGATGCGGCGGAACGCAGCTAGGCTGAGCATGGTCCGTATGGACTCAGCAGTCTCTTTTTGCAGCCTGGGAAGAGCATAGATAACGTTCATATGATGTGAAAATACTAGGCGAGAGTTGTTGTATTTCTTGACCATCATATTCCACGCCACCGTATAATTACCGTCCCTGAGCTGCCTTTGGCAAATATCGTTGTCCCGACCTGGCGGGAGAGCCTCCTTAAGAAAATGCAACCTTTACACACCGCTTAAAGTAGAGTTGTCAGGGATCAAGCTTGAGAACGCGTCATAAAACCCTGGCCAATCAATACATGCACCAGAAGATTTGGGGACTGGCATAAGTGGCATTTTTAAGTGGACTTCTGGTGTGACAGTGTGTCTTTCGGATGAGATGGGGGGTAGGTTTACCGCTGCAGGAAACCGCTTCTCAGACTCCTCAGCTAAGACACAGACCACTTCCATATGACGTTCCTCAAACTCGGAAGAAAAAATTTTGGTACAATAATCCGACTCGTCATACCCATCCAAATTGAGAAGCTCTTCGTGAGTTTCTCGAAATGACTTCCGCAAGCCTTCCACTTGTTCCATTCGCTTCTGAAAGTAAATACGCGGTTTCCTCGACTCTGAATCTTTCCTAAAGTTCTGCAATGTGGATTTTAAAGACTGCACTGGATCGGTCAAGGAGTCTCTGCTGCTCTCATAAGGCCGAGTTTTCGAAGTTTAGTAACTTCATTTTGGATTTGGATTGGTCCGCTTTGTACTTGCGCACTGATGTTACGATAGGCACAAACAATTTCTATGATGCACTTAACTCACTTTTTTATTCTAGTGTCCCGCTTTCCTGTCCGATTAGATCGAAGAAACCCTCTTGGTGTTATCCAGTCTTAAAAATTTAAAATCAAGACTTTATCAAAAATGACAAGAAATTGGATCTCTTTCTTC
This sequence comes from Drosophila affinis, assembly GCA_037356375.1. Taxonomy (NCBI): domain Eukaryota; kingdom Metazoa; phylum Arthropoda; class Insecta; order Diptera; family Drosophilidae; genus Drosophila; species Drosophila affinis. The sequence goes on along the minus strand of CM074802.1, from coordinate 32,372,443 downwards.
TCTCTCTCGCTATGCTATGGCTCGGTCAACCTTTTCAGTTCTTAACGCTACGGGGATATACGATACGTTTTTCATAGGATCGTAAACAGTTTTATAGCTTTAAAACCGTAAGCGTAGATCGTTCGTACTCCCATAATCTCTATCATTCCTTAAGACGTCGGAAAATAATGATCTTTCATAATTAGGGCTTTCAAGGTAATCTACAGACGGATGTTATTTACACCGATAGCAGTAAAGTATTTATCTCTGTATATCACTCTCTCCTGGCACAAATTTTTGATCTGTTAGGGTTTCCGCCCAATCGCCCCAGCTTGATTTCTTTGTTCCAGGTCTCAAAGAGTTCTCGTCAGAAGTTCCCTCCCTGTCTTCAGCAGTTACGGTTGCTTCAGGTGTACCACAAAACAGTCATCTCAGTCTTATTCTTTACATTTCAGAATAATTAATTTCAATCCAGGTTGCAATTTGTTACACTTTAATGGTTCGCAATGTGAAGCAATGACATTTCATCGTTCCAGCGTCTTTTTGACTCCTTACACTCTAGGTAATGGTTCTCTTGAAAGATAATTTTCCTAGTTGATAATCTTGGTGTTTTATTAGCACATTTAGTTAATGTTTTCTGAGCACATTTTTATCATGGTAAATAAGGCCATGGGCATGCTTGGGTTAATTAAGAAGTGGTCAAAGGATGACCCCTATTTAACAAAGACTCTCTATGTCTCGCTAGCTCGTCAAAGCTTAGATAAAGAGTCTTGTGTATAGTGCATGGTACGCGACCTAACTGGGTTGCAAGTGTGAGATTATCGTTTTACCATAATATATTGCTCTTAAAAAACCATCCATTCTTAGTTAATATTTTGAATGCGTGCTTAATCTTTTAGGCAGATTAGTCATACATTTCCCAAACTGCCAAGCAACAACAAACCTCAGTATAGAACACGTATTATCAACCTGCCCAGCATTATCCCGCAATAAAAGTAAAATCTGCAAAAATAGCTGCCCCATATAGACCCAGCTCCAAAAACATCAAAATTAGAAAAATTGACAAACACATACAATCATATATAAGTTAAGAATAAACAATTAATTAATAAATAAGAAAACAAATTTAAATAATGTAAGCGAGGGGGAACGTTGTGGCGACGGCAAAGGCCGCGGCTCTACCTTATACCCGGTACTCAGTCAGTATATACATACATATATTTATGAGCCTACAATTATGAAATCTATTATATGTTCTCAAAAGGGATGAAAATAATATTTAAAATAAAAAAATGAAGTAAAATCATTTCGGAGTATTATACATGTTTCCAATTTGGTTTGCAAATGCTTTTTACATCTGCTTCTACATTTCTACATGTATAACTACATATTTGAGACGTACAAGTGTTTGCGACAGAGAGACAGGGAATGAGTCAGCGCTTGACTTGAAATTTAATTTTTTTCTTCTGGCCAAATATTGTTCCGACCTGATTCATATTTGGCAATCTGGTAGATATGGTAATTTTGCATGATTCAGAGTTTTTGGTTTTTATTTATCCTAAAAATTGTGGATTCCACAGATTTTCGTCTTTTGTGGGGGCGTAAGGGGGCGTGGCAAAATTTTTAACTAGGCAACTAGGCACTTTATCAGGACCCGCAGAAAATGAAAATTTCAAAGACTTCAAGCCATCAAGCACAACGCTTTCCTCAAAATATGGTTGGAAAATGCTTTTAGAGTGAAGCAAATGGTAGGCATACGGAGTGGATGCGTTATAAATATGAGAGGAGTAAGACGACTGGAAAAAGGTTGCAAATAAGTTTGCAATGCCAACAGCAGAACAGGAGAACCAGGGAGGCTTGGACGATAATGGTACAATAATCTCCGGAACATAAGTATTAAGGGCAGAGTTTAACATTTTATAGAATGAGTTGACTGTTACATCAATATTCGGTAAGGAAAGAAGAGTGGACCAATCAACATTCGAGAGGTGAATGTTTAAATTTTCAAAATCAGTTTTGCGAAAACACTTGATCCGGTGAGGCGTCAAGGTAATGTTAACACAACTAGAACTGGTACATTCTAAAGTTATAGATAGTGTTCGGCTTAGCGCCTGCCCACGGCATCATAAAGAGAGCATCTCTCTTAATTATTTGTTGCTTGCTGTCGCCCTGCACTCTTTATCGCTACATCGCCCTTTCTTCGTCGTTCGTCGTCCAACAAGAGCTGCGTGGGAGGCACATCTTCGGAGCAGCTTTACTCAAAATTTGATCGTCGTCGTGCACAAACGTGATACCGCCAACAATTCGTCTCGCATTGTTCTTTCGCTAAGAAACCAAATTGAACAAAAACACATACGCAATATACACACATACATTGAATCCAAAACATTTTGGTGACCCCAGACGTGATAAACAATTACATCAATATATAAACAAGCATAAACATATAAACAAAAAGCCAATTACATATATCGTTCCCTAATTCGCATAAAACACAAACAGTAACGGTTCTCGCGTCATCCGCTTTACGTTCTGCTTGCTGTTGTTTCGTTTCGTTTTCGGTGCACTCAGTGTGTTTGACATTGTTGGGTTTTTGGCAAATTGCGAACTCTCGCTGCTGGTCTGTGCCCGTGTGTTCGAACGCTGCGATCGAGGTTATTCACCGGCTATTGGCCTCTGTGTTTGCCGTATCAAATACAAGAAATGGCTTTTGATAGCACACCCTCCCCTAACGCTCTCAATTCCCCCGTGTCCCTCAATGCAGACCTTTCTTACTACAAACGTAAGGTTCAAGCTATGCTAAGTGCAGCACGGAGAATTGAAAATGCCGTCGGCGAAGAGAAGATTGGTGAGCTCAAGGAGGAGGAATTGAACGTCCGCTTAAAGTCTGTATTGGATCTTGTCGTGTCTTTCAATGAGCATCATGATGCTCTGGAAAGAATCGATCTTGATGAGATCGGTAGTCCCTTAAGAGAAGAGTTTGACGAGTGCGTGGTTATGCTGGAGACCAGCATTAAGCATGAGTTGAACAAGCGGCAGCCCACAATGCTCCCTTGCTCAACAATGCGGACGGACCATATTTCAGAAGCCCCGGCTACGGTTATAATGCAGCATCGACATCGCCTACCGGAGTTAAAGCTTCCAGAATTCAGTGGAGGCTACTCACAGTACTCCGCTTTTTGGAGTATATTTTCCTCGATAATCGACAAGGAGCCTGACTTGACGAATGTGGAAAAATTGCAGCACCTACGATCCTGCCTAAAGGGACCGGCTCTAGACACGATCTCGTCGTTGGAATTTTGCCACGCCAGCTATCCCATCGCTTTAGATTTGCTGAACAGACGCTTTAATAATAAACGGTTAATTTTTCAGGCACACGTCAATGACATTCTGGGTGTGCAGCGCGTTGAGGAGTCGTCTGTTTCTCAGCTCCGGTTCTTGACAGATACCGCAATTGGCAATCTGCGAGCCTTAAAAAGTATTGGGACAAAGGAACAGATTGCTGACTGTATTATAGTACACAGCCTGCTGCAGAGGGTAGACAGTGCCACACAAGCCAAGTGGAAGGACACTCCGTCACTGGATAGTATACCCACAGCCGAGCAATTCACCGAGTTTCTGGAGCAAAGATGTCAGAAGTTGGAGAATCAGGAGCACACTAGGGCAATGTATGCGCCCGGCATTCAGGTGGGAAAGATTAAAAAAACATTTAACAACAGTAAGAGTTCTTTCGTAGCGACTGAATCGGTTGCTCTTGACTGTGTATTTTGCAATACTACTGGCCATAGTATTTATACCTGTACCTTGTTTTTAAATCTCTCGCCTTCACTGCGCCTACTAGAGGTAAAGAAACTAAGTCTTTGCATGAATTGCCTGAAGCCCGGCCATCAAATTCGCACCTGCAGATCCTCAACTTGTCGCCACTGTAGAATCAAACATCACACGTTATTGCATTTCAATGACAGACGCTCGCAATCGGAGTCTGCTGTCTCGTCGTCACCGCACCCTGAAGCCCATTCACAGGCTTCAGCCACCGCTCTGATAGCTCACAATTCTTGCAATGATGTCGTACTCTTAGCCACTGCAGTGGTTTTGTTGAAGGATCGCGCTGGATCTCTCGTGCCATGTCGGGCACTCTTGTATTCCGGGTCACAAATGCACCTCATAACATCTAGTCTCGCTCAGCAACTTAGACTAAAAAAGACCATGTCATCGGCCGCAGTATCGGGTCTTGGGGACTCTAGTTTCGCATCGGAGGGCTACACAGTGTGCCTCAATTTGCAGTCGCAATCCTCTGACTACAGTACCAGTTTCGTCGCATTGGTAGCACCCACAATCACCGAGCAGCAGAACATTTCACTGGCGGATCCGCAGTTCTTCAGGCCGCAGCGTATTGACCTGCTCATTGGGGCTAGTCTATTCTTTGATCTTCTGTGCGTTGGCCAAATCAAATTGGCAACAGGCTTGCCATCGCTTCAGAAGACTCGCCTTGGATGGGTGGTTTCAGGAGGTGGCCAGCAACCTCGTAAAAGGGCCTTGTTGGGGTCTCGGTGCTCATCCGACACAGGTCATGAGTCCCTCGATCAAGTGAAAATGCTACTGAGGCGGTTTTGGGAGATAGACAGTTCCACTGAAGTTTCGGTGGCGGTCAAGCCGGAGGATATCGATTGTGAGGAGCACTTCAAAGCTAATTTCTCGCGCTTGTCCCCTGGAGAGTTCTCTGTGAAGTTGCCCATCAAAAGAAGTTTGGACATCTTGGGTGATTCGTACATGCAAGCATATCGCCGGTTCCTCAACTTGGAGCGGAAACTTGAGCGTCAGTCGGAGCTAAAATCTCAGTACTCCTCTTTCATCCGGGAGTACCAAGAACTTAATCACATGTCGTTGGTAGAATCAGAACTGTCCAGTCGCTGTCGATATTTTTTGCCACACCATTGCGTGCTTAAGGAAGACAGCACAACTACCAAGCTGCGGGTTGTGTTCGATGGATCTGCAACAACTTCAACGGGGTTTTCTCTAAATGAGGTTCTTATGGCTGGGCCCACTATACAACCAAAGCTTCTACATACATTACTTCGGTTCCGGACGTTCCCAATTGCGCTGACTGGGGACATCTGCAAGATGTACAGGTGTGTCCGGGTAACTGAGCCGGATAATTACCTTCAGTGCATCTTATGGAGAGATTCACCTCAGGAAAATGTAAAGACGTTTAAACTCGACACGGTAACGTATGGGACCAAGCCAGCGTCCTATCTTGCGATTCGTGCGATGCTCCAATTGGCCGAAGAAGAAAAATCGTCATTCCCTATTGGCTCGGAAGTGTTGGCGTCCAATTTTTATGTCGACGATTTGATGACTGGTGGAGGATCTGTAGAGGAAGTGCGTGAGAAGTTGAAGCAGACATCCCAGTTGCTGGCTCGGGGAAACTTCCCAATTCGAAAATGGTGCTCCAACGTTCCTGCCATGCTTGAAGGAGTTCCTGACAAAGATAAAGAAACGCTGCTGAGTTTCGACCATGGAACCGATTTTACAAAGGCCCTTGGATTGGTTTGGGAGCCTGAATCCGATGAATTTCTCTTTTCCGTAGTACCCGCACAGTTGTCTTCAAGGCCGACAAAGCGCTCTATGTTGTCAACTATCGCTCGCTTTTATGATCCCCTTGGATTGATTGGCCCTGTCATTGCAAAGGCAAAGATTTTCCTTCAGCTGGTGTGGAAGGAGCGGCTCCAATGGGATGAGAGTCTACCCGAGTCTCTTTCGTCAGCGTGGACCACTTTCTGCGAGAATTTGTCTGCCCCTCAGCGTTTTAGATTTCCTCGCCTCGTATTGTGTCCCAGGTCAAAGGTGGAGGTTCATGGATTTTGTGATGCGAGCCTAGCCGAGCCGTGTATGGCGCATGTATTTATATCGTCTCAAGGACCAAGAATGGCGCATACGTGCAACTTTTCTGTGCGAAGTCTCGTGTCGCCCCTGTCAAGGTATTGACGGTGCCCAAGTTGGAGTTATGTGGCGCTGACCTACTTTCTCAATTGATCAGTGAGATCCATCAACTTAAATTATTTACTGGAAGCTTCTATTGCTGGTCCGACTCCACAACTGCCTTGTCGTGGATTCGCAATGACCCATCAAGTTTTAACGTCTTCGTTGCAAATCGGGTTTCGGCCATTCAGGAGCGGACTGCTCAGATGGAATAGCGCTGCGTTCCAACCGCTCAGAACCCTGCGGATATCTTGTCCAGAGGCGCTCTACCATCTGAACTTTTAGAATCGCATCTTTGGTCCCACGGGCCACTCTTTCTTCGAAATGAAAAACCGATGTGGCCATCGTCATCTACACAAGACCTGCCGACACTGGAGTTTCGCAAGAGAGTCCTCATTGCAGTTTGCCCATTCGTGGACCTCTCTGATGGCCGGAAATTTAGCAATTCCTTCGGAAAACTTCAGCGCACGTTTGCATACGTCTTCAAATTTGTGAGGCGCAAAAAATCATCGGGAGTAACAGTGGATGACATCGTTGGTGGCACACGGTTACTCATTCGTTCAATACAGAGAGTGCACTTATGGACTGACTACAAGGCTTTGCGGGATGGAGAGCAGGTGCAGCCGTCGAGCTCTATTTCGTCGCTCGCACCATTTCTGGATGAACATGGACTATTACGCGTCGGTGGACGGTTGGCGAACTCATCACTTGATTTCAACGCGCGGCATCCAGTTATTCTTCCAAGGCGTCATCCCGTCACTTCGGCTGTAATTGTGCATTTTCATGAGCGGAACCTGCACGCTGGACCACGATCATTAATCGCACTAATTCGTCATGAGTATTGGCCAATTGGAGGGCGCAAGACTATGGCAAATGTCGTAAATCGCTGCACAAGATGTTTTAAGGCCAAGCCGCGTTTACTTCAGCATATCATGGCTGACCTGCCAAAGGAGCGTGTGAATGCAACTTGCGCCTTTGCTGTTACAGGCGTGGATTTTTGTGGTCCATTCTTTTACAAGAGTGAGGTGCGGACCAGACCACCCATCAAATGCTACATTTGCGTATTTATTTGTTTTGCCACCAAGGCCGTACACCTGGAGCTTGTGCAGGATTTGTCAACGCCAGCGTTCATTAGCGCGCTCAAGCGGTTTATTTGTACTCGTGGTCAGCCAAGGGAGATTTGGTCTGATAACGCAACTAACTTCGTTGGAGCTAAGAACGAGTTGGCGGAGCTGAAGAAGCTGTTCCTCTCCGAAAAGCACCAGAAGACAGTTCAAGAGTTTTGCGTCGCAGATCACATCGACTGGCGCTTTATTCCCCCTCGGTCTCCCCACTTTGGCGGGCTCTGGGAGGCAGCGGTGAAGACAGCCAAGCATCACTTCTACCGTTCCGCCTCCAGTTCCGTACTTTGCTTCGATGACCTGAGAACCCTCGTGTGCCATATAACTGCTATAGTCAACTCAAGACCATTGCTTCCCATTTCAGAGCATCCCGACGACTTGGACGTGCTAACACCGGCGCATTTCTTGAGCACGGCGCCGATCCTTATGTTTGCAGAGCCAGATGTAACCAGACTAAACTTCAATCGTCTTGATCGCTGGCAGCAGGTCAACTTTCTGCAGCAGACGTTTTGGTCCCGCTGGCGAGAGGAGTACCTCACCCTTCTTCAGGAGAGAGCTAAGTGGAGAACTGGGCAGCCTAGTCTCAGCATCGGCGACGTAGTGCTCGTAAAGAACGAGAACCTGTCTCCCCTCAAGAGGCCATTGGGAAGGCTGACTAAGTTAATCGTCGGGAAGGATGGTGTTCCCAGGGTAGCTGAGCTCAAAACGGCTACTGGGATAGCCACAAGGGTCGTTGCGAAGTTGTGAATGCTGCCAAAGAAGGATGTCGAAGACCCGTACTCTTCAAAGGGGGGAGTATGTACGGCTTAGCGCCGGCCCACGGCAGCATAAAGAGAGCATCTCTCTTAATTATTTGTTGCTTGCTGTCGCCCTGCACTCTTTATCGCTACATCGCCCTTTCTTCGTCGTTCGTCGTCCAACAAGAGCTGCGTGGGAGGCACATCTTCGGAGCAGCTTTACTCAAAATTTGATCATCGTCGTGCACAAACGTGATACCGCCAACTTTTCGTCTCACATTGTTCTTTCGCTAAGAAACCAAATTGAACAAAAACACATACGCAATATACACACATACATTGAATTCAAACCCCTTTTGTTTTTTAATTAAATTTCGCATATATGCTGCTGAAGAAGCTCAGTAGCTCAACAGATAGCTTAGGATGGGTCTTCAGGAAGTGATAGCGGGAGACTCTGACAACTGTACCTAGAGAAGCATCCATAACGAAAATAAGGTCTAGGAGTCTGTTCCTATTCTTTTCAATAGAATTAATTTTTACACACAACCGTTATCCCCAAAAATCTAATATACCCGAGTATAGGGGTATATTAGATTAGATAAAAATGTAAATGTAAATAGTGTTAAATAATGTCCCCCACCAAGCCGAAGTCCTTAGCAGCCAGCGCTTTAGTCTTAATTCAGGCAAAATTTTTATATTTGTCTAATCTTGTTAATAATAATAATAATAATAATAATCAAAGCTGCATACCCCTGAAAAAACGGCCAGGGTTCGGTTCGGGTTCCAAACCTTACGTTAGAAATTCGCAGAGGTTCCATAACCTGGTTTTGAATATTTTGGAACCTCGGGTTTCGTTCCAAGCCCGGGTTCGTAGAGAAAAATGAATGAAAAGATAAAGAACCTCCTTGTTTTATACAAATAAATCATTTTATTTTACTACATTCGTTGCATTTCAAAGGTATTTAATTTTAACTTAGTTCATACCATGTTTAATACAAATAAATCATTTATAAATCATATTCAATTTACGTTAATTAGCATATCAGTCTCCAGGAGGTTTTCATCAATTGCTGCCCTTTTGCCCGACAACACAAATTTGAGGGAGGAAAATGATCTCTCTATAGAAGTTTGAGTTTGCGGAACCGCCTAAAAAACAATGGCCACTTTTTTCTGTTTTGCTGTAATTTTCCGAAAACTTTAAAACGTCTGCATGGGGGTGCATTTGAGGAATTTCTTCAAAAGATTTATTGAAGGTAGAAACGAATTATTTCGTTGTGGCTTGGTTTCCTACAATGCTTTTCATAAAAGTCTCTTCGTCACAATCTGAAGTAAAATCATTTACGGCAAAAACATAAAGACTATCGTCAAAAGATTGCAGTCGGCTGTTTAACTGGCTTATATGCTGTCTTGCAGCCTTTAATTGCTCATAATTAAGTAGCGCTTGATAGCGGGGGTCTAAATATACTGCAGCTATAACGGGAATTACATTAAAAATTGCTGAGCTCTTTTCAACACATTTAGCCAGAATTTATGAATGTTGTGCAGTTGTCTTTTTTAGATTTGATTTGCAGGAGAACAATGCATAGAAAAAAGTCAGTTGACAGCAAATTGGCATTTTGCAATTTTAATGAAGTTTTATAAATTGGTAGAAGTAAACTGCAAAATTTTTTCTCGACCTTTCATTCAGATGATTTTAATTGAAATTCTTTTAAACTAGTATTTACACAGAACTCTTTTAGAGTTAGTAATCGCTCGCACACTTGAAACGTGGAATTCCATCGAGTGGCGCAGTCTAAAAATGTTTTTTTTTTTTTAATTTTCCAGGCGTAGAAGATTAATTATTGTAGCCGTGCGCAATTTTTTACAAACATGTCTTATACGAGAAATGTCCACCTTGATTTCTTTAAAAAAAATCGTTGACGACAAGATTCAAAGAATGCGCAGCACACCGAACTGTTATTATCCCCTCATCTATTTCATCAATGTTATCCAAAATATTTGTACCTTCCGGTATACACTCACAAGCAGCATTGCCGTCAAAATCGTCGTTGTCCAAATCCGCACTACATTGTTCATCCAGAAGCTCGCTGGCCCTAACCATATTGGCTCCATTATCGATAGTGATCGTGTAAATTTGCTGGAGCGATAAATTATAGCTGTGAGGACCTTTTTTATTATGCTCGTCAAGTTCGCACTGGTCTGCTGCACGTGAACCTCCTTCATCGCAAGCGTATAATTTTGAAGTTCTCCTCCATAAAATAGTTGACAATTGATGCCGACAATAGTGTGTTCCAAACAGCTTACGCAGTCGACCTTAATCGACACCAATCTAAAAAATATATAGGCAAATTTTAAAAATTAAACAAAAACATTTTAGTTGCATGTGCTATACAAAATATGTAAATATATATGTAAGTTAACACTCCCCACCAGCTGCAGGGTATCGGCAGAATTCCGAAACGGAAGAATGCTGATGCCGCACTCGAGGAGTGGGGGCAGCGACTACATTGTCGCACGAGCTTCTGCTTAGGAGCCGTTGGCCTGCACTCGAGTGGTCAGCGGATCATATTTCGCTGCTGATAAACATCCGCTGTGGAGCTGATGGTCTGCACGAGGCGCTGACGGTGCAGAACGTCGGCCCGCTGCCCAAGCAGCGCTGCCGCGAGGGTGGGCAGTTTTAAGTAAAATTGTATTTCTGTATCTTTAGATTTAATCAGATTCATACTCACTTTGAACCGCGCCAGTCGAGCCGGATAATAAACTATTAAAACATTCACCCGCGAGTTTCAATGCCGTTGGCCGAGCCACGGTACCAATAGTCGGGACTTGTGATTATTTAATTGGCGCCCAACGGGTCTAAGAACCCATAGTAAACGGTCGTGTGAAAAGCCACAAAAATGTAGTGAAAAAAAAGTGCCGACGAAAAAAGTGAAAGGCAAACTTATAATAAATACTCAATACTCAAATCGTTTTTTTTTTGTGTTGAAACAAGTGGAAATTCTCCCTTACACCTTTAAATCCCCCCTATGAGGAGGCACAAAGACAGATAAAGAGAAGAGAAGGGGCTGTAGGGAAATCCCTCGCTTCCATCAGTGATCTACAAAAGAAAAATAGGCTAAAGAGGCCTCCCTCGCCTAGGAAAATAAAATACAACAAACAACATACAAAAAAACAACAAGCAAGACACTACCAGCTAATTATATTGGATAAAGTGAATAGAGAGGAGAACAGAGTGATCTGCAAAAGAACAGCCGAACAACAACAAAGCTCCACCCCATCCCCGCTCAACCGGAGTCAACGTTAATACTGTAATTTAAAAAAACATGTAAGTGAATTACTCATCGATTACAGTTGTATGTCAGCTTAGATTAATGTCAGCTTTATTAGAAGCGAAAAATTATTTAAATTATAAGAAAGAGAATATTATAAAGGGAAGTAATTAAGGAAAACAAAATATAATAATAAATAAAATAAAGTGAGATATTCCTTGGTCTGTACGAAACAGAAGAATCTTATAGGAAGATAAATAACTGGGGTGGTGCTGTCAAATCAGATCGCACCTCATGAGCTATAGGGAAGTCAGAGAAGATAGTGACGATAGCCTAAGTTCCCTGGTAGAAGGCCTCCAGTTGGATAGACGGCCACCAGACACAGAAACAGACGACATGAACCCGGAACAGTTCAGACAGGCACTACAGGCCGCCTTGGCAAGCCAGGTCGCATTATTTCAGGACGAAATGAACCGGTTGCGAGCGGAGCTACGGGCCGAAATTGGCCAATCCCAAGCACAATCTGTGCCCCAAGCAGAAGTATTGAGAGATGTAGAAGTTGTTCCCGGGGTCGTATGCGACTTCCAGCTAGACATGGTCAAATCACTCCCAGATTTCGAAGGGAAACAGGTAGATTATGTGGCTTGGCGCCAGACAGCGCTGGCGGCATTCCAGCCTTTCACGAAATACGAAGGAAGTGACAAACACTTCATGGCCACAGGCATAATAAGGAACAAAGTGAAAGGGGCTGCAAATAACGTTTTGTCGTCTTTCAACACATTCCTTAATTTCAAAGCCATTATTAACAGGCTAGACTGTTCATATTCTGACAAAACGCCGATAGGTGTAATGCAGCAAAAGCTGATGACCATGCGGCAGGGCAGCCTCTCCTTAACAGAGTACTACGATGAGATCGGAAAACAGCTTGCGCTCATCACAAATAAGAACGTAATGGTACACACTGCAGCGGCAGCAAGTGTACTTAATGGGAGAGCCAGGGAAGACGCCTTAGAGGTTTCCATCTCAGGCCTGAGAAGGCCTCTAAAGGCAGCTGTCTTCCCGGCAAGACCAGCAGACTTGGAGACGGCCCTGGCCCTTGCCCAATCGGCTGAGTCCAGCGAAGACCGCAGCACTTGGGCTGCAAATTATGCCAGGGTCATGGAGGAGAAATCCTACCATACGAATGAGCGCAGGCACCAAGCGCCACAACAGAGTAATGGCAGGCAAAATAGGCCCCAAGACCACGCCTCTTACAAAAGCCCTCACTATGTTAGGAGTCAGGGTACGCCCAACGCCCAACAGGGCAATTCATACCGTCAGCCCAAATCTCAGGGCCAGACCCATGAGCCGATGGAGGTAGACCCTTCATCCTCTAAATTGAGACAGCCCTGGGCGTACCAGAAACCGTTTGGTTCTGGCAAACGCGATAACACCTTCGGGAAAAAGCCGAATGCGTCGGAACGCACTTCAGGCAGCTGGCGACAAAGGGTGGAGCACATGGCTACCGCTAGCGATCGTTCTCCGTCGGCATACAACGAGGCCGCTACCGAAGCAGTCGCCGAAATTGAGGCTGACGCCGAAATCGACTACGAGAGCGATTCGGTTAATTTTTTAGGGGAAGATCCCTGCTGCCATTTATATGGCGAAAAGTAGCAGGGGTCACTCGTAAATTTCTCATCGACACGGGTTCATCAAAGAACTACATCAAGCCACTCGAAGGGCTTCCCGGTGCTACCCCTGTCGAAACACCTTTCTCCGCTTTCTCGATCAACGGCTCTAACAAGATCACAGAAAAGTGTCCCTTGTCATTTTTCGGCAAAATCACGCCGTTTTTTCTCCTGAGAACCCTAACGACTTTCGACGGCATTATTGGCCTTGACCTGCTAACGCAGGTGGGAGCTACATTGTCTCTAGAAAAAGGAACACTCACAGTCGGTAACACTACCGAAACAATCAGGTTCCACCAATGTACAGACGTCAACCATACGAACGTTATTGACGTCGACGCACCTCCAGCCATAAAGGCAAACTTCATGCAGATGCTGAAGAGGAAAAACAAGGCTTTCGCTGACCCTAACGAGTCACTACCTTTTAACACTTCGTTCGTGGCCACCATTCGCACGGTGGACGACGAACCAATTTACTCCAAGCTCTACCCCTATCCTATGGGTGTAGCCGATTTTGTCGAATCCGAGGTTAACAGTCTCTTAAAAGACAACATCATCCAAAAATCGAGATCGCCTTATAACAATCCTATATGGGTCGTTGACAAAAAAAGCACTGATGAAAAGGGCAATAAAAAGAAACGTCTCGTAATGGACTTTCGAAAGCTCAATCAGAAGACAGTGCCCGATAAATATCCCATGCCTAGCATCGCAATGATCCTGGCAAACCTGGGTACTGCCAAGTACTTCACAACTCTTGACCTGAAATCCGGTTACCACCAAATAACTTTGGCGGAACGCGACAGGGAAAAAACTTCCTTTTCCGTAAATGGAGGGAAGTATGAGTTTTGCCGACTGCCCTTTGGGCTAAGAAATGCTGGTAGCATTTTCCAGAGGGCAATCGATGATGTTTTGCGCGAACAGATCGGTAAAACATGTTACGTCTATGTTGATGACGTAATTATATTTTCCAAGTCTCAGGACGACCACGTTAAACACGTCGACTGGGTACTGAAAAGCCTCTATGAAGCTAACATGAGAGTAGCTCAAGAGAAGTCGCAGTTCTTTATGACGAGCGTAGAATACCTCGGCTTTATCGTAACTAGCGAAGGCACAAGGACTGACCCTGAGAAAGTGAAAGCTATCCAGGAGTACGTCGAGCCAACGACGCTGTTCGGCCTAAGATCGTTCCTAGGCCTAGCAAGCTATTACAGATGCTTCGTGAAAGATTTCGCGGCGATCGCCCGACCGCTTTCGAGCATCCTAAAAGGAGAAAACGGTTCCATTAGCAAATATAAGTCTAAAAAAACCCCCATCTCATTCAACGAGGCGCAGAGATACGCCTTTCAGAAACTGAGGGACATTCTGGCATCAGAAAACGTAATGCTGATGTATCCAGACTATAAAAAGCCGTTCGACTTGACAACCGACGCGTCCGCATACGGCATTGGAGCAGTCCTCTCACAAGGGGGGCGCCCAATAACGATGATCTCCAGGACCCTCAAAGACAGTGAGCTAAACTACGCTACTAACGAGCGCGAGCTTTTGGCAATTGTATGGACCTTGGGGAAGCTGCGCCATTACATTTATGGCGTCAGGGACATAAACGTGTTCACGGACCACCAGCCACTCACATTCGCGGTTTCTGAGGGAAACCCCAATGCGAAAATCAAACGTTGGAAGGCACGCATCGACGAGATCGGTGCCAAGCTCTTCTACAAACCCGGTAAAGAAAACTTCGTCGCAGACGCATTGTCGAGACAGAATATTTGTGCGCTAGAAGGTAGCGTATCGCGGTCAGATGCTGCGACAATTCATAGCGAAGTGTCAATGACCTACACGGTAGAGTCGACAAATAAGCCTGTCAATTACTTCAGGAATCAGATCATCCTAGAGCAAGCACAGTTTCCAATAAAACAGATTTTTGTTCTCTTTGGAGAAAAGACACGCCATGTAATTCACTTCCCAGACAAAAACGATCTCGTGGAGACCGTCAAGTCCATAGTAAACCCCCAGGTCGTAAACGCGATCCATTGTGAGCTCCCAATCCTAGCCTGCATACAGCATGAACTAGTAAAGTCCTTTCCGTCGACTACGTTCTGGCATTGCAAAAATCTTGTCGCCGACGTTTTCGATAAGAATGAGAGAAAAGAAATAGTCACCATTGAACACAATCGGGCCCACAGAGCCGCCCAAGAAAACGTCAAGCAAATCATGACGGACTATTACTTCCCAAAAATGACTAAGCTCGCAAACGAGGTCGTCATAAATTGCAAGGTATGCTCCAAAGCGAAATACGATGATAGGCATCCCAAGAAACAGGAGCTGGGGCCGACACCGGTCCCCTCGTTCACGGGAGAGATGCTTCATGTAGATATATTCTCTACAGAAAAAAAGTATTTCCTAACCTGCGTGGACAAATTCTCGAAATTTGCCATTGTGCAACCGATAGCTTCCCGCACTATATCAGACATCAAGACTCCACTACTGCAGCTCTTGAACATCTTCCCAAACACGAAACAAATATATTGCGACAATGAACCGTCGATGAGTTCAGAAACCATCAGGTCACTCCTCCGAAACAACTTCGGAGTACTCATTGTCAATGCTCCGCCCCTCCACAGTACCTCAAATGGTCAAGTGGAGAGATTCCATAGCACTCTTGTAGAAATTGCAAGGTGCCTCAAAATGGATAGGGGAATTACCGACACAGTCGAACTCTTCCTTCAAGCGACTGCGGAGTACAATAGATCAGTGCATTCGGTCACCAACAAAAGACCCATTGACATTCTCCACGCTGTAGCGGCGGATACAAACAAGGAAATTCAAAACAGAGTGCAAAAGGCTCAGATCGTGCAAAACAATCGGGTCAACCTGGCACGCCAAAACAGAACTTTCAGAGTGGGCGAGAAGGTGTTAGTTAAGTCCAACAGACGCCTCGGGAATAAGTTGACCCCTTTATTTGTAGAGGAAAAAGTAGAAGCGGACTTGGGGGCAACGGTCCTAATTAGAGGGAGGGTGGTCCATAAGGACAACCTTAGGTAACTACACCGACTAGGTTAAGAATATTTTATTGGCGATATTTTTTTAGGTTTTCTTTTTATATTTTTTCACGTATTTTTATCCTCAGGATTGTCTGGGTACTTCATCTCCTTACAATAGTATCGGCGCGCGTCACCGATTACTCCCGCTCAAATTACATACCAATTACGGACGGAACTGTACTGGTTTGGGATGGTCTTGACTACGTCAAGCACACGGCAAACTTGACCGAATACGGTTGCCTTGCTGACGAAACTGCAAAAATGACAGACTTTTTCCCAAGATCCCACATGAGACAGCTACAAGAGGCCGACTGCCACCACATTAGAGACATGTTGTCCGATATCGGTGTTCACCACGGACTGGCTAGGAGCCTAGACTTTCGAGGGACAGCCCTTAAGGTCGTGGCCGGGACACCAGATGCGTCCGATTTAGAAAACATCAAGTTCACTGAAGCTCAGCTAGTGCAAGCAAGCAATAGACAAATTTTGATTAACACAAAAGTTCAAAATCAGTTAAATTCCCTCACTAGCACCGTAAATAAGATCCTAGTTTAGGAAAAAAGGAAATTATAAAATCAGAACACCTTTATGAGACACTATTAGCCAGAAATAGAATTTTTATAACAGAGTTAGGAAACCTTATGCTTACCATCACCCTGGCGAAGGCCAATATAGTGAGCCCATCCATTTTAGACCATGCTGACATAGAATCTGTTCTCGCTGACCAATTCACAGGGGTCACGACATCAAATTTGTTAGAAGTATCCAGGATAAAAATTCTTCAATCTATTAATGTAATTCATTTCATAATTGAGTATCCTAGAGTTAGTTTAGCTTGTAAAAAGGTCAAAAGGTATTCCCGGTTGAGCACAACGGAGAGATACTACAATTGGCAGACAACATCGTTGCTGAATGCGGCAACCAGGTGTGGGCGTTCACAGCTTGCGTCTCCACAACCATGACCACCTTCTGCAAGAAGGAGCTGAGGGGATCCTGCGCGCAGGGACTATACTCTGGCGGCACCGCTCATTGCCTCTCTCAACCAAGCCACCTTGAGCCCATCACCCTCGTTGACGACGGAATGGTCATCATAAATAACAGGCCAGCCACGATCAGCTGTGACTCGGACGCGTTGATCACAACCTCCGGGACGCAGTTGGTCACCTTCAACGACTTCGCGATTATCAACGGCTCTAGATTCCGGAATCGCAACAACATCCAACAGCGACTTCCGGGCATAGCGTCGGTGCCTGCCCTGAACATCACAGGGCACCGACGGTTCTCAGCCTACCCTTCCTGCACCAGCTCAGCGAAGAGAACCTAAACTACATCAAAGAGGTCGAGCAGGCCACCATGGGCCAACTCAATCCAGCCCTTGCCTTCGGGCTCGGCATAGCTCTATACGGGGCAATTGGGGGCATCGTATTTCTCAGGGTGCATCTTGGAAGGAGGAAAGACGAGAGACGGATCAACGAGATAATCGAGAAGTTGCGAGCGACGAGGATGACCGCTCTTTGAGAGGGGGAGTAGTTAACACTCCCCACCAGCTGCAGGGTATCGGCAGAATTCCGAAACGGAAGAATGCTGATGCCGCACTCGAGGAGTGGGGGCAGCGACTAAATTGTCGCACGAGCTTCTGCTTAGGAGCCGTTGGCCTGCACTCGAGTGGTCAGCGGATCATATTTCGCTGCTGATAAACATCCGCTGTGGAGCTGATGGTCTGCACGAGGCGCTGACGGTGCAGAACGTCGGCCCGCTGCCCAAGCAGCGCTGCCGCGAGGGTGGGCAGTTTTAAGTAAAATTGTATTTCTGTATCTTTAGATTTAATCAGATTCATACTCACTTTGAACCGCGCCAGTCGAGCCGGATAATAAACTATTAAAACATTCACCCGCGAGTTTCAATGCCGTTGGCCGAGACACGGTACCAATAGTCGGGACTTGTGATTATTTAATTTGTACACATACCAAAGACAATATAAACACTAAGATGTGTCACTCCATACAAAATTTTCAGCTCGATTTTTTCGGCGTGGAGTTCCACGCAATTCTTTACTGAGAAAGAGAGAGACAGAGGGCGCTCTAAAGACAAACGCTATAGACATGTGCATTTTCAGTTCTGTGCGTACGCAACATGCAAGATCATTCGATGTTTAGATCCCCGAGAGCACTGCAGTGCACTGGAGATCGTGCGAGTGAGACAGCACGTATTTTGTCTCTCCTTGCATACAAAACAGAATTGTATGAGTGTTACACATCTTAGTATTTATATTGATTTGCAAATACACCTAAACAAATTTTTTTAATTTGAAACAGTTTTTTGCGCATGCTGTCCCGTTACAACGCCACTGGCGCCATTAGAAGAGTTGCCACCGTATGTTGTCTTTTATACTCGGTACTCCAAAAGTACCCCATATTCGATTTGTGGTGATAACGGTTGTGTGTAACACCCTGAAGAAAGCGTTTCCGACCCCATAAAGTATATATATTCTTGATCAGCATCAATAGCCGAGTCGATATAGACATGTCTGCCTGTCCGTCTGTCCATCCGTCCGTCCGTCTTCATTAGAGCCTAGATCTCAGAGACTATAAAAGCTGGAGCGTGATCACACCACTCCAAATGTGCTGCAATATTTCGCCCCGCCCCTTTTCGCCCGGACAAAGGACGAAAGTCTGTGGCGTACACAATTTTGAAGATACGAGACAACTAAAAACGCAGAATCGTAGAATCATAGAATCACAGAATCAGGAACATTTCTATCAGAGTGTTCAATCTGGATCAAATCGGATCATTATTATATCTACAATGAAGAAAACCATTTCGAAAGTCATCATTCCCTCTCGCTCTCTCTCACACACGACTCTATCTGCTTTTCTCAGTCGTATTTTTTGACGCCTAGTTCTCAGAGACTATAGGAGCTAGAGCAACCAAACTTTCTATCCAAGCTCCTGTGATATCAAACCAGCACGAGTTTATTTCAAAATTTTGCCACGCCTCCTTCCGCCTCCACAAAGAACAAAAATCTATGAAATCCACAATTTATAATATACGAGAAAACGAAAAACGCAGAATCTTGGAAAATTACCGTGTCTAACAGATTGCCGAATCTGGATCAGGTCAGATCATTAGTATGGACGGAAGGAACAAATTAAATTCTAGTGGCTACGCAACGCCTGCCAAGCGCTGACTCATTCCCTCTCTCTCTCTCTCGCAAACACTTGTACGTCTCAAATATGTAGTTATGCATGCACCTGTAGAAATGTAGAAGCAGATGTAAAAATTATATGCAAACAAAAATGGAAACATGTAAGCAAATTCCAAAAATGGTTTGACTGTATTTTTTTAAATATTCTTTTTTGGCCAAAATTAAATTCGTCCCTTTTGCGAACATATAATAAATTGCATAAATCGTAAGGTCATAAATGTATGTATATATTGACTGAGTACCGGGTATAAGGTAGAGCCGCGGCCTTTACCGCTGCTTTTACCGCAGCTCACAATGTTCCCCCTCGTCTAATATAAATTTGAGCCGAACAAATGATACACTTAATAAGTAAATTTCACTGGAAATGCTCTCAAGAGAACCACCACAAAGGGTGTAAGGAATCAGAAAGGCGCTGGAGCGATGAAAAGTCATTACTTTACATTTTGAAGCATTAAGGTTTAATAAATTTGCACAACACCAAGACTGAAATCTATCGAGATCGGATTGCAACCTGGATTGAAAAGAAATGTCCTTATACTGGACACAGGGCTTAACATCATCCGCATACATAAGTACTCGAGAGTATGTTAATACAGAAGGTAGGTCATTTATAAAGAGCGTAGAGAGTAAGGGGCCTAGTTGGCTAACCTGAGGTACACCCGAAGTCACCATAACTGGAGAGGACAGGGAGTTTTTGAAAAGGACTCTTTGAGACCTAGAACAAAGGTAGCTAGAGACTCATCTCAGGAGATTGGGCAGGAACCCTATATGGTCAAGTTTTTGTGCTATGAGGGAATGGTTTACAGAGCCGAATGCTTTACTAAAATCGGTTTAAACAACATCCGTCTGTAAATTACCTTGAACGCCTTTTATTATAAAGGAGGTAAACTCCAATAAATTTGTAGTGGTTGATCTCCGCCTCATAAATCCATGTTGTGATGGAGATATAAGTGATCTTCATAGGTGCTGCAGGTGCGGAGCTAACATTTTTTCAAACACTAGGAATAGCTGATAACTTAGATATACCTCTATAGTTCATTGCGTCAGACTTGCTACCTTTCTTATGGAGAGGAATTATAAAGGACTCCTTCCATATCGGGTTAAAGCATGAAGAATTTATGGATAGGTTGAATAGTTTAAGCAACGGCCCACACAGAGACTCGGCACAGTACCTGAGTACACAGCCGGGAACTCCGTCCGGACGCGGTGAGAACACCGGCTTTACTGTTCGTAGATCATGAAGCAACGAGCTTTCATTTAGCAAAGGACTGAAAATGCCGTTCGACCTCGGTAAACCGTATGGATACGGCTGACCAGAGTAAACGTCCTGCGAATAGGTAGTTTGGAAAAAAACGGGCAAAAAGATCGGCAATCATTATCTGCCGACGTATTAAGGAAGGATAGCGAGTATGGGTGTGCGGACGTTCTACGCTTACTGTAGACGAAGCTGTAGAACTATTTGGGGTCCTTAGAAAAACATATCCTGCATCGAGACAGGTGGTTCTGATAGCATTGAGTGTTAAGAACTGAAAAGTTAGCTATTACATAATGAGAGAGAGAAGAAGGAGAGCCAACTTCTTGAAATTTTTTATAAAGTCTTGATTCTAAGTTTTTTAGACTGGCTGTCCAGTGCTGTCCCAAGGGTGTTTTCTCGATCTAATAGGACAGGAAAGTGGGACACAAGAGTCAGAGAGTGAGTCCAGTGCATCATAGAAAATGTTTGTGCCTAACGTAACAACACTGCACACATATATAACCGGGACCGATCAAAATCTCTAATATTAAGCTTTGTAAGCTCAGCCTTTCGGAAACAGGGGATACATTGAGGTATTTTACCTGAACGATCCAATTCAGTTGATCCTATGTCAAGCGACACTTCGAAAGTAGGATGGTAGGCATCTTCAGGTATAGTGAGCGGGCGGACTTGAGTTAACAACGCTAGGGTCGCATCCATTACAAAGCACAGATCAAGAAATCGACCCAAGGAATTTTTAACATAGTTAACTTGAGACAGAGACAGGTCAATCAAGCCGTCAACAAAGTCATGTCGTGCCATGGGTACCAGGCTATTAGACTCGTTTACGGAAAACCAAACAATTCCTGGCAAGTTGAAGTCACCAAGAACTATCATGTGATCTTTGTCTGATATCGAGGAAGAAATAGCGGTTAAGGCGGACAAATGCTGCTCGTAAATTGCGATATCCGAAGAAGGTGGAATATACGAATAAGATATGAAAACTGAGAAAGCGGGAAGAATCAGTTTTACACACAGAAATTCCAGTTCCTGCTGCATCTGGACTGTGAAAAGTTCCGACGTGAAGTTTGAGTCCACAAAAATCAGAACCCCTCCTGCACGTCGAGACGATCGATCCTTTCTATAAGTTGTGTACCGACCTGCCAAAACTTCGGAGTGACCTTTTTGCGCCTGTGAGACTCATGGCTAGGAGCTGATCGTATTGCTGTTTAAAGCCCACGGTCAGCTCCCTAAAGCCCTTCCGGGTCTGGCTCATAAATACCACCATTTTCTTCTCAACCAAACGGCATGCCTCACAATTATAACGCAAGCTATTCCTTTTGGAAATGGTATCACCCACAAGACCGTAGAACCCGGCGCTTTAAGCGTGCACTACGCTATCGCATAGCCAGCAGGGGATACTCGGCTGGTCATGGGTGATCTGCTTCTTGCAGGTTTTCTTGGCACAGAGAACTGTGTATTATGAGAAATAAAAATAAATAAAATTTCAAAACAAATATATATCAGACCAGTGTACCAGTACCAGTGTAAACGATAAAAGAGCAATAAGAAAGAGAGGAGAGCGGTTACTGCAGCTTCAGTTGAGAGAGAGAGAGAGCGCTACTACACAGGACGTATTGAGAGCGAGAGAGGTAGAACAGTCATGTTAGTTTGGGTAATAGGGAGAGAGTGATAAAACAATAGATCAACTAGGTGAGAGCGGCAGATTTTGATTTTGTGTGTACAAAGAAACAAAACGAAAAGAAACAACAAAACACGTTGACTACCGATACAGGAAAATACTTAAATTATGTTTAAAACACAATAAAAGGGCATGCACTCGCGCTTACGAAAAAGGTCTAAGCAAGCACGTAATTTAGGGAGTTGATTAAGTTTGTATATTAAAAAAAACAAGCTGTTTATATAAGATAAAAGGCAGATAAGCGGAGCGCAAAACAAAAACACGTCTGATCACTACAAAGAGAATCAAACGAATCGAAGAATATATGAACATACATATGTACATATATTAGCTTACGATTTATGCAATTTATTATATGTTCGCAAAAGGGCCGAATCAAATTTTGGGCAATAAAGAATATTTCAAACAATGAACTCAAACCAGTTTTGGAATTTTTATACATGTTTTCATATTTGTTAACATATGATTTTTACATCTGCTTCTTCATTTTATATGTATAGCTACATTTTCGAGACGTGGAAGTGTTTGCGAGAGAGAGAGGGAATGAGTAAGCGCTTGGAAGGCCTTGCGTAGCCCCTGAAATTTAATTTGTTCCCTCTGTGCATAATAATGATCCGACCTTATCCAGATTCGGCAATCTGGTAGATATGGCTATTTTCCATGATACTGCGTTTTTAGTTTTCTTTTATCTTGAAAATTTTAGATTCCACAGATTTTCGTTCTTTGTTGGGGCGGAAGAGAGTGTGGCAAAATTTACAAATAAATTTGTGCTGAATTGATATCACAGGAGCTCAGTTAGAATGTTTGGTTGCTCTAGCTCTTATAGTCACTGAGATCTAGGCGCTCATTTGGACGAAAAGGCAAAGCAGATGGGGTCGCGTGTGAGAGAGAGAGAGAGAGAGGAAACGATACATTTCGAAATGGTTTTCTTCATTGTGGCTATATAAAAATGCACTAAAAAACGCTAATAAAGAAGGACGCACAGACGGACGGACAGACGGACGGACGGACGAACAGACAGACGAACAAACGGACGAACAGACAGACGAACGGACAGACGGACGGACAGACAGTCATGGCTATATCGACTCGGCTATTGATGCTGATCAAGAATATATATAATTTATAAGGTCGGAAACGTTTTCTTCTGGGCGTTACACACATCCGTTATCACCACATATCTAATATATACCCATACTCTTCGAGTACAGGGTACAAAATGTGTAAGTCTCTCACTATGCAAACGTTGTAGAGCTAAAATTTATTTTTAATTGCACGCACTAGGGAACTAGGGAACCGAAGCCCCACCGCAGACCAACAACTGGGACAAGTATCCGCCGAAGATGCTAAGAACGCCTCAGTTTCCGACGAGGACATATGCGCCGACGTAGGGCGGAATGCCCACAAAGACCCATCGGACTAAGAAGATGCATACGAACTGAGTGTGGGATCAGACGTAAGCCTCTTGGCCTTGGTGCGCCACCACCATTCCAGCGAAGGACAGCATACCACTATCCAAGCCCCGAACCTCCGTCGTTCGCACCAATGTTCGACCAAGCTTTCCAACGCCGTACCCCGGAGCCGGCTTATACAGTCCCGAAAGAATTCCGGTATATTACGTCCCAGGGCCGCACAACGCTTACTACGATGATGGGGAAAGTGACGAAGAAGAACCTTTCGCTCGGCGTCTCTGCTCTAGGAGTGGTAAAACAAGACCCTCTCATCGGTACCCCTGACTCCATGTCAGAAGCCGAAAAAGGCTCTCGAGTTCAACAAGCGGCGCTGACCGAACATACGGAGAGGCGAGAAACCAGGCCGAATAGTGGTTACCCTACCGGAAGGTAAAACCACACATTAATATGGAACTTACCGCCCACTGCAGCGACCGGAGGGCAATAGGAAACGTTAGAAGACGTATGTCTCGAAGAGCTACTAAATTTCCTACAAGCCGACTTACCGCTGGATGACCAGGTCCTCGAAGATGTCAGCCTGGTCGAGGAAAGAGGTAGAGACGACCGTTGGGTGGTCGCACTGAACGAATGGTGCCTACAGGCCTCGTACGAACCACAAGGTGCCGTTACAGCACGCAGCAGCGTGGGAACCGCACCGACAACGGACATTTTAGGGTCTTATAACTAACAAATATATTTTGTGTATTCTCTTCTGTCTAGACATAAGACTTTATACCAAGGTTAGGTTAGGTGATAGCGGCTGCCAGACTCACTGGGAGCCAAGCTCACTTAGGCCGTTTCCGACCCGTTTTGATACCGCAGGGAATCTCCCCCTTTCTCGCATTGTAAGACCTTAAAGTCAACAGTCATCCCAGCCTGCAGCTCTTATGAAGTTAGCTATCTTTCTGGCACATATGGTGGACATTACCGAAATGGCTGCTATGAAGGGCGAGCCAAAGTGCTGTAGCCTTCTTTTGCTGAGAGCTGGGCAAGAGCAAAACAAGTGTTCCACCGTTTCCTTCTCTTCTTCGTCTCTGAAGCTACGGCAAAAATCATTGTATGGGGCGCCCAGTCTACTAGCGTGGGTACCTATTAGCCAGTGCCCCGTTAGGGGGCGTATGACTGCGCTGCACCTTTGTCTGCCAAGCTTACATAGCTCAGAGGTGCGCTTCCTATCTATTGTTGGCCATGTTTGCCGAGTTATTTGACAACGTGGTACTGATTGCCACTTGTTGTCTATTAGTTGCTTATATTGCTTCTTTATTACTAGACTACATGTGGCCATCGGCATACGAGTATCCTCTTTGTCTTGGAGAAGGGGGATTGTAGTGCTAAGTCTGGCCAGCTCGTTTGCAATACTGTTGCCTTCGATGTCCCGGTGGCCCGGGACCCATATAAGGCTGATAACAAATTGCTGAGCCATCTCGTGAAGAGATTTGCGGCAATCTGCAACGGTGGCCGAGTTTGCGGAGATCGCATTAAGCGATTTGATTGCAGCTTTGCTATCACTATATGGCGGTAGTTTCCTGAAGGCATTTTAGCTTCCTTGATTGACCTACCTTGAATGACCTCCGCTTGGAAGACGCTGCAGTGATCGGGGAGCCTAAAGGAGTGCCTATTATTTAGCTGTTCGGAGTATATTCCTCCTCCCACCCTATTGTTCAGCTTTGACCCATCTGTTAAGATGTTTAAGGCCGCCTCTGGGCCTGGGGGTCCCTCACTCCACTCGTTTCTGTGAGGGATAATTATATCGAAAGGGGTGTCTGTGTATTCCCTTGGGACACAGCAGTCCGTTTTAGTGGGGACGGAACTGCTGTTTAATATTGAGGAGTGACCTGTGTGCTGAGGTGCCCATTGGTCGGGGTCCCTCAGACGTATTGCTGCCACATCTGCCCTTTCTTTTCCTGCAAGGGCAAGGCCTTGGAGGCATAGAATGGCATCAAGTGCAGCATTTTGAGTGGTGCGAAGAGCTCCGCTGATGTAAAGGGCGGCTGTTCGTTGAACTTTGTCGAGTTGTCTGTTGATCGTCCTTTTTTGATAAGGCCGGCCACCACACTGTAACTCCATAGAGTATTATTGGTCAAACTATAGCTAGATATATCCATTGGACTATACTTGGGTTCATGCCCCATTTGAAGCCAATAGCTTTTTTGCAAGTTTAGAGGGCTATCGTGGCCTTCTTCACTCTGTCTTTGATGTTCAGGTTCCAATTTAGCTTCTTGTCAATTACCAACCCTAAGAAACTGGCACTGTTGATGTACCTAGATTGAGTGGACGATCCCATCGATGATGTCACCGTCCTGCATGTGAGCAATTGATCAATGAGCATCACCAAGTGACCGTCCACTCCCAGGTCAATCAGTGCTTCCGTAATGGCACTTGGGACGACGTTGTTAAAAGCTCCCTCGATATCGAGGAAGGCTATAAGAGAGTATTCCTTGAGGTGTATTGATTTCTCTATTACTGAGATGGAGTCATGGAGTGCCGTTTCCATGGATCTTCCTTTCCAGTATGCGTATTGTGCTCCTGACAACATTTGAGGGCTATTAATTGTCCTCAGATATAGTCCGACAAGTCTCTCAAAAGTTTTTAGAAGAAAGGACGATATACTGATTGGTCTAAAGTCTTTTGGGGTCGAGTGCGAGGTTTAACCTGCTTTAAGGATGAAGACTATTTTTGCCTTAAGCCAAGCGTGTGGTATTCTCCTCACTACCAGTATCTTTTTAAAGATACATTGCAGCCAGTAGATGGCCGTGTCTCTGGCTTTTTGTAATTGGGCCGGAATGGTCTGGTCCAGACCAGGCGATTTGAACGGATCGAAACTGTTTATTGCCCAGTTTATGTTAAGTTTTGAGAAGATTTGCACCATCGCGGTGACCGAACCCTCACCAGGAAAGTGAGTCGGTCCATTGATGGAGCACCCTGGAAAATGAGTGTCGAGTAGAATGTGCAGGAACTCCTCACTAGAGTTAGTCCATTTACCAGTGTTCTTCCTCGTTAGCGCTTTTGGCCCTATTGAAAAGAGCCCTGCAGCTTTTCCGTAGGATATCTATATGTTTTGACCACCAGGGGGGTTTCTTTTTCCCCTTGTGTTGGTTAAATGGGCATGCTGCCGTGAAAGCCGTGTTGCATGCTTTAGTGAACCTGTCCACTAGACGATTTAGGTCGTACTCTGTGTTTAGTCAGATTGGTCCCTTGGAGGGAAGTAGTCCCTCCATTTCTGTGACATATTTTTCACAGTTGGCTTTCTTAGGGTTAACAAAGACAGTGGGTTTTGGGCTCTCGAGAGATAATATAGTCTTGTTGTACCTGTGGTCCGAAAAGGAATGGTCCCCCAGAACTGTCCAGCTCTTTACTATGTCTGACAGCTTGTGAGACACTAATGTTAGGTCAATTACCTCTTGTCTATTCTTAATTATAAGCGTAGGATCATTGCCCCGATTATAGATAAGAAGATTAGAGTTTAGGATGAAGCTGAATAATGACTCACCCCTTACATTTGTATCCGAGATCCCCCATTGGGTGTAGTGGGCGTTGACATCGCAGCCTATTACAAGGCCTATATCCGACCTTTCGCTTTCTCTTGTGAGTTTACGAACTAGGTCACCGGGAAGATCGCTTTCCTCATGAGCCATTTAGGACGACATCAGCCTTATGTGAGAACCTTGTAGCTCAAGGCTTGCCGCTGTGTTATGGAGCTAAGTTATAGATTAGTTATAGTAGTTATGGAGTAGAAAGATATTTAAATGCTTCCTTGCAAGATTGCAGGTACGGATTTTACTTTCTTTCTGAGCTACAATAAGCTTGTGCTCCTTCGTCGCTAATCCACAGACCTTGTCGCCTGCTACCCAAGGCTCTTGGATCAGGACTACATCTGCTCCGCTCGCTTCCAGGCGGAGTATAAGGGCAGCGGATGCTGCTTTACAGTGGTGGATATTTATCTGTAGGAGTCTTAGAGACATCGACAGAGATCTCCACCACTGTGTTGTGGGCGTACGAGTCGTCCTCGATGGTGCCATCGCGACTCATCGCCTCGAACTTGCGCATTAGAGCCGTGTCGGAGGAGTAGCCGTCATGGGCCGGCTCCAAGTCGTCATCGGGTGCTTCGATCTCCGAGGCAACGTCCTGTTCGACTGGGTTGTCGACAGGACGTGCCTCGGCCGCTGCATCCGACTTATACACCTTGATGCTCACCGCACTGAAGCCAAAGTTCAGTTCGCCGTTTTTAGCCTCAATGGGGGGTTATCCAGTAGCTCGAAGCAGCGGTCGGCCAGTACCGCTTCCACCCACTTCCACTGATTCCGAGGAATCTTGGAGTCCGCGCTGCCTTTTTCCAGGACGCTGATAAGCGTCCTCTCCTTGGCGATCTGCGCGAATGACACATTCGGCAGCACTCTGAAGCGCTTCGGAGCCGGTCCAGGACTCTCCTGTGAGCGCTGCCTTTTCGGTTTCGGGGCTGCCGTCTTCGGCGGGGCAACCCTCTTTGGTGCCTCTTTGCCGTACTTGGGCACCTTTGATGACCACTCGACCTTTTTCCGCCACTGGTCGGTCGGGCTGGACATGATGCTCGAGTTTTGCCGACGGAGCATGCTGCCAGCACTCCTCCTCTCGGGATACGTGAAAGCTTTGGCATGGGCGCTAGTCGATGGCAACTCACACCCCGCAGCTTTACCAGCAGGCAGAGCAGCCGCAGGGTTGCATACCCACTCTACCAAGTTATCAGATTTAAGTGGCAATTTGCCACCCACCCCAGAACTGGTATGGGACCCCTTAAGATTCGCCCTAGCATCTTCCACCGCACAGGTCTTACCTGCTGTATCGCGGGTCAGGTCAGGCCTTTGGGCCGATGCCTTTCCCTGTATGGGATTACTCCCAGTTGGCAGTTGGCAGTTATTTAGATTGTTTTCCATATCTGATCCTACGACTTGCAACGAAAGGGCGGTCCGTCCGGGCAGAGATTCACGTTGCCCGGATATGGCATCATTAGAACAGGGGGCTGCCAAATCCCTAAGCTCTCCGTTAACGACTGGGCTATTTTTTATACCGGGCCCCCAGACAAGCTGACTCTCTGCACGGGTCAAATTACACACAAAGTCCGGCCCAGTGTGAGATGAGTGTGGGGGTTGGGATGTAGGTAGGTATTGTGTAAGGGTGGGGGGTTGTGTGAGCTCCTTACACGAGGCGGCACCACGAGCGCATCGTCAGTGTTGCTACTTCGCGAACACCCGTTGGCTGTCCGGGACTGCTTATTTCGGTGCTTTCCCTAGGGATGACCGCTTATTCGCAGCTGGCTTACCTCCAAAGGTAGGTCACTCGCTATCCGCAATCTGCGACCCGTCCGGTGGCCTCAGATAGGCCTCCTCTGAGTCATCTCACATGTTCATCAGACCAGAACATTATACCTAAGTCATAAGACCTTATAGGATCCGAAATACAATATGTTAAGCAACCGGTCAGCGGACGCGGGGTCCCGAACGTGCAAGCAGAAGAAGTGAAGGACCGTTAATCGGGTACCCGTCGACGATACAAGCAGCATAAACCATAACTGTATAACTCCTTTAAGTGTTCAAGATAAATAAAGTGCTATCTAATATAAAAACTGAGTAAGTTATTCTATCGAGGAATTGACGACCCAACTCAAGAATATCGCGTCACAATCTCTCCACTAGACCCCGACTCGGGCCCAATCCTTCGTTTGACTCCACGAGTGTGACTACGCCTCGTATCTCATATCCCACTCGACCCAGCGAGTGTGATCACGCCTCGTGTCCAATACCTCTCTTGACCCCACCAGTGTGACTTCGCCTCGTGCCCCATACCATCTCGGGACCCATCTCGAATCAAGTCTCACGGGTGTGATTACACCCCGTTTATACCCATTATCTTCCCAAACTTGACTTCGGGCTGACCTTTTTTTCTGCTAGAGGTTCCTGCAAACTATAAATTTCTTGTAGTAGGATCCTGGGCAGACTGAGCTTACCTCAGCCTAACATTACAAGTTGTGCCCGAGGAGCAACTAGCAGGAAACTTTAGCACGGGATAGGGAATAAAAACCCACGCCCACAAAAATCCAAAGGATAGGTAGGACAACCCAACTTCACGAGCCCCGCATACCCCTGTTTACACGTAAACTCGACCCCCCGATCGCGATAAACGCCGCCGGGAAGAGTTGGAAAGGTTCGAGGTGAGAGAACTTTAGAGGAGATGCAGAGGAGTTTCGTCGCATTGTTCGAAGGACCCATCGAACGAGAAGTCTGGGTTCAACTGGCCGAATTCGAACGACAATATGCCAAGGCCCCAGGACGTGCCAAATTTTCTCAGCCTGTAATAAGGACATTACAAAAATATAGCGTATGGAGGCCACTCGTACGAACTGAAGCTGCTGGTATTTCGAAGTGACAAATAGGTTAATGCACTAGAGGTAGTGGGGTAGTTTTAGGCGTGAGAGCGCCGATGCTGGTCGTAAGTCAGCGTAAGTACCTAAATAAATTCCCAAATAATCACCTTTGTGTACTAGATGTAGCACCTTAGACTTCTATCACTTTTATCACTGTAGCTCTGTTAATCAGTCAGCGATATTACTCCGATCCTCTGTAGACGTGCAGAGTTATGCAATTTGGTTAGGTAATATGTAATACGGGACCACGTGTAATTATACTTTGAACTTTTCACCATAAGCATAGAGCACAACTAAAGTATTTGGGGAGATAATTGAAGTTTATCGGCATGGCAACCGTCACTGTCGGCTTAAGCGAAACAGGTGCGATTTAACGGGATCCTTTTAATGAAGTTCGGTCTCGTGAAACAAAAAAAATTATTCGAGAACGAGTAACTAAAGCTTCATATTTGAAGTAGCTGTATTTAAAGCATTATTCTTTGAACTAATCTAGTAAGGCGCTAGCTGTGAGTCTGGAGAAATTATTAGGAAATCTAATCTTACCTTGGTAAATTGTGTAGCTGCTACACATTGCAGTCTGAAGTAACGTGCGCAGTATGCGGCCGTTAACTTCATAAGAACTCTTCTCAAAAGAAATCATGTTAGTTATGTAATCGGTCCCATGTAGCCCATATAGGCCGTTTGAGCGAATGGCGTGGAAGGCACGGAGATGCTGATGTAAAGGTACCAGTGACGGACCGTGGACCTTTGCTCTTTTTCATTGTAAAAATCAAAGCTTCTAAACTAAATGAAACGATTTAAATTTAAAAAGTGCACTAAGTGGATCCAATGAATCTTCTAAAAAAAAAACGAGAGGGAACGTTGTGAGTCGCGGCAAAGTCCGCGGCTCTACCTTGTACCCGGTACTCAGTCAGTATATACATACATACATATATGAGCCTACGATTTATGAAATTTATTATATTTTCTCAAAAGGGACGAAAATAATATTTAAATTAAAAAAATTAATTTTTTGGAATATTTATACATGTTTCCATTTTTGTTTGCATATGCTTTGCATATCTGCGCCTACATTTCTACATGACATGTATAACTACATATTTGAGACGTACAAGTGTTTAGGACAGAGAGAGAGAGGGAATAAGTCAGCGCTTGGCAGGCGTTGCGTAGCCACTGAAAATTAATTTGTTTCTTCTGGCCATAATATTGATCCGATTCAATAATCTGGTAGATATGGTAATTTTTTATGATTCTGCGTTTTTGGTTTTCATTTATCTTAAAAATTGTGGATTCCACAGATTTTTGTCTTTTGTGGGGGCGGAAGGGGGCGTGGCAAAATTTTAAAACAAACTTGTGCTGGTTCGGTATCACAAGAGCTTGGATAGAAAGTTTGGTTGCTCTAGCTCTTATAGTCTCTGAGAACTAAGCGCTCATTTATACGAATAAGCAAAGCAGATGGGTCGCGTGTGAGAGAGAGCGAGAGGGAATGATGACTTTCGAAATGGTTTTCTTCATTGTAGCTATAATAATGATCCGATCTGATCCAGATTCAACATTCCGATATAAATGGGCATTCTCTATGACTCTGCGTTTTTAGTTTTCTCGTATCTTCAACATTGTGTATGCCACAGACTTTCGTCCTTTGTGTGGGCGGAAAGGGGCGGGGCGAAATTTTGAATTACATTTGCAGTAGTGTGATCACACAGAAGACTGGATACAAAACTTGGTTGCTCTAGCTTTAATAGTCTCTGAGATATAGGCGCAAATGAAGACGGACGGACAGACAGACATGGCTATATCGACTCGGGTATTGATGCTGATCAAGAATATATATACTTTATGGGGTCGGAAACGCCTCCTTCTATGCGTTACACACAACCGTTATCCCCACAAATCTAATATACCCCTATACTCTTCGAGTTCCGGGTATAAAAACAGCCAAAAAACATTTAAATCATGTTAGCTATGTAATCGGGCCCATTAAGCCCATATAGGCCGTTTAAGCGAATGGCGTGGAAAGCGCGGAGATGACGATGGAAACATACCTGTGGGCCTTTGGTCTTTTACATTGCAAAAATCCTAACTTCTAAACTAATGAAGCGATTTAATTTTACAAAGCAATTTACAGAAAACTTATCAAGCTTTAAAATGAATTTTGGTATAGAGTGCCGATATCCGTGGTGCATTCATATTTAAGGTCAAAGTTAATAAATATTTTCGACCATACTTTACCTGTAAAATTCAAATAAAAAACAATTGTTTTAAATCAAAACTGAACATTTTTTATAATTTCAATGACTATATGGCAGTTTATGTTGTTTTTATTCGATTTTCTAACTTAAATTCATAAAATTTAAATTCTTATTTTTTGATGATTTTCAAAAAAATAATCATCAATATTAAGGTTAAGAAGGTTTATATCTAAAAAAACGTAACATTTCGGAACTATAGCTGTCCTTTCGTGATCGCACATGTCTCAGCGATGCCAAAGTGGACCCGATGAATCTGTCAGCATTTTTAAAAAGTCTTCATTTTGTCAAATTTTGCACGTATCAGTGTATCTGAACCTTTTGTAGTCCTTGTTTTTGCAATCTTCGGGTAGCTCTCCAATTGGTAAGCACTGATACTGTTTATTAAGTCCTTTTCATGATCAAAATTAATGTGTACCGTGGGGGTACGTTTTTTCTGAGGGTACAACTCAGTCAAAAGTAGAGCTCTTTTTGATGCGTATTATTTTATTTTCATTTTGCACCATTTACCTTTGCAGTTTATAAAATTAAGTATAGGTTAGGTTGGGTTAGCCCGGACGGCCCTCCTGGGGCCTCCCAAAGACCAGTATGGCCCTTAGTTTCCGAAAGAGTGAATTGGCAAGACAAGGATGAAAAGGCGCTGGCCATGATCACATTGAGTGTGAAAAGTTCACAGTTGGGATACATTAAAAATTGCGAAAAGTTGTCCGAGGCACGGAACAAATTAAAAAGTGTTCATCAACCAAGTGAACTTGTGCGAAAGGTTCAACTGTACAAGAAACTGCTAAGCAAGCGCATGGACCAAAGGCAAAGCATTTCAAGTTGCATAAATGAGTTTGTGGATATTCTTGATGGCCTTGGGTCAGTAGGAATCGTGCTAAATGATGAACTACGAGCAATTGTCTTGCTGTCGAGCCTTCCAGAAAAATTCGAAAATTTTGTTGTCGCCATAGAGACGCGCGACAGTCTGCCGACGTTTGACGTTCTATGCGGAAAATTGAAGAATGAAGGCAAGCGAAAGGAAAGCGCAGAAGATCAAAAGGAATACACAAAAGTATTTACCGCAATACACAAGCCGGACGCGCAGAGAGCGCAAAAGAAAAGAAATAATAATATAGAGACAGAGATATGCACGCTTCTGTTAAAAAATGTTCTCTATGTGCCCAAAATGAATGGAAATTTGTTCTCCGATAGCAGCACTGTGAAGAATAAATGTTTCGTCATTTTTGGCCAAGAAGATGCACAAGTAATCCGAAAAGACGAATGCATTGTAAAGGCGAACAGAGTTGGAAACTTGTATATGCTTCGAGGAAAACAAAACAACTGTTCTGCAGCGGTTAAGACTGATGGTGCCTGTGTCATAAGCGGTACGACCACTTGAATATCAGCAGTATGAAAAACTTGATCTTTTCCCGGTGAATATGAATTGCAAAACATGTATGTATCATCAGCAATATTCAACTACCAAATTGCAACTACCAGTAGAGCTCAAGTTATATTGGAACTAATTCATGCAGATGTGTGCGGGCCCTTTGGCATACATTCGTTTGCTGGATCGAAGTACTTCTCCAACCTTCATCGATGACAAATCAAGGCGTGTATTTGTGTATTTCCTGAGAAAAAAGTATGAAATCTTCAAGAAGTTCGTCGAACTCAAGACCCTGGTTGAAGGCAAACGGGTAAAAGTCTCAAATATATCCGGAACGACAATGGCGGGGAATTTGTCAACAAACCGTTGATGAATTTTTGAAAAATTTAGGGATCGAAAGGCCGCTGACAGTGGAATACACTCCACAGCAAAACGGCGAAAGATGTAAGCTGGCCCAGTCAGGAGTAGGCTAATCCTTGTGGGCTGAGGCAATCAAAGCAGCTTTGTCTGTGCGGTATCGGTACCGACCAAGGCGCTGACCAGTAAGACGCCAATGGAAGCGTGGACTGGTAAGAAACCTTTTGTTGGTCATTTAAAAGTTTTTGGCTCCGTCATAGTAGCTTTGGACAAGGGTCCAAGGAAAAGTAAACTTCAACCAAAAGGCAAAGAATATCGCATGATTGGGTATTCAGTAGCAGTTAAGGGCTATCGACTGTACGACCCTGTGTCTCATCAGGTGACGATTTACTTATAGCATGCCAGTCTAAAGATGACATGCTCAGTATCAAATCGGCTATTTCAAATGCGTTCGAATTTGTCGGCAAAGGTGTTCCAGAGCTGTTTCTAAGCATGGAGGTGTACCGTGAAGGTAAACTTGGGCCTATCAACCTAGGCCCTTCGAAATACATCAAGGAACTATTGCAAGCTCACGACATTGACAAATGTAGACCAGCTGCTACTCCGTTGGATGCGGTGTTCCAGGTTTGTACTAATGAGCAGTGTGAAAAGGTTGATCCTGTAATGTATCAATCCATGATTGGTGGGCGATGTGGCTCGCACTCATAACCAGACCAGACATTTTGCATTCAGTTGCAAAGTTGGCCTAGAGGAACAAAGATCCGAACGCAGAGCGGTGTGAAGAACGTTTCGAGGTACTTGGCAGCGACGATGAACCACTTACTAGATATGTGGATGCGGATTGGAGCAGCGATCGAACTAACCGGAAGTCGTATATGGGATGTTTATTTTTTGGTGGCTATTCAGGTGGCCCAATTTCTTGGCAATCCGAGAAACAACGTAGTGTGGCACTTAGCAGCACGGAGGCAGAATATATGGCACTGCCGGCTACGTGTGAGGAGTACATATTCTTCCGTCGCTTAATCATCGAAATCGGTTGTGGAGATGAAGATACCTCAACTACCTTATATGGCGATAATTTAAGCGCACAAGAGCTGGCTAGGAACCCAGTTCATCATTCAAGGATCAAGCATATTGATATTAGACCAGTCGACCTTTTTCCTTTATCCGCCAGTCGGTCGGGCTGGACATCATGCTCGAGTTTTGCCGACGGAGCATGCTGCCAGCACTCCTCCTCTCGGGATACGTGAAAGCTTTGGCATGGGCGCTAGTCGATGGCAACTCACACCCCGCAGCTTTACCAGCAGGCAGAGCAGCCGCAGGGTTGCATACCCACTCTACCAAGTTATCAGATTTAAGTGGCAATTTGCCACCCACCCCAGAACTGGTATGGGACCCCTTAAGATTCGCCCTAGCATCTTCCACCGCACAGGTCTTACCTGCTGTATCGCGGGTCAGGCCAGGCCTTTGGGCCGATGCCTTTCCCTGTATGGGATTACTCCCAGTTGGCAGTTGGGGAGCGCCAGACTCGTTTTTGTTTTTATTTAGATTGTTTTCCATATCTGATCCTACGACTTGCAACGAAAGGGCGGTCCGTCCGGGCAGAGATTCACGTTGCCCGGATATGGCATCATTAGAACAGGGGGCTGCCAAATCCCTAAGCTCTCCGTTAACGACTGGGCTATTTTTTATACCGGGCCCCCAGACAAGCTGACTCTCTGCACGGGTCAAATTACACACATAGTCCGGCCCAGTGTGAGATGAGTGTGGGGGTTGGGATGTAGGTAGGTATTGTGTAAGGGTGGGGGGGTTGTGTGAGCTTCTTACACGAGGCGGCACCACGAGCGCATCGTCAGTGTTGCTACTTCGCGAACACCCGTTGGCTGTCCGGGACTGCTTATTTCGGTGCTTTCCCTAGGGATGACCGCTTATTCGCAGCTGGCCTACCTCCAAAGGTAGGTCACTCGCTATCCGCAATCTGCGACCCGTCCGGTGGCCTCAGATAGGCCTCCTCTGAGTCATCTCACATGTTCATCAGACCAGAACATTATACCTAAGTCATAAGACCTTATAGGATCCGAAATACAATATGTTAAGCAACCGGTCAGCGGACGCGGGGTCCCGAACGTGCAAGCAGAAGAAGTGAAGGACCGTTAATCGGGTACCCGTCGACGATACAAGCAGCATAAACCATAACTGTATAACTCCTTTAAGTGTTCAAGATAAATAATGTGCTATCTAATATAAAAACTGAGTAAGTTATTCTATCGAGGAATTGACGACCCAACTCAAGAATATCGCGTCACAATCTCTCCACTAGACCCCGACTCGGGCCCAATCCTTCGTTTGACTCCACGAGTGTGACTACGCCTCGTATCTCATATCCCACTCGACCCAGCGAGTGTGATCACGCCTCGTGTCCAATACCTCTCTTGACCCCACCAGTGTGACTTCGCCTCGTGCCCCATACCATCTCGGGACCCATCTCGAATCAAGTCTCACGGGTGTGATTACACCCCGTTTATACCCATTATCTTCCCAAACTTGACTTCGGGCTGACCTTTTTTTCTGCTAGAGGTTCCTGCAAACTATAAATTTCTTGTAGTAGGATCCTGGGCAGACTGAGCTTACCTCAGCCTAACATTACAAGTTGTGCCCGAGGAGCAACCAGCAGGAAACTTTAGCACGGGATAGGGAATAAAAACCCACGCCCACAAAAATCCAAAGGATAGGTAGGACAACCCAACTTCACGAGCCCCGCATACCCCTGTTTACACGTAAACTCGACCCCCCGATCGCGATAAACGCCGCCGGGAAGAGTTGGAAAGGTTCGAGGTGAGAGAACTTTAGAGGAGATGCAGAGGAGTTTCGTCGCATTGTTCGAAGGACCCATCGAACGAGAAGTCTGGGTTCAACTGGCCGAATTCGAACGACAATATGTCAAGGCCCCAGGACGTGCCAAATTTTCTCAGCCTGTAATAAGGACATTACAAAAATATAGCGTATGGAGGCCACTCGTACGAACTGAAGCTGCTGGTATTTCGAAGTGACAAATAGGTTAATGCACTAGAGGTAGTGGGGTAGTTTTAGGCGTGAGAGCGCCGATGCTGGTCGTAAGTCAGCGTAAGTACCTAAATAAATTCCCAAATAATCACCTTTGTGTACTAGATGTAGCACCTTAGACTTCTATCACTTTTATCACTGTAGCTCTGTTAATCAGTCAGCGATATTACTCCGATCCTCTGTAGACGTGCAGAGTTATGCAATTTGGTTAGGTAATATGTAATACGGGACCACGTGTAATTATACTTTGAACTTTTCACCATAAGCATAGAGCACAACTAAAGTATTTGGGGAGATAATTGAAGTTTATCGGCATGGCAACCGTCACTGTCGGCTTAAGCGAAACAGGTGCGATTTAACGGGATCCTTTTAATGAAGTTCGGTCTCGTGAAACAAAAAAAATTATTCGAGAACGAGTAACTAAAGCTTCATATTTGAAGTAGCTGTATTTAAAGCATTATTCTTTGAACTAATCTAGTAAGGCGCTAGCTGTGAGTCTGGAGAAATTATTAGGAAATCTAATCTTACCTTGGTAAATTGTGTAGCTGCTACACATTACAGTCTGAAGTAACGTGCGCAGTATGCGGCCGTTAACTTCATAAGAACTCTTCTCAAAAGAAATCATGTTAGTTATGTAATCGGTCCCATGTAGCCCATATAGGCCGTTTAAGCGAATGGCGTGGAAGGCACGGAGATGCTGATGTAAAGGTACCAGTGACGCAACGTGGACCTTTGCTCTTTTTCATTGTAAAAATCAAAGCTTCTAAACTAAATGAAACGATTTAAATTTAAAAAGTGCACTAAGTGGATCCAATGAATCTTCTAAAAAAAAAACGAGAGGGAACGTTGTGAGTCGCGGCAAAGTCCGCGGCTCTACCTTGTACCCGGTACTCAGTCAGTATATACATACATACATATATGAGCCTACGATTTATGAAATTTATTATATGTTCTCAAAAGGGACGAAAATAATATTTGGTAAATGTTAAATACATGGACTACCTCTCAGAATTTAACGAAATTTTTTTTCCGGATAGACCCCGATTTATCATGAATTTTGGTAAAAAAATTTTGTGGCGGTCGCTTCTAGTTTTTTTTTTTTTAATATTTAAAGTTTAGAGTTTTTCATGCCAAAAATGGCTTGCCCGGGTCACTTGCTGTGTTGTTGTTGTTGATTTTTTGTGTGGTTTTTCATGTTTTTTGTTGTCCTTTTAGTTGTTGTTGTTGTTGTTTTGGATAATTGTTATTGTTTTGGGTATTTTTTTGTGTTATTATGAGTTATTTTAACCAATAAATAAGAAAGCGAAGTTAGCTATTTTATAGCTAGTTTTCAGTTAAAGCTATATTTTATTACAAAAAAGTCTAAAATAGCTATAAAGTGGCCATTCTGGCCTATTGCTAAACTAAAATAAGCTAAAGGGTCTTCTCGACGCTGAGGCCATTGCAACCGTAATTGGTGGGCTTATTCCTCGGCTTCAGAATCCTGTGGGAGATACATATGAATGTATAAAAGTAGTTGGGCTGAACTACTTGCCTGCGGCGCTACTTTTTCATTTATATAATACAGCACAACTACTTTTGTAGTTGCAAGTGATGTAGCTATTTTATTATGTGTAAAATGAAATATAGCTTTAATTTCAAACTAGCTATTTTATAGCTAACTTCGCAGCACAAATAAACAGAAAAAACCAACAACAACATGCCATTTTTGGCATGAAAAACTCTAAACTTGAAATATTTTTTTAAAAAAAACTAGAAGCGACCGCCACAAAATTTTTTTACATAATTCATGATAAATCGGGGTCTATCCAGGAAAAAAATGTCGTTAAATTCTGAGAGGTAGTCCATGTATTTAACATTTACCTAATATTTAAATTAAAAAAATTAATTTTTTGGAATATTTATACATGTTTCCATTTTTGTTTACATATGCTTTGTATATCTGCGCCTACATTTCTACATGACATGTATAACTACATATTTGAGACGTACAAGTGTTTAGGACAGAGAGAGAGAGGGCATGAGTCAACGCTTGGCAGGCGTTGCGTAGCCACTGAAAATTAATTTGTTTCTTCTGGCCATAATATTGATCCGATTCAATAATCTGGTAGATATGGTAATTTTTTATGATTCTGCGTTTTTGGTTTTCATTTATCTTAAAAATTGTGGATTCCACAGATTTTTGTCTTTTGTGGGGGCGGAAGAGGCGTGGCAAAATTTTAAAACAAACTCGTGCTGGTTCGGTATCACAAGAGCTTGGATAGAAAGTTTGATTGCTCTAGCTCTTATAGTCTCTGAGAACTAGGCGCTCATTTATACGAATAAGCAAAGCAGATGGAGTCGCGTGTGAGAGAGAGCGAGAGGGAATGATGACTTTCGAAATGGTTTTCTTCATTGTAGCTATAATAATGATCCGATCTGATCCAGATTCAACATTCCGATATAAATGGGCATTCTCTATGACTCTGCGTTTTTAGTTTTCTCGTATCTTCAACATTGTGTATGCCACAGACTTTCGTCCTTTGTGTGGGCGGAAAGGGGCGGGGCGAAATTTTGAATTACATTTGCAGTAGTGTGATCACACAGAAGACTGGATACAAAACTTGGTTGCTCTAGCTTTAATAGTCTCTGAGATATAGGCGCAAATGAAGACGGACGGACAGACAGACATGGCTATATCGACTCGGGTATTGATGCTGATCAAGAATATATATACTTTATGGGGTCGGAAACGCCTCCTTCTATGCGTTACACACAACCGTTATCCCCACAAATCTAATATACCCCTATACTCTTCGAGTTCCGGGTATAAAAACAGCCAAAAAACATTTAAATCATGTTAGCTATGTAATCGGGCCCATTAAGCCCATATAGGCCGTTTAAGCGAATGGCGTGGAAAGCGCGGAGATGACGATGGAAACATACCTGTGGGCCTTTGGTCTTTTACATTGCAAAAATCCTAACTTCTAAACTAATGAAGCGATTTAATTTTACAAAGCAATTTACAGAAAACTTATCAAGCTTTAAAATGAATTTTGGTATAGAGTGCCGATATCCGTGGTGCATTCATATTTAAGGTCAAAGTTAATAAATATTTTCGACCATACTTTACCTGTAAAATTCAAATAAAAAACAATTGTTTTAAATCAAAACTGAACATTTTTTATAATTTCAATGACTATATGGCAGTTTATGTTGTTTTTATTCGATTTTCTAACTTAAATTCATAAAATTTAAATTCTTATTTTTTGATGATTTTCAAAAAAATAATCATCAATATTAAGGTTAAGAAGGTTTATATCTAAAAAAACGTAACATTTCGGAACTATAGCTGTCCTTTCGTGATCGCACATGTCTCAGCGATGCCAAAGTGGACCCGATGAATCTGTCAGCATTTTAAAAAAGTCTTCATTTTGTCAAATTTTGCACGTATCAGTGTATCTGAACCTTTTGTAGTCCTTGTTTTTGCAATCTTCGGGTAGCTCTCCAATTGGTAAGCACTGATACTGTTTATTAAGTCCTTTTCATGATCAAAATTAATGTGTACCGTGGGGGTACGTTTTTTCTGAGGGTACAACTCAGTCAAAAGTAGAGCTCTTTTTGATGCGTATTATTTTATTTTCA
The DNA here is from genome assembly GCA_037356375.1 of Drosophila affinis. Lineage (NCBI taxonomy): Eukaryota > Metazoa > Arthropoda > Insecta > Diptera > Drosophilidae > Drosophila > Drosophila affinis. The sequence goes on along the minus strand of CM074802.1, from coordinate 32,331,999 downwards.
TTTTGCACCATTTACCTTTGCAGTTTATAAAATTAAGTATAGGTTAGGTTGGGTTAGCCCGGACGGCCCTCCTGGGGCCTCCCAAAGACCAGTATGGCCCTTAGTTTCCGAAAGAGTGAATTGGCAAGACAAGGATGAAAAGGCGCTGGCCATGATCACATTGAGTGTGAAAAGTTCACAGTTGGGATACATTAAAAATTGCGAAAAGTTGTCCGAGGCACGGAACAAATTAAAAAGTGTTCATCAACCAAGTGAACTTGTGCGAAAGGTTCAACTGTACAAGAAACTGCTAAGCAAGCGCATGGACCAAAGGCAAAGCATTTCAAGTTGCATAAATGAGTTTGTGGATATTCTTGATGGCCTTGGGTCAGTAGGAATCGTGCTAAATGATGAACTACGAGCAATTGTCTTGCTGTCGAGCCTTCCAGAAAAATTCGAAAATTTTGTTGTCGCCATAGAGACGCGCGACAGTCTGCCGACGTTTGACGTTCTATGCGGAAAATTGAAGAATGAAGGCAAGCGAAAGGAAAGCGCAGAAGATCAAAAGGAATACACAAAAGTATTTACCGCAATACACAAGCCGGACGCGCAGAGAGCGCAAAAAAAAAAAAGAAATAATAATATAGAGACAGAGATATGCACGCTTCTGTAAAAAAATGATCTCTATGTGCCCAAAATGAATGGAAATTTGTTCTCCGATAGCAGCACTGTAAAGAATAAATGTTTCATCATTTTTGGCCAAGAAGATGCACAAGTAATCCAAAAAGACGAATGCATTGTAAAGGCGAACAGAGTTGGAAACTTGTATATGTTTCGAGGAAAACAAAACAACTGTTCTGCAGCGGTTAAGACTGATGGTGCCCTGTGTCATAAGCGGTACGACCACTTGAATATCAGCAGTATGAAAGACTTGATCTTTTCCCGGTGAATATGAATTGCAAAACATGTATGTATCATCAGCAATATTCAACTACCAAATTGCAACTACCAGTAGAGCTCAAGTTATATTGGAACTAATTCATGCAGATGTGTGCGGGCCCTTTGGCACACATTCGTTTGCTGGATCGAAGTACTTCTCCAACCTTCATCGATGACAAATCAAGGCGTGTATTTGTGTATTTCCTGAGGAAAAAGTATGAAATCTTCAAGAAGTTCGTCGAACTCAAGACCCTGGTTGAAGGCAAACGGGTAAAAGTCTCAAATATATCCGGAACGACAATGGCGGGGAATTTGTCAACAAACCGTTTGATGAATTTTTGAAAAATTTAGGGATCGAAAGGCCGCTGACAGTGGAACACACTCCACAGCAAAACGGCGAAAGATGTAAGCTGGCCCAGTCAGGAGTAGGCTAATCCTTGTGGGCTGAGGCAATCAAAGCAGCTTTGTCTGTGCGGTATCGGTACCGACCAAGGCGCTGACCAGTAAGACGCCAATGGAAGCGTGGACTGGTAAGAAACCTTTTGTTGGTCATTTAAAAGTTTTTGGCTCCGTCATAGTAGCTTTGGACAAGGGTCCAAGGAAAAGTAAACTTCAACCAAAAGGCAAAGAATATCGCATGATTGGGTATTCAGTAGCAGTTAAGGGCTATCGACTGTACGACCCTGTGTCTCATCAGGTGACGATTTACTTATAGCATGCCAGTCTAAAGATGACATGCTCAGTATCAAATCGGCTATTTCAAATGCGTTCGAATTTGTCGGCAAAGGTGTTCCAGAGCTGTTTCTAAGCATGGAGGTGTACCGTGAAGGTGAACTTGGGCCTATCAACCTAGGCCCTTCGAAATACATCAAGGAACTATTGCAAGCTCACGACATTGACAAATGTAGACCAGCTGCTACTCCGTTGGATGCGGTGTTCCAGGTTTGTACTAATGAGCAGTGTGAAAAGGTTGATCCTGTAATGTATCAATCCATGATTGGTGGGCGATGTGGCTCGCACTCATAACCAGACCAGACATTTTGCATTCAGTTGCAAAGTTGGCCTAGAGGAACAAAGATCCGAACGCAGAGCGGTGTGAAGAACGTTTCGAGGTACTTGGCAGCGACGATGAATTTCAAACTACACTACAAAGGTTGTCATCAACCACTTACTAGATATGTGGATGCGGATTGGAGCAGCGATCGCACTAACCGGAAGTCGTATATGGGATGTTTATTTTTTGGTGGCTATTCAGGTGGCCCAATTTCTTGGCAATCCGAGAAACAACGTAGTGTGGCATTTAGCAGCACGGAGGCAGAATATATGGCACTGCCGGCTACGTGTGAGGAGTACATATTCTTCCGTCGCTTAATCATCGAAATCGGTTGTGGAGATGAAGATACCTCAACTACCTTATATGGCCATAATATAAGCGCACAAGAGCTGGCTAGGAACCCAATTCATCATTCAAGGACCAAGCATATTAATAGTAGATATCACTTTTTACGTCAAGTTGAATGTCAAGTTAACTTAAAGTATGCTAGTACAACAGATATGATTGCAGATATCTTGACCATGAATCTCCCTAAGAGAAAGCATGTCGAATTTAAAAAATTGTTAAGTTTAAATTCAATTAAATGGAATTTGTAAACATGCACGCATTGAGGAAGTGTATTGAAGAATGATCATATCTAGCAATGCACAAATGTAAGCGTATGAGAGAGAGAGAAGTGACGAGAATACTTTCCCTTATCTCCTTTAGATTTTCCTTCCTTCGGTCTCTATCTGCCTGCGAGCAGAGCATTGTATTTAGTCACAAATAAACCTTACAAATTATGGGTTGCGGCTTTACTTTTCGGTACAATAAAACTTCCTTACTACGGCAGGGAAATCCTGTCCAACATATAGGAGGTCTTCAGCCTCCTTGTTTATTGTAAGGATTACACACTGGTCCCCCTCGTTGGGTAACGGGTTCCCAGAAAGAAACACCTTCCAGTTCTCTGTGGGTATCTCAAGGTTCTGCCGCTTTAGGAGCCGCAGCGTCCTGTCTCCTTCACCTTTGGTATAGACGGGACTAACTCCCTGTCCACCACCTCCAGCTTGGCCCCCTCCCACATCGCGTACAGTTGCCAGGCAGTTTACGTCAGCCACCTACACGTTTGTTCGTTGTTGCACTTGTGTATTTTTATTCCATTCAGCCACCCAGCACCACTGCGCTGCATTCATTTTCCCATTCTCATCGCTGCGGTCGATTGGCGCCACGATCAGATGTCATTTGGCCGCGTCACTCACCGTCTTTGACTTCGGGTGTTGTTTGGGGGGGTTTGCCACTTTCGGCGGGAGAGCTCCGCCTTTTGGCCCGCGTTGCCGCTTGCTCGCCGGAGTGTCCTAGCTGGCACTCTCGACTGAGCGTTGCCTCTTGTTGGCCAGCATCTCCTCCACCTTGTTGGTGAATCTGCGAGAAATGTCGTCTGCCTCCACCGACTTCCTCCACACGCTGTTCGGCCCACTGAACACAACTGAAAATTCACAAATTACTGGCAGGAACTCCCACTACAAGCATTGGTCCTTCGGTCCACTTAGCAAGTACGTGTTCCATTCCACTATTTTTTTGGTACTCAATATTTATTTTGGGTGTGCAAAGTAAACCTTATAGATTGTTGCTGCCCCCATTCAAATTCTCCACTATAATTCCATCGTTCCTCTTCCTCATTAGCCGCGTTTAACCAGACTATTATGTTAATTGATCGCGAGGCAGAGAATCTTCTCACAGTTCCAGGCTCATTACCTCTATCGCCTTCCGTAAAAGAAGCCTCTTCGGTTTCGGAACACGGTTATTCCAAAGGACGAAAAAGTCCTATTTCACGTACCAGTCGTACAGTCACACAGAAGGTCTCCGAGTCAAAAAAAAAATGGCCTTGGATGATTTTATAGCTGCATCAGACCGTCTCAGTAAATTCGAGGTAAAAATCAGCGCTTCATCCTCCCTCGAGGTCTCGCTATTCACTCTCAGAAGAGGTAGAAGAGGTAAGGACCTCATGGGACAAAGTACGAGTGGAATGTGAGAGCTGCACCAAGGCTCTCAATCAGGCTGAGCCTGATGGTGAGACAATCCACTCCATGAGCGCAAAATGCGATCACTGCTATGCAGTGTATGAAAGATGCGCGTCCGTTCTGCAGGAGCAAATCGAGAACGGGACGAACCCAGCTCCGGTATCAGTACCAAATTTCCAGCAACGAGGTTGCAGGAGAGACCCTTGAAACCGAAAAGGTCTCCGGAGATTATCTGAAATAGCCCACTTTCCGGGACCTATTCACTGCAATCTACGTGAACAATTCTAATTTATCGCAGGTCGAAAAACTATATCACCTGAGCCACAAGACTCGCGGGGAAGCGAAAGCCTTCGTGGAGAAGGCTCCGCTCACAAATGAGGGTTTTGAGTCCGCATGGACTGCCCTCAAGGAACGCTTTTCAGTTTCCCCCCTATCCAAAAAGTGTCCGGAGCTGCTCTAAAAGATCTTCAGGGTGCGTTCCAAGGATGCCTAACGGCACTTGAAAACTCCGACGTCCCCATTGATAACTGCTTCGCGGATGGCGTGCTGGTGTTCATAGTCTCCTCCAAGTTGCCTCAGATAACCTTATCGCTGTGGGAACAATCTCTGCCCAGCAAAAGCGAAATTCCGACGTGGTCAGCCATGAATAAATTCCTAAATAAACGACATTTATCCCTCGAAGCGATTGAGAATGCAGGCACCTCCATATTTTTGCTTTCCAAATCTGAAAGGAAAGTAAACCTCTTTCAGGGAGAATATGCAACCTTTGCTCAAAGGAACCTCACCCCGTGCGTCAATGTCCTCGCTTTCTAAAAATGTCTGCTTATGATAGGTCCAACTACATAAAACAGCAAAAGCTATGTATGAACTGTTTTGCTAGAGGGCATCAAATTAAAGACTGCACGAGTCATCATAACTGCTTCACGTGCAAGGGGCGGCACCACACATTTTTGCACCGTGGTCACCCCCCTCCAGAGCCCTCTACATCAGTTCCCTCGAATCCAAATCCAAGTCAAGTTATACAGTCCATTTCATCCTCCAATGTCCAAAATTATTTCACAGAAACACAAAGGGTGTTCTGCATGGCACGGCTGTTATAAATATATGCCATTTGGCACTAGCTATAAAACACGTGAATTGATCGTTCATCTCTGAACGCTTGTTCAGAACCATCAAGCTTCCTTTCAATCCAGTTGAAGTGCAAGTATCGGGCTTGAACCAAGCAATAGCTGCAAGGCCTCAGAAGATATGCCACTTCCAAATAGGCTCCCCAATAAAGCCGAGAATACACATAGAAACCTTGGCCTTCGTTCTTCCAAATGTGGCAGGCACCTTACCCTGGTATTCAATTTCTCAAGATTTTCTAAAGGACCTGCCAAAAATTCTTCTGGCTGACTCTTCTTTCCATAAGAGCTCGCAAATAGATGTACTTTTAGGTGCAGATATCATTCCGTCCACTTTACTAGGCGGCTCCCTTCCCAATATTTGTGGATCATTACTTGGCCAGGAGACCATCTTTGGATGGATTCTCACTGGACCTGTAGCTGATTCAACTCGCACCTCAATTTCTTCCTTTGCGACAAGGATATACGTCAGCTCTGAGCAGCGTTTAGAAAAACTTTTAACAAAGTTTTGGGAGGTGGAGGATCTTCCAGCCAAGCTGGTACAAGATTCATCTGAGTCTGTCTGCGAAGACCATTTCATTCGAACCACCCGTAGAGATCCAAAAGTCAGATATATGGGATCCTTGCCTTTTCGGGATCCTGAGCACACCAAGTTAGGTCATTCAAGATCAATCGCACTAGCTCAATTCCTCAAAAGCGAAGGTCGTTTAAAACGGAACATTCCATTGAAAGAGCAGTATGATCGCGTCCTCCTGGAGTACTTGGACTTAGGTCATATGCGACAAGTAGCTCCAAGTAGGTTAGGTTAGGTTAGGTTACAGCGGCCGCCAGACTCACTGGGAGCCCAGCACACCTAGGCCGTTTCCGGCCCGTTGTGATACCGCGGGGGAATCTGCCCCTTCTCGCATTGCGAGACCTATGGTCAACAGTTGTCCCAGCCTGCAGCTTTTATGAAATTAGCTATCTTCCTGGGACATATGGCGGACATTACCGAAATGTCTGAAATGAAGGGCAAGCCCAAGTGCTGTAGCCTTCTTCTGCTGAGAGCTGGGCAAGAGCAGAACAGGTGTTCCACCGTTTCCTCCTCTTCCTCATCTCTGCAGCTACGGCAAAAATCATTGTATGGGGCGCCCAGTCTATTAGCATGGGTACCTATTAACCAGTGCCCCGTTAGGGAGCGAATGACTGCGCTGCACCTTCGTCTTCCGAGCCTGCACAGCTCAGAGGTGCGCTTCCTATCTATGGTTGGCCATGTTTGCCGAGTTATACGACAACGTGGTACTGATTGCCACTTGTTGTCTGTTAGTTGCTTATATTGCTCCTTCTTTTTATTATGAGCCTACATGTGGCCATCGGCATACGAGTACCCTCCTTGTCTTGGAGAAAGGGGGTTGTAGTGCCATGTCTGGCCAGCTCGTCTGCAATACAGTTGCCCTCGATGTCCCGGTGGCCCGAGACCCATATAAGGCTGATGACAAATTGCTGAGCCATCTCGTGAAGAGATTTGCGGCAATCTGCAACGGTGGCCGAGTTTGCGGAGATCGCATTAAGCGATTTGATTGCGGCTTGGCTATCACTGTAGATATTTACGTGGGTTACCATGGCGGTAGTTTCCTGAAGGCAGCTTAGGGCTTCCTTGATCGCAATGACCTCCGCTTGGAAGACGCTGCAGTGATCAGGGAGTCTAAAGGAGTGCTTAATGTTTAGCTGTTCGGAGTATATACCTCCTCCGACTCTATTGTTCAGCTTTGATCCATCTGTGAAGATGTTTAGGACCCCTTTTGGGCCTGGGGGTCCCTCACTCCACTCGTCTCTGTGGGGGATAATTGCATAGAAGGGGGTATCCGTGTATTCCCTTGGAACACAGTAGTCCGTTTTAGTAGGGACGGAAGTGCCGTTTAGAATTGAGGAGTGACCTGTGTGCTGTGGTGCCCATTGGTCGGAGTCTCTCAGTCGTATTGCAGCCATCAGTGCCCTTTCTTTTCCTGCGAGGGCAAGGCTTTGGAGGCACAGAATAGCATCTAGCGCATCATTTGGAGTGGTACGAAGAGCTCCACTGATGCAAAGGGCGGCTGTTCGCTGAACCTTGTCGAGCTGTTTGGTGATCGTCCTTTTTGATAAGGCCGGCCACCACACAGTAACTCCGTAAAGAATTATCGGTCTTACTATGGCTTGGTATATCCATTGGACTATACTTGGGTTCATGCCCCATTTGAAGCCAATAGCTTTTTTGCAAGTGTAGAGGGCTATCGTGGCCTTTTTCACTCTGTCTTTGATATTCAGGTTCCAGTTTAGCTTTTTGTCGATTACTAACCCTAAGTAACTGGCACTGTCGCTGAAGGAGAGCCTGCATCCGTTTAGTGTGGGGGGGTTAAGAGACGGAATCTTGTATTTGCTTGTAAATAGCACAAGTTCTGTCTTTGAGGGATTAACTCCAAGACCTCGCGATTCTGTCCACCTTGACAGTTTCGCGAGCTTTGCGGTCATTAAGTCGCAGAGTGTTTGAGGGTATTTGCCCGAGAAGATAATTGCTACGTCGTCCGCGTATGCCACGACTTTGCAGCCCCCCCCCCTTCCAGGTCACATAGAATCTTGTTGACTGCTATGTTCCATAGAAGGGGGGATAGGACCCCACCTTGCGGTGTGCCTCTACTGACATACCTCGACTGAGTGGACGATCCCATCGATGATGTCACCGTCCTGCATGTGAGCAATTGATCAATGAGCATCACCAAGTGACGATCCACCCCGAGGTCAGTCAGCGCTTCCGTAATGGCACCGGGTATGACGTTGTTGAAAGCTCCCTCGATATCTAGAAAAGCGATTAGACAGTATTCTTTGAGGTATAGTGATTTCTCTATCCCCGAGATTACTTCGTGAAGTGCCGTTTCCGTGGATTTTCCTTTCCGGTAGGCATGCTGTGCTCCTGACAACAATTGAGGATTTATAGTAGTTCTCAAGTGTAGCCCGACGAGTCTCTCAAAGGTTTTTAGAAGGAAGGATGATAGACTAATTGGTCTAAAGTCCTTTGGTATGGAATGCGAGGCTTTACCTGCTTTAGGGATGAAGACTATTTTTGCCTTAAGCCAAGCGTGTGGTATTCTCCCCACTACCAGTATCTTCTTAAAGATACATCGCAGCCAGTTGATGGCTGTGTCTCCGGCCTTTTGTAATTGAGCCGGAATGATCTGGTCCGGACCAGGGGATTTGAACGGATGGAAGCTGTTTATTGCCCAGCCTATGTTCCGTTTTGTGAAAATATGGTACATTGAGGTGATCGAACCCTCACTAGGGAGGTGAGTCGGTCCATTGATGGAGCACCCTGGAAAATGAGTGTCGAGAAGAATGTGTAGGGACTCCTCAATGGAGTTAGTCCACGTACCATCGCTTCTCTTAAGGTATCCCACCGAGGGGGTCGTTTTGGAGAGGATCTTGCGCAGTCTTGCAGCTTCCGACGTTTCCTCGATTTCAGAACAAAATCTATGCCAAGAGGCCCTTTTTGCTTGTCTGATTTCTTTCTTGTAGAGGGCCAGACTATTTTTATAGGCCGCCCAGTGTTGCTCCTCGTTAGCGCGTTTGGCCCTGTTGAAGAGGGACCTGCAGCTTTTTCGTAGGGTATCTATTTGTTTTGACCACCAAGGGGGTTTCTTTTTCCCTTTGTGTTGGTTTGATGGGCATGCTGCCGTGAAGGCCGTGCTGCATGCTTTAGTAAACCTGTCCACTAGATGATTTAAATCGTGCTCTGTGTTCAGGCAGATTGGTGCCTTGGAGGGAAGTAGTCCCTCCATTACTGTGACATATTTTTCCCAGTTGGCTTTCCTAGGGTTAGCAAAGACAGTGGGTTTTGGGTTCTCGAGAGATAGTGTGGTCCCGATATACCTGTGGTCCGAAAAGGAGTGGTCCCCCAGAACTTTCCAGTTCGTTACTAAGTCTGACAGTTTGTGAGACACTAAAGTTAGGTCAATTACCTCTTGTCTATTTTTAATTATAAACGTAGGATCATTGCCCCGATTGCAGATAAGAAGATTAGAGTTAAGGATGAAGCTGAATAATGACTCACCCCTTACATTCGTGTCCGAACTCCCCCATTGGGTGTGGTGGGCGTTGGCGTCGCAGCCTATTACAAGGCCTGTATCCGACCTTTCGCTATATCTGGTGAGCATGCGAACAAGGTCACCGGGAGGATCGCTTTCCTCATGAGCCATGTAGGACGACATCAGCCTTATTTGGGAACCTTGTAGTTCAAGGCTTGCCGCTGTGTTGTCACCATTGCTAAAGTTGTGGAGCAGAAATATATTTAAGTGCTTCCTTGCAAGAATGCAGGTACGTATTTTACCTTCTTTCTGAGCTACAATAAGCTTGTGCTCCTTCGTTGCTAGTCCACAGACCTTGTCTCCTACTACCCAAGGCTCTTGGATCAGGATTACGTCTGCTCCGCTCGCTTCCAAGCGGAGTATGAGGGCAGCGGATGCTGCTTTACAGTGGTGGAGATTTATCTGAAGGAGTCTTAGAGACATCGACAGAGTTCTCCACCCCTGTATTATTCGGCGTCCGAGTCGTCCTCGATAGTGTCGTCGCGACACATCGCCTCGAACCCTCGCATAAGAGCCGTGTCGGAAGAGTAGCCGTCGTGGGCAGGCTCTGGGTCGTCATCGGGTGCTTCGATCTCCGAGGCAACGTCCTGCTCGACTGGGTTGTCGACAGGACGTGCCTCGGCCGCTGCATCCGACTTGTACACCCTGATGCTCACCGCACTAAAGCCAAAGTTTAATTCTCCGTTTTTGGCCTCAATTGGAGCTAAGGATTCCTTATTGTTCAGGGCAGCCGCTAACTTCCGCAGCGCACTGTGGAGAGCGCTCTGGAGAGCGCATCGCGCCCGACTCACTCACTTACGCTCTTGCACACGGCACTCAGGAGAGCCGCCCAGAGCTCGGGCGGCCACTAGCTTGAGCGGGGTGTTTCAGTTCTGGCTCCCACCCCCGCTACGATCGTTCGACGTCTTTCGGACTACATATATACGATACCTACATATATACATACATATACATAAACATTAGTGAACATACATATAACCGAAATAAACTTAAGAAAACGAAGTGGAATTCCTGAACGCGCTGGTTTCATTTGCCTGGCTTGGGATTGGGAATACCTGGTGATCCGCCCCCTACAAACATTGGTCCTTCGAGCCGGATCTTCACCAACAAGGAGAAGCGCACCCCAGCAAGCATAGGCGGATCACTCTATCAGGGGAACCAAGATAAGTACCACGTACAAAACACCAGTGAAGTGCCGTGATCTTGTGCTTTTCCGTCCAATTCCAAACGGCATATTCTTGTCCGCATTTGTTGATATCCGCATACATATATATTGGCTGCATATTCTTGAGCCTATATACATATATATATATATGTATATGTACTAATCCGCAATTAAATGCAACTACATCCATATAATATATCACAACTGCATATCCTTGCACATATCTATATATCCCAACCGCATATCCTTGCGCATCATATATATATATATAGATTTTTATCCGAAATATATACACATAAAACTGCCTATCCTTGCACATATCTATATATCCCAACCGCATATCCTTGCGCATCATATAGATATATAGATTTTTATCCGAAATATATACATAAAGCTACATATTCTTGCGTCTGTATATCCACACCTCCCCGCACCGACATCCATACATACAAGCAGCAATAGCGGAGCCTGCTTTTGCTCGTTTTCGCGTTCGCCTCTCCACCGTAGCGCGCGTTGTTTTTGTTGGGAGAGCAGATTATCGGCGCCGCTCTTGCGCATAACGGAGCGCCAAACGACTCGCTACCCTGTATTTTTAGGGTGTATCGTTTTCGGTGGTGGCTTGTCCAGTGACGCGCTACCCTACTTTCGGCGGGTATATTGTTTTTGGGTGTCACTTGCCACCGACTCCCAATATTAGCGCCCGTTCGCCATAGTATATCCAAGCGCTTCCGACTTGCCAACAAGTCAATACCAAAGGATTTTTGGGTCCGTTTTCCGTGTCCATCCACCCGACACTTCCGCTTCTGTTTCGTTGTTCTCAGCGGGTGAGGTCAGAACATGCCCACTGGTAACGAGGACAGCAAAAAACTTTTGCCAGGGCCCGCTACAGGTAGTAGGACACCACGCAGTGGTTCCGCCCCAGGCACACCTACCTCGGTGACTAAACCGATAAAGTTACCCGCTACGCCTAAGCCGAGTACGAGTTCCGCGGCAAAGAGCAAATCGGTCCTGTTCCCTTCGCCAGTCACGCTAAAGGTACCAGCTCTTCCACCTACCAGCCCCATCAGCTCTCGACACACTTCTCCAATGGCCCAAACAGCATTCATCTCCGCACGTGCGAAATTGGTAGCAGCCATCGGCAGGCTGACCAGTTTGAAAGACCGTTTTACCGTTTCCGGTACCAGCACGCCATCCCCCGCTATCGCTCAGGTCCGTAGAGACCGCTTACAGAGCATGTGGGCAAAGGTCGATTCTGAATTCGAGGCCTGTTCAATGGCGTCGGTTGACGAGGATCCTGGCACCCAACTAGAGATCCAAGCCATGTATGACTCGTGCTATGACGATTATGAACGGTGCCTAGACGACCTTACGGTCCAATCGGCCAGCCCAGTAGTCCGTCCTCCTGCACAGTCGGACTTCAATGGCGGCTGTCGACTGCCACCCTGTGACATCGAAGTTTTCACAGGGGATTACGTTCGCTGGCCCACTTTTCGGGACCTCTTCACAGCCATTTATATTAACAATCCTAGACTCTCACCCGTAGAAAAGCTGTACTACCTCGCCACTAAAACCAGTGGCGATCCGAAGGCCATCGTTGAGAAGTCCCCGCTGACCAACGATGGCTTCGAGACGGCATGGGATTCCCTTCGTGACCGATATGAGAACCGACGGCTCCTGGTGACTAACCAGATTCATCTTCTCCTCTCTTTGCCTCATATCGGGTCCGATTCAAGTCGTGCTCTGAAAGAACTGCAAAGTACGATCCAGGGAGTTCTAACCGCACTCGCCCACTCCAAGGTCTCCACTGACAATTGGGATAGCTTGCTCGTGACCATTTGCGCTTCAAGATTGCCGAGATTAACCAGCGCGTTGTGGGAAGAGTCCATAACCGACAAGAAGGAAATGCCGTCATGGAAAGAGATGGACTCCTTCCTCAGTCAGCGGTATCTGACGCTAGAGGCGATCGAGAGCCACCCTTCCAATCCACATAGTTCGAAAGGCGATGCGAATCCGCCACCTTCTAAAAGTAATCCGTTCCGGTCCCAAGGGAGTCCTGTTCCTAGGAGGGTTCACTCGTTCGAGACAACAGTGAATCCGCAGAGGAGGACATGTGATCTCTGCTCCACAGAGAATCATCCAATCCGTGATTGTCCTCGCTTCCTCCACATGACCGTTGATGCTCGTTCCAGCTACATTAAACAGAAACAGCTATGCCTGAACTGCTTCGCACGAGGACATCAGATCCGAGAATGCCAAAGCGCCCACAACTGCGTCACTTGTGGGGAACGGCACCACACGCTGCTGCACCGTGGCAATCCAAGTTCCAACGAGCCGACTTCCACATTCGTACAACATCCGAGTTCTTCCGAATCCTTGTCCAACGTTCAGGCTTATTTCGCTTCCAGTACAAGTGCAGTCCTCCTGAGCACGGCTATGATTAATATTTGCCATCTGGGGGCCAATTTTCGCGCCCGCGCTTTGATCGACTCTGGCTCCGAGGCCACGTTCATTACGGAACGTCTAGTCAGCATGATCAAACTGCCATTCCAACCTATCCAGGCACAGGTCTCCGGCATTAATCATACTGTATCCGCTCAGTCAAAAAAGCTTTGCAATTTTTCCATCCGCTCTCCGACTATGTCGGGGCTACAAATGAACGTTACAGCTTACGTTATTCCGGAGGTGGCAGCGAATATTCCCTCACATCCGATCTCCCAAAATATGCTGAGAGATCTGCCTAGCCTTCCGTGGGCGGATCCTAAATTTTTCGAGAGCTCACCAATCGATGTCCTGATCGGAGCTGACCTTCTACCATCCGTACTGTCAAGCGGCTTACAGACGAACATATGTGGCTCTCTCCTCGGGCAAGAAACAGTTTTCGGTTGGGTGCTCTCTGGGCCAGTGTCTAATACGGCCGTTCAGAGAGCCCCCCAGGTTGTGTCCTTTTCGAGTCAGGTCTCTAGAGTACCTATCCAAAGGGTAAGAGATGCGGGCTCTCGAGGCGACAAAAGCAATCCTCTACCGGCCTTCTCCGCAGAATTGCTAGGACGCTCTCCAACGGTTGACCGACGGGATGACATCCGTAATAATCACTGTTTTGGCGATCACAACTCCGTGCCGAGTTCAAGCCCAAACCTCAACTCAGTTACATGTAACCACGTGACAATGTCCATTGCCCAAGGTGGGCCTTTAACCCCTTACAACTCTCGTATTAATGCTTCGTCGACACCTTCATCTCATCCTAGATTTCCGCATCCAGCCTTGGGCCCACAGTCTCGCGCCGACCGTATCATTGAGAGCCGACGCGCTTGCGGTCTGAACTCCTACCGATGCCGAGTCTGCCCAGGAGTCCATCCGCTACGGAACTGCACCACTTTCTACGGTTGAGCCCTGTGAAGAGGCTCCGAGCCGTACTTACAAATAAGTACTGCACAAACTGCCTGGCTCATCAGCATTCCGGCGGTGATTGTCGCAGTGGCGGGCTGTGCAGGGAGTGTGGCAAGAATCACCACACGCTACTTCACATACCCGCGTCTCGTCGTTCAGCCCGCTCAGCCTCAGCATCTTCGTCGCCATCTCCTGCGTCCCGAGCTGAACGCCGCCCTCGTACTCCCGCAAGCCAGCCTTTCGGAGGAAATGCAGCAGGGTCACCGTGGGTTTCAGCATCCCAGCATCCAGGGATAGCGCCGCCATCCGTAGACCCTCTTTTATTAAACAAAACCCTCAATTATACTTTGCAATCCTGCAAGGGGGGGGAGGATGTTCAGGGCAGCCGCTAACTTCCGCAGCGCACTGTGGAGAGCGCTCTGGAGAGCGCATCGCGCCCGACTCACTCACTTACGCTCTTGCACACGTCACTCAGGAGAGCCGCCCAGAGCTCGGGCGGCCACTAGCTTGAGCGGGGTGTTTCAGTTCTGGCTCCCACCCCCGCTACGATCGTTCGACGTCTTTCGGACTACATATATACGATACCTACATATATACATACATATACATAAACATTAGTGAACATACATATAACCGAAATAAACTTAAGAAAACGAAGTGGAATTCCTGAACGCGCTGGTTTCATTTGCCTGGCTTGGGATTGGGAATACCTGGTGATCCGCCCCCTACAAACACTTATTGAGGACGAGAACCACCTGGTGCATCGGGCCTTGAGTCGCCTCCACCTTAACTTCCCTCCAATCGGAGGTTGGTAGCTCCGGGTTGCACCGCTGCATCATTTTCAAGATGCGCTTAGGCTCCTTTATGGATGCGGGCACCCAAACTCGCGCTCTGGGCCTACTGGGCACCTCGCTCCAGTCGACTGCGACAAGCTTCGCCCCTGGGTACACCTCTCCGACTTGCGCTACCGCTGCTTTATAGAGCTGGACGGAGCGCTCGTCTTCGCAGGCTATAATCTTAATACAGCCCTGATACCACCCCATGTCTTTACAGACTGGAGGGGGGCCGGGATGTTTCTCCAGCAGTGCCGCTTCCACCCACTTCCACTGGTTCCTGGGGATCTTCGAGTCCGCGCTGCCTTTATCCAGGACGCCGATCAGCGTCCTCTCTTTGGCAATTTGCGCGAACGATACGTTCGGCAGCACTCTGGAGCGCTTTGGAGCCGGTCCAGGAGTCTCCTGTGAGCGCTGCCTTTTGGTTTGCGGGGCTGTCGTCTTCGGCGGGGCAACCCTCTTCGGTGCCTCTTTGCCAAAGTTGGGCAGCACCTTTGATGCCCATTCGACCTTTTTCCGCCACTGGTCGGTCGGGCTGGACATCATGCTAGCATTTTGCCGACGAAGTATGTTGCCAGCACTCCTCCTCTCGGCATACGTGTACGCTTTGGCTTGGGCGCTAGTCGATGGCAACTCGCTCCCCGCAGCCTTACCAGCAGGCAGAGCAGCCGCAGGGTTGCAGAGCCACTCTGCCAAGGTATCAGCCTTGGTCGGCGATTTGCCACCCACCCCAGAACTGGGATGGGACCCCTTCAGGTTCGCCCTAGCGTCTTCCGCCGCGCTGGTTTTACCAGCTATATCACGGGTCAGGCCAGGCCTTTGGGCCGATGCCTTTCCCTGTATGGGATTGCTCCCAGTTGGCAGTTGGGGAGCGCCAGACTCATTTTTGTTTTTTGTTTTGTTTAATTTGTTCCCCATTATAAATCCCACGATTTGCAAAGAAAGGGGCGGTCCGTCCGGGCAGAGATTCACGTTGCCCGGATAAGGCATCATTAGAATAGGGGGCTGCCAAGTCCCTGAGCCCTCCGTTAGCGACTGGGCTAGTTTTTATACCGGGCCCCCAGCCAGGCTGACTCTCGGCACGGGTCGAATAACATGCTTAGTCCGGCCCGGTGTGAGATGAGTGTGGGGGTAGGGATGTCGGTAGGTAATGTGTAGGGATGGGGTGTGTGTGAGCTACTTAAATGAGGCGGCACCACAAGCGCATCGTCAGTGTTGCTACTTCGCGAACACCCGCTGGCTGTCCGGGTGTTTCGGTGCCTTCCCTAGGGATGACCGTTTATTCGCAGCTGGCCTACCTCAAGAGGTAGGTCATTCGCTATCCGCAACCTGCGACCCGTCCGGTGGCCTCAGCTAGGCCTCCTCCGAGCCATCTCACATGCTCGTCAGACCAGATAGCTCCAAGTAACGATTTCGACAATTTCTATCTGCCCCATCATGCTGTTCAAAAACCGGACAGCACCACTACAAAGCGGCGGGTAGTTTTTAATGCCTCCTGTCCGTCCTCAAATGGCAAGAGTCTGAAAGACATTCTCTATCCAGGACCGGTTCTCCAATCAGACCTGACGATTCAGATTCTGAAATGGCGGTTCTTCCAATATGTCTTTAATACTGACATCTCAAAAATGTATCGGCAAATTACCCTCGATCCTTCACAAACAAGATTCCAAAGGATCCTTTTCAGAAACGTAAATGGCGAGCTCTGTGATTATGAGCTTACCACTGTTACGTTTGGGGTAAATTGTGCTCCATTCTTGGCCATTCGTGTGCTAAAAGAACTTGCGAATGATGTCCTAAAGCGATTCCCACTGGCAAGTGACATCATATCTAATTTAATGTATGTTGACAATGAACTTGCTGGCGCTCACACAATACAAGGTGCAATCACAGCGATAAGGGAACTTTGTGCTGCTCTAGAGGGTGCGGGGTTTCCGTTGAGGAAATGGACTTGCAACGCGAAGCAAGTCCTCGTATATATGCCTAAGGAGCATTTACTATGTGCCGATTTCCTTGAAATGGAGGACGCTAGTTCAGCAAAGACGTTGGGTATCCGATGGCAAGCGGATAGTGATGAATTCCTTTTCAAACCTTCCGAGGTATCCTTAGGGAGCCATCCGAGGTAGCCTTCCTCTTACACAAAAAGGTCCTATCTCAAATATCCAAACTATTCGATCCAGCAGTATGGCTCGCTCCATTCATAGTCCAAGCTAAGATCTTTATGCAAGAAATCTGGCTTAAAGAGCTAGAGTGGGATGACTCTTTGCCAACAGACCTCCTGAAAAGATGGTAGGCCTTTCTCCTTAGCTATCCTGCTCTCCAAGAAATTCGTATACCAAGATTGGTGCAGTGGCATCCCAGAGTGATGCATCCCATCGCGCTTTCGGTGCAGCCATTTACGTTCGTGTACAGAGTGAACAACACGTCTCTGTCCATATACTCTCGGCAAAGACCAGAGTTGCTCCGGTGAAGACCGTGTCCTTACCACGTTTGGAATTGTGCGGGGCGGCTCATCTCGCTGAACTGTCCTCGTCTCTCCTTCGCCAACTGTCCCTTGATAACTACGAATGCTTTTATTGGACAGACTCCATCATAGTGTTAGCGTGGCTGAACAAGCCACCATGCAGTTGGGCGACATTTGTATCTAACCGAGTGACTAAAATCACACAGTCCGTCAGCAAGGGAGCATGGTCTCACGTCAGATCGGAGCACAGCCCTGCGGATCTGGCTAGCAGAGGAGTTTCATCCCAAGAGTTGGCTAACAGCAATCTGTGGTGGCATGGGCCAGACTGGCTAGCACTGGCAAAAGACCAATGGCCAATCCCATCAGAATATCCGCACGAAACAGAGCTAGAGCAACGCACTGTGAAGTGCAACGTATCCAAGTCATCACCGGAGTCCAGTATCGTAGACCGCTTCTCAGAATTCGGGAAGACTATTAGAGCTTAAGCCTATGTTTTTCGGTTTCTCAAGAGGTGTCAGAAATCTGACACTCAATTTCCAGTCGAGCTCAGTAGCCGTGAACTATCCGAAGCACAAGATCGTGTGATCATCCACACTCTACGCACGGAGTACGCAAAAGAGTTTCAGCGCTTGCTAAGTAAGCAGCCACTTCCACCGTAGAGCTGCATCAATAACTTAAATCCATTTCTGGACCAAAAAGGGGTCATCCGAGCATGCGGTCGTGTGAGGACATCCGAGTCCCTAAGTTATGATTAAAGGAACCGGATCAATCTCCCTTACGCAAGCGGGTTCACACGTCTACTTTTACGGTTCAATCATCGGATCTCAATGCATGGGGGAAACCAACTTGTGATTCGGCTCATCCAATCCAAATACTGGATCTCGCAACTTCGGGTCTTAGTCAAGACGACTATCAATTTCTGTCGAGTGTGTGTGGTCCATCGACGGAAGTTACAAGCCCAGCTCATTGGAGACTTGCCCAGGGAGAGGACCACGTTCTCTCGTCCATTCACTCGAACGGGGGTCGATTTCGCTGGACCATTCGACATCAAGACCTACATAGGTCGAGCTTGCCGCATCACAAAAGGGTATGTTTGTGTCTTCGTGTGTTTCAGCACGAGGGCGATCCATCTGGAAGCAACCTCACGACCGAAAAGTTCCTCGCAGCTTTCAATCGTTTCGTGGCGAGGCGGGGTTGCCCTCAGCAAATGGTTTCTGATAATGGAAAGACGTTTGTAGGAGCCGCAAAAGCCCTGCCCCCTGATTTCCTGGTCGCTACATGAAACTGCATTATCGCCGCATATCCTCAACAACATCTAACGTGGCGTCTGAATCCTCCAAGCGCACCTCACATGGGTGGCTTGTGGGAAGCGAGAGTGAAAAGTTTCAAGACGCTTTTCTACAAGTCCACGTTGACATGCAAATACACATTTGAAGAATTGTCGACCCTCCTTTCCAAAATAGAAGCGTGCTTGAATTCGCGGCCAATTTCGCCTTTGTCAGAAGGTCCAACTGTCTGCTAGCCCTCAGTTCAGGCCACTTCCTGGTTGGCGGCCCGCTGGTTTCTATTGAGGAGCCCGAAATCAGAGAGGACGCAGGGTCAATCATCAACAGACGGTAGCGTCTTAAGGCTCAAAACCAACAGTTCTGTTTGCGTTGGAAGGAAGAATACCTTAAGGAGTTACACAAAATGAACAAATGGCAACTCACAACGCGAAACCTTCAAGCAGGCGATATAGTTGTCGTCAGGGAAGACAACCTATCACTTAATGAATGGCGCCTAGGAAAAATTTAGCGAATTTATTCAGGAATCGATGTCATGGTCAGCGTGGTTGACGTTTTAACGACCGTGGATCCATTAAACGGCCAGTTGCAAAGCTCAATCTTCTCCCTATAGAAAATACTGTCCACGTCCAAATACGCATTGAGAAAATACCAAGGGTTTCTGCAGCTCAAGCTGGAGAAACGCTTACGGGCAGTTCTTATTAATAAGTACTGCCACAACTGCCTTTCTCTTCAACACTCCGGGCGCTCATGTCGAAGCGGTGACACGTGTCGAGCGTGCGGGAAGAACCACCATACCCTCCTCCACATGGGCGGATCGTACCGATTCTCACGTCTGAAGCCCCGCTCTCTACCATCGAGGGCATCCTCGCCACCAGCAAGATCGACCTCCCGATCCGCTTTTCCTCCGACGACGCTGGCATCGCTCCTGCAGTCCAAAAGCACCAGAATTCTTCCAATTGCATGGGTCGTAATCGACACAAGCTACAAGACCTTCGAGATGGGTGCACTCATTGATCCGTGCAATCCAACCAGTCGCATCAACGCATCTTTGGCAACGGCCTTCGGGCTTTCTGTCACTCGCGTTGGTGCGGAAGGTGCTTGTACCGCCTTCATCCAATCGAGAAACAGGAGCGATGTCAGGCTGGAGGTTGTGCAGAGCGTGCAACCTCAGCTCCTCTTAAGGACACTCGAACAACCCTTGGGCGACCATATAAAAGATCACTTCACCAATATGTCCTTGGCGAACGAAAACCTCTATCGGCCGAGCACCGTGTCATTGGTACTGGGGGCAGATTTGTACCCTAAAATCATTCTGCCGGGAGTGATCCTAAGCACCGAAGCCTTCCCGGTGGCTCAGAACAGTCTTCGGCACATGCTGTACTGAATGAATGCAACCCACATGCTCTCCCCCCGTTCCTGGGCACACCACTTTTTATTGCAATTATATTAGAGGGGGTGAGGATTTTCATGCCGAAAAGCATGCACCATGCGCCCACCCAACTCGAATCAACAGCAACATCAACTTGCAACATAAAGCTCAAGGGAAATGTTGCAGAGCGGCGAAGCGGTATTTAGATTTAAGCTTTTCTTGTAAATATTAGTCTTAGCAATAAAGTGAGAAAAAACACACGCACGTTTCTGTTTCGTCGGCCTATGCACGACCGATCACCAATACTTACCATCCCGAAGAAGCCGACCACCATATATCCGCCACACCTGAAAATTCACAAATTACTGGCAGGAACTCCCACTACAAACACTGGTTATTATTTTTCGTGGGGACCACCCCCTAGCGTTGTATACCTTGGCCACCAGGCACCCCTAGCCATGGCCCTGACCCAGCTCTCCCAACTCGAAATCAAGAAGACGCCTGGTCAATGCCTTAGCTAGACACTGCATTGCCCCGGACGTCAAGCGTCAATACATTACCCTCGTCCGGGATAATGCAGTGTCCATTGCCCAGCCGGCACCCTACTGGAGGGTTCAGCTGAGAATTTTTGTCAGCCAACCTATTAATGATCTCATGATTAACATCTGTGATCACAGATGTAATTTATCATTTTCAAAAATCTCTATATATCCCCACAAGGTTTATTATCCGTTTTTTTTCTACTGGCCGAGGAAGTGCGTAGGCTAGCTTTAGAATAAATTCCATATACTTTATTCTGCAATGCAACGGATCCATATTCGTAGCAGTTCTCCTCACCCGTTGAAAGTCTTTTTGAGTTTTTTTACAAATGGGACACCTTAAAGTTAAGAAAGTGTTTGTAATTTCATTTTAGACTTTTCCATCAATCATTGTCAGGAAGAAATGAAACTTAACCGTGAATGTTTTTCCACTCTTGGTTTGAAAAACACTAGGTTTCAGATGTCTAATTTGAGTTTGTATATTGCTTACAGTTGATTCAATAAATTCACAGGACTCCTTCGCATATTTGAAGAAAAGTTGGCCAAATTTTGTATGCAATCTTCTTCCTTATACCTACCGCGTGTTTTTAACTCGAGGTATCCCTAGTTTTTTGACTGACGTTGCCAAAATGCAGATTATCGCAGATTTGGACTATATACAAAAGGTATATATTATTATATATTATATTATTATATATACTCATATTATAAAGGTACCTATATATTATGGCTATCACGTGTATGTGGTCCCGCGTTGATTCTGTGAGCTACTTCTGAGTTGTATTCCACGAAATGTAATAAAAAATAACAAAATGTAGCATATTTTTTAAACGTTTCTAATGAAATAAGTATTTCAGTTTGCCAAAATGCACATTTTCGTAGTTTTGGACTATACATACATATATGTACATATGTAAGGTGCATATTATGGCTATTACGTGTATGTGGTCTCGCGTTGATTCTGTGAGGTACTTCTGAGTTGTTAAAAAAATAACAAAATGTAGTGTATTTTTTAAGCGTTTCTAATTAAATAAGTATTTCAGTTATATATAAAATGTATACCACAATACACTAAATTAAACATACTTTTCAGATAATTAAAAAGATCGAAGACCGGGTGTTTACATCGCCCAATATTCAGTTTGAAAGTGGTGAATTTTCGAAAAAATGTACATTTATTAGTCCTCACGAATAATTTCTAAGCTTTAAGGAGCTCTAGCACCCATAATTATTAGCCGATTTTAAAAATCGCTTTGCCAAACGCGTTTATGAAAAAAAAAGTTTTTTGCAACGCTACTCGGACAGAGGCCCCACTGTTCGACGTTGGGACTAGCCTTCATTGCGTGCGGAGCTGCGTGCGGCGGACAAGGCGGACATGGCGGACAAGGCGGACAAGGCGGACGCAGAGTCAGGACCATCAGCCGTTCCCCAACGGAGCCATGCCTTACAAAAATTACCTCCGATTGGGTGAGCGAATATTGCGCGCAGCTGGAAGTGTGCTGAGAAGAAGCCACACCTGGAAGTAGCCTCTCAGTGGCGAAAACGTAATCTTAATAATTTCTACTCATGCCACTCATAGTGAGTAATATAGCCGTAAGATAGGCTTATAATACAAGTAAAGTAACGTTAAGAGAACCCACACTGGTGCATTTCTTGCTTGTCGCCAGGGAAACATAAAAATTCGTTGCAACAACCCACCGACCACTGAACCAACCTAGCTGAAGCAATTGGAAGACAACGGTTACAACGGGGAACTGAATACTAAATCAAACCCAGCGTTTTGAGGTATTCCTGATTTCCATTTGAAATCAGTGTTTCTTTTTGATGACCTCTTCGAGCGAATTCAAAGACAGGCTAAAATCGACAGATCGTCAAGGTATAAGTCGGTGAATAGGTATCACTCAGATACTTCAAGCAACGAACTGCTAAAAATGGTGCGCTTGCTCTATCGTACGTGGCAGTAATCAGTCGATGTTTGGGACAGAAAACATCTTGTTTTAGCTTTCGCTGCGCCTCGTCAACTTTCACTTGACGGTACATTTTGTTATGTGCGTATTAGCGACAGCGTAGATCATTTATGTAGGTATACTTGCGAAATGGTTTTGCAAGTTGCATTGAAAACCACTCCGAGCTTTCTGAATTTGTTCTGTGTTCGATCGACGCATTGGTATCGTATGAAGCAATGCGGATATTTCGGTATCGTATTATAGATTGCAGTCATGTGGCCTGGTTCGTTATACTCTTCCATAAATTTTGTGAACATTGCTTGCATCAGAATATTTTTAGCTAGCTATCTCTCCAACGATAGGAACCCCCTACTAACAGTCTCGTACGAAAATCAAAGACATGTTGGGTTTGCTTTGAACGGCATGGACACCTGCAACCGACATGAGGACCAGAAAACGACTAATTCTCGAAAGATTTTCCTACAAAACATTTCCTCTTGGGTATAAAATAGGTCACAACATACATTTGGAAATTTTTCCAACTCCCAGAACCTTTTATCAAGAGTATCAAGAGGGCAAAACTCCTGTGCTGTGCTCATCATAGAGAATGCCTAAGTACTTTGCGGTCCTATGGATCTGCAGCGACCAGACACCACCCACCCAAAAAATGTATTTTGCAGAAGCATACATAAAGTAGATAATTATGACTGCTGGGGTGCGAGTGGAGAAATTATCTGTCAACTCATTAACACACGAAATCCCAAAAGTCAAGTGCAGTAAGTAATTATAAATCTAATGTAGTCTAAAAATAGTTATGCTTGCATGCACTCAATTGGTCACCCGCAGTACTTATCTACCAGTTCCGTGGGTCAAGCGATAATAATAAAATACAAAATTTTACTGTAGTTGTATTGTATTTTAATTGTATTGTAAAATATTATATTTATAAGGCTTGGATTTTCTGAATAAAAATAAGTTCTTTTACAATTTATAACTCAACTCGCAAATGTCTACTTTTTTCCCTCCTTTGGTAAACGCACAGAGTTAAACCAGCTCATTCAAGACTTCAGAAGTGTCCAGTACACCTACACCTAAAGGTAGCAAAATAAAAAGCCCTAGTTTTTCCTCCTGTGGTAAGAGACCGACTAAAAAATTAATGAAACATATGTTTCAATTACACTACACAATTACACACTATATGTTTCAATTACACTAGATTTGGATGCTTACAAATTTTTAAAGAATGTTTTGTTTTTTCCAGATTAAGTTTTTTTTAAAGAACTTTTAAAAAATTTGATATTTTTTTCAGAGGTAGTGCTTCTATTTTTCACCTAACTTAAGTTTCCTACGACTGGTTGTATTGAATTTTGCAGTTCAAAAAAAAACTGACAAATGCAGCTATAAATCCGATCCAGGCAATTTGTAGCTACAACTTAACGTCTGGAAGATATTAAGCTTTCAAATTCAAATTTCATAATTAGCTTCGGTATTATTTCCCGAAATTTTGAATTTGAAAACTCAGGAAAAGTAAAAAAAAAAATATTTTATTGCTAAAATAAATCAATTAAGATTGACACATTAATTAGGAGTCGTTTAAGGTATTGCTTATAAAAATCGATGGATAAACAGCCATGTTGCAGCCGTTTGACCAAAACTTCATATGCTGAATTTCGCCGATAAATTCCGTTAGCCGACGTGTAGCTGTTTTCATGCCCGGTACTCGAAGAGTATACGTGATAACGCCCAGAAGGAAGCGTTTCCGACCCCATTAAGTATATATATTCTTGACCAGCAGCGTCGATATAGCCATGTCTGTCTGTCCGTCTGTCTTCATGAGCGCCTAGATCTGATTAAAATTGTCTACAAAAATCTCGGAATCCGAGATTGAGGAATTGAGCCATGTTTCAGAGAAGGCGATAATGTCGTAATCAAAAGTTGCACTATCAGCATGTTATTTGGTGAGCTTACTGCACAGGCCACGTACATTCTGATAAGTGATCTTTAGAGGTGGGGAAAAATTCAGTTTTTTGGAGTAGATGGCAAATCAGAAGAAGTAGTTGGAAGGCTTCCTACCCGAGGAGCGGGTTGCGAAGATCGAGATCGGCTATTGAAAATGCGACAGATCGTGTGCTCGGGCCAGAAAGAGGGTTCCAACGCAGTCTTAACAAACTTCTCCGGGACAAGAATTTTGAAGGAGGAAATACTACGTTTTTCTTTAAAAGAAAATTTAGTAACTACTATGTCAGAGGAGCTATTGATGTTTAGTTTAGAGAAAATATATTCTCGAACCATTGCATCCGTAGCCGATTCCATAAGACGTGAGACAAAAATAGATTTTAGAGGAGCGACAGCAAAGAGAGTAGATCGGTCAAGAGGGGTCACATGGCTTATGGGTGAGGCAGAGGCGGGTTCTACCCGAGGAGTAGGTCCGGATGGGATAGCTTTGGCTGAGCAATATAAATAAAAACAATATATATGAAAAATTAAAGAAAAAAGAAAGGTAAAATATAAGTCGGTGTTGGGCAGAGATAGTGACTTTAGTTTGTGTTACGCAATTGCGCGCGAGTTATGATGTTGAATGAGGTGGTTCCTGGTGTTGGTAGCTCTATGTAGTTTGTCACCCGATTCAGAGGTTAATAGCCCGTTTTTCGGTTGAATTAAGACACGTCCGATTAGGTTTGAATATGAAAGTATTCTGATTCTTTATTATAACTTTGGGTAGATATGGTTTAAAAATAGTGCTGATTCCTTAATTCTGAGTGGCCGAGAATCCGCTGTCGTTGGGGTTTGCGTCCGCTGTTGCAATTGGAGCGGATGTGAGTTGGTGGTGTGAGTCGATGTTGTTGGTGGTCTCTACATTGTAGCCAGCTCGTAGAGGTTTCGGAGGGGGAAGGGTGAGGGTAGGTGCTGAGCTGGTAACTCCTCCCCCCCCCAGTCTGAACTACCGACCATAACGGCGTGATGGTTTACCATTAAATATTGCAATGTAGCCTTTCTCTGGTTCGAAGATCTTTCTGCGAAAGCCTACGTCCTTTGTCTCACATTCCGCCGCTTTCCTCTGTATAATATTCCTCAGGCACACTTCGTTGACCCTGTTTACAATTCTATCGTGTTTAAAAATATAAAGTTTTCTTACTTGATTACATTTCTTTGTGTAATAATACATTAATTTATTATTATACGCTACAAAATTAGGTGCTATTACAAATTCGGTTTTATTAATTGGTAGTGGTAACCATCTTTGTAGTGAATATGTTTCATTGGTAAAAATTGGCACATCTACCGAGAAAATTACATTGGTTTTATTCATTATAACTTTTAACTGTAATAATTCGTACATGTGTTCTTCAGACGTGATTTGTATTTTTGTTCTTCCAATTTCCGGGTGATATTTTTTCCTATTCTTGCTCTCCGTCAACTTGCTTAGATTTAACGCTATCATATCTATTGTTGCTGCAATTCTGTCGATGTATTCTAACCTAAACATTCTCTTATCTTCCTCCACAAATGTTTTGCTTATTCCGTTTTTGTAAGTATTTATAAAGGAGATCACTCTAACTTGCTCCTCGTTAATGTATGTTGTCAAGTTCTTAAACATGGTTATGATAATATGATAATAATAATGATAATTGTCCATGTTTTCTTGTGTACCTATCTCTTCGTTAATTCCTCTTTCCTCCTCCTGTAACTTCCTAATCTCCCTTTCTAAACGTTCCGCGTCTTCTCCGTCTAAATTTTCCGTGATCGCCTTCACGACGGATCCTAACCCATTAACAAGCCCTCTCCTATTCCTTCTCTTGGGGCTTATCGATTCTATCCTTTCTTTTACTAATTATACCCGGTACTCGAAGAGTATAGGGGTATATTAGATTTGTGGGGATAACGGTTGTGTGTAACGCACAGAAGGAAGCGTTTCCGACCCCATAAAGTATATATATTCTTGATCAGCATCAATAGCCGAGTAGATATAGCTATGTCTGTCTGTCCGTCTGTCCGTCCGTCCGTCTGTCCGTCTTCATTTGCGCTTCCGCTTCCGCTCACACAAAGGACGAAAGTCTGTGGCGTAGACAATGTTGAAGATACGAGAAAACTAAAAACGCAGAGTCATAGAGAATGACCATTTCTATCAGAGTGTTGAATCTGGATCAGATCGGATCATTATTATAGCTACAATGAAGAAAACCATTTCGAAAGTCATCATTCCCTCTCGCTCTCTCTCACACGCGACCCCATCTGCTTTGCTTATTCGTATAAATGAGCGCCTAGTTCTGAGAGACTATAAGAGCTAGAGCAACCAAACTTTCTATCAAAACTCCTGTGATACCGAACCAGCACGAGTTTGTTTTAAAATTTTGCCACGCCCCCTTCCGCCCCCACAAAAGACGAAAATCTGTGGAATTCACAATTTTTAAGATAAATGAAAACCAAAAACGCAGAATCATGAAAAATTACCATATCTACCAGATTACCGAATCTGGATCAGATCGGATCAATATTATAGCCAGAAGAAACAAATTATATTTCAGTGGCTACGCAACGCCTGGCCAGCGCTTACTCATTCCCTCTCTCTCTATCGCAAACACTTGTACGTCTCAAATATGTAGTTATACATGTCATGTAGAAATGTAGGCGCAGATATACAAAGCATATGTAAACAAAAATTGAAACATGTATAAAAATTCCAAAAAATTCATTTTTTTAATTTAAATATTATTTTCGTCCCTTTTGAGAAAATATAATAAATTTCATAAATCGTAGGCTCATATATGTATGTATGTATATACTGACTGAGTACCGGGTACAAGGTAGAGCCGCGGCCTTTGCCGCGGCTCACAACGTTCCCTCTCGTTTTAGTTTCTCTCGAAGTGCTTTGATCAGATCATTGGTCTCACCATCTTCCTGAATCACTTGGAGCGTCTGTGCCAAGTGATCGACGCTTTCTATGTACTCCTCTAGGCGAACTATATGTACAAACGTTATGTAAAACGTACGTTTATATTATCCTGGCTGGTCCCAATTATATCTGAGCGATCGGCTCGTCGCTTTTTATTTCCCTGATTTCGAACGTTCTCTTCGTCTCCGTCATCGCGACCCATCTGAAATTATCGTTATTCGTTATTCTTTGTCAATCTTCTAATCTTTTCTTTATGGACTTTTTGCGGTTTAGTTGTTGTTACTGTTATATTGTTATCTGTCTGTACCTTGTGTTTAGTGAATCTGTGTATTAGTTTATCTCTTCTATTTTCTTTCCTAAAAATTGTTTCATTTGGTTCCACCCTTACTGGTTCCTGCCTGTCTGTGTTCGCTGCCTCTATTCTCCTAGCCTTCTCTCTTTCTACTCTTTCCTTCACTTTGGGGTATATTTCTGCCTGGAACGCATACATTTTCTGAAGATAGTCGTGTTCGTTGTTAAATGACACGTTACTCAAGAAAATGTGTGTTCTGCCTGTGAATTCGTGGGGGGTGAGCTTTGTTGCCAAATGTACTGCATTGTTGTACGTTATAAACGCCTCGGCTAGTATGTCCTCATGCTTTGTTTCTATTTTCTTTTCTTTCTTCTGCTCCACGATTATTCTATATATTTCCGTTATTGTCGAGTGCAGCCTTTCGCCCGTGGCGTTACTTGACGACTGTTGAAAGGAAGTCATGTGTAACTCTACTTCGAATTGCTTGCAAAAGTCCTTGAACAGATTCGATGCAAACTCTACTCCCTGATCACAAACTATCTTGCTCGGGATCCCAAATAGTGTCAAAAAGTTCTTTATTGACCTGACTACATTTATACTACCCCTTGCCGGAATAGTATATCCCCAAGCGTATCTGGAGAACTTATCAGTGACCATCAGTACATATTTCTTGTTTATGAAATATACATAAGTCTATGTAGAGTATCTCCATTGGCCTCCCCTTCATACTTGGCTATGACCGCTACCAGGTCTCCGACCCTTATTGCGTCGAGGATGGAGGTCGACCTACTCTTCTGGGCCATCTCTGCCGCTACTTGATCCTCTTTGCTAACTTCTAAAATTGCTCTGTCTATCGGAATGATTCCCTGGTTACTGCCTCTCATTGACATGTATTTCGTATATGTGTCTGTTACTGTATATGTGTATATATATGTGCGTTAAGTGTATTCTTACCCTGCAGTACCAGCCGAGAGCGATGACGAATGTCAACGACAATGTCATCTAGGCGAACCCTTTATTTTCGCTCTGTTTCCTTCTTTTCCGCGCGATCGTAATAGATCGGCTCTGCCAATCGGTCGAAGTACAAGAGAATTTGGTTTGTATACCCGGTACTCGAAGAGTATAGGGGTATATTAGATTTGTGGGGATAACGGTTGTGTGTAACGCACAGAAGGAAGCGTTTCCGACCCCATAAAGTATATATATTCTTGATCAGCATCAATAGCCGAGTCGATATAGCCATGTCTGTCTGTCTGTCCGTCTGTCCGTCCTCCTTCATTAGCTCCTATACATATGTCAGAGACTATTTACTACGAAGATTACTTTTAATTTAAGTTCCTTATTACATGTAATTGAAATTTGTTACCATTTTTTTATTTTATATCGACAAATTGTTCTGCAAATAAAGTTAAGTACCCAAAATTTCGATATCAGTTATTGTACTTTTGTAATTAAAAAAAAACGTGTTGCACATATAATTATTTGTATGACGTATTAAAGCTAAAGCAACCAAACTTTCTATCCAAGCTCCTGTGATATCACTTCAATACAAGTGCATTTCGAAATTTTAGCACGCCCCCTTCCCTCCCCAGAAAGGACGAAAATCTGTGGAATCCACAATTTTTAAGATAAATGAAAACCAAAAACGCAGAATCATGGAAAATTACCATATCTACCAGATTACCGAATATGGTTCAGGTCAGATCAATATTATGGCCAGCAGAAACAAAATCCGTGGCTTCGCAGCGCCTTCCATTTTTAAGATAAATAAAAACCAAAAACGCAGAATCATGGAAAATTACCATATCTACCAGATTACCGAATATGGATCAGGTCGGATCAATATTATGGCCAGCAGAAACAAATTCAGTGGCTTCGCAGCGCCTTCCAAGCGCTCATTCCCTCTCTCTCTTGCTCAGACTTCCACATCTCATTTATGTGCTTATACATGTACATGTAGAAATATCGAAGGGGATG
Source organism: Drosophila affinis (assembly GCA_037356375.1). Taxonomy (NCBI): domain Eukaryota; kingdom Metazoa; phylum Arthropoda; class Insecta; order Diptera; family Drosophilidae; genus Drosophila; species Drosophila affinis. Next base: position 32,302,660 of record CM074802.1, on the reverse strand, counting down.
TAAAAATTAAACAGAAATAAATTAAAAAATTAAATAAAAATAGAAACAGATAACTTCTACTATATAAAAATCTATCATATGGTTCGACCTAATTTTTTGAAACTTTCCATTTTGGCCAAAATTTAATTCGACCATTTTGCGATCGCATATATTCTGACTGAGTACCGGGTATAAAGTAGAGCCGCGGTCTCTGCCGCGGCTTCCAACGTTCTCTTTGAAACTTTCCATTTTGGCCAAAATTTAATTCGACCATTTTGCGATCGCATATATTCTGACTGAGTACCGGGTATAACGTAGAGCCGCGGTCTCTGCCGCGGCTTCCAACGTTCTCTCTTGGTTTTTTCTAAAAAAAATACCAAACAAGGGGGAATGTTGACTGGGAGTCAGCGCTTGGCAGGCGTTGCGTAGCCACTGAAATTTAATTTGTTTCTTCTGGCCATAATATTGATTCGACCTAATCAAAATTCGTCAATCTGGTAGATATGGTAATTTCCCATGATTCTACGTTTTTGGTTTTCATTTTTCTTAAAAATTGTGGATTCCGCAGATTTTTGTCCTTTGTGGGGGCGGAAAGGGGCGTGTCAAAATTTTGAAATACACTTGTGCTGGTTTGATATCACAGGAGCTTGGATAGAAAGTTTAGTTGCTCTAGCTCTTACAGTCCCTGAGAACCAGGCGTCACAAAATACGAATGGGCAAAGCAGATGGGGTCGCGTGTGAGAGAGAGCGAGAGGGAATGATGACTTTCGAAATGGTTTTCTTCATTGTAGCTATAATAATGATCCGATCTGATCCAGATTCAACACTCTGATAGAAATAATCATTCTCTATGATTCTGCGTTTCTAGTATTCTTGTATCTTCAATGTGTGTGCCACAGACTTTCGTTCTTTGTGGGGGCGGAAGAGGGCGGGGCGAAATTTTGAAATACACTTTGAGTAGTGTGATAACACAGGAGACTGAATGCAAAACTTGATTAATCTAGCTTTAATAGTCTATGAGATATAGGCGCAAATGAAGACGGACAGACGGACATGGCTATATCGACTCGGCTATTGATGCTGATCAAGAATATATATACTTTATGGGGTCGGAAACGCTTCCTTCTGGGCGTTACACACAACCGATATCCCCACAAATCTAATAAGTATACACCTATACTCTTCGAGTACCGGGTATAAAAACTAAACCTGGAAAAAATGTTTCTTTAATCATTTTTAAACATCCAAATCTACAGAAAAAGTCATTTTGGGCGACAGCGGAAAAAAATTGAATTTTGTCGAGTATTGTTATTAAACAAAAAATGTATGCTATACAGGCAGTATTTTTAATAGAAAACCAAACATCAAAATGTGATAGTCAAGTGGAAGACAGCAAAAAAAAAAAAAGCAAGCGGCCAAATAACAAAAAAGTGATTGTGACTGAAACTGAGAAAAATATAAAGTTTTTGTGTGTTTAATAAAAGAAAACCCTGACAAAATATTTACAAAATCTTCAGAGTAGCTTAAATTGGTTGTTGCCCACAGTAAACCATAAGTGCCAATGACCATACTACGCTGAATACTTCGACTCATGTACGATCAGCGGAATTAAGCAGAAACAGTAAGCTTCTCTTTACTCATCGCAGGATGAAGAGAAAAAGCCGTTAAAAAAGTAGTGCAATATAGTTGTAACTATAAAGAAAATTGTCAGCTATGTATGTAAAATGGCAGAGGATTCAATAATGCAATGCTATAGGTTTAAGAGAATGAGTCCGATAGAATGATGTCAGGCTATACAAAAACAACGCCTATGTAAAAATTCTCTAGGCATGATATGTAAAAGAAATGCTCCTCGGAAGTGTTATGTAGGATTTGTTAAAAAACCCATCATGCAATGCTCCATATTCCCTACGAAAAAAAGTTAACATTTTAACACTCGTTTGACAAAAACAGCAATTATAAAAGAAAGAGGGTTAAATGGTGGCTATGAAAATCGGGCATTAAAAGCATTAAATGATTGTGGGTCACAGTGTACCATAATTCCAGAGAAAGAAACCGAAACATCAAACTGAGCGTGAAAAAGAGCCAACTTCGAGGTAAGTGGAGTGTCATCTATAGACTCTTGCTCTTCAAAGTATAAGGTTACTTTTACTGTAAAAACTCGGGATGCTGATAAAAACCCTCTTAATATTGAAGCAATTATTCTCCCAAAACTTATGAAATCTTTACCCATAAAGTCTTTTAATATTGACACAACGAAATAGCAAGATTGTGTGTTGGCTGACCCTAACTTAAATAAACCAAGTAGGGTAGATGTAATAATTGGGGAAGACCTGTACGCCCATATTGTAAAAGACGAAGTATTGAAAATGGGAGGACTACTTGTTCAATATACAGAATTTGGATGGATTATATCAGGCTGCACCAACTCAAAGGGTGATAAAATGATTGTGTAGACAACAATTGAAGTCGACGCCTTAGATCATTTCTGCAAAATGGAAAGAACAAATGTCGAAGAAAATGTTTACGAGAAACATTTCTTGGAAACCACAAGAAGAGGTGAAAAAGGAAGATATATGTTAAAAATGCCATGTAAAAAAGATAAGGATCTAAGAGATTTAAAGGCACAAGCTATGGCGCTATATTAAAATTTAAGGCCTGTATCCAGCACCGCAAAAATTACTGGCGGGAATCTGCTCTTTATTTCGGTTGTGTGGAATTAACTAATGTAGTGTGACCACGAACCTACAAAGTGAATTGCCACTCTCATGAATCAGCTGTGTTTTGTAAACAGCGCCAATTTTGAAAATTAAACTAAAATTAAAAAAAGGAAGAAAAGTAATTCTGACGATGTAGTAATTGTGTTGGCAGTGTCTTGTTTTAAGAAGCAGTACAGCACAGTCGGAGGCGCCAAAATGTCAAAATTAGCAAAATGCTTATTTTCCGTGATCCGCCAAAGACATGGTCTTGCCTCAACTGCTTTTATTAAAGCAATCTTCTGCTCACTTTAAACATTTGCATATCTCTTTTTGGTTTTGCGCACAGATTTGGCCTCCACCTCTCACTTGTACTTCAGTAATAATAGGCACATATATTTTCCTGGTCTGCATGTCAGCTGTTCTCTCAGTCCACATTCGTGTCGATATTGATACTATAGATAAGAATTCGTGGATTTCGTTTACGTTGCTGGATACCGAGGACAGGAAAACAAAAACGAAAAATGCCTTTCCCAGTTTGTTTTAAAAGCAGTTTGACAGTAATTTTTAGTTTCTGCGGTGCTGGATAAAATGTTAGCCACGAAATATATGAATATGAGATGAAAGAATTCGGAATCTGGATAGGTGGAAAATAATTCAAGCGAGGGATAACGTTGTGACTCTATACCCTGTACTCAGTCAGTATATAGGAGTGCTTACTTATATAAGAGTGCAGAGTGCTGCCGCGCACTGTGGAGTGCGCTCCGTGTGCTCTTGAGATCCACACAGCGCTCGGGCGGCCAATGGCTTGAACATGCATAATCAGTTACGCTCCCATCCCCGTTACGATCGGTTTCATTTGTTCGCACTACATACACACGTCTTCGAAATATACAAACATTGTAAACACTACTTAATATAAACGTTAACAAACAAAGGTGCCTAAGTTACGGAAGAAAATCAAAGTGCTGTCTTTATTTGGTGACTATTTTGTGATTGTAATACCTCCCGGATCCGCCGTTACAAACAGTTACACAAATATCGGATACTAGAATTGAAGCGAATAGATTTTATTGTTTATTTTTGTTTAAAGTTTAACAATGTACAGTTAAACTGTAAGGGTAAAATTACATATCAACTAATTAAACTAAAGGGCCAATGCCAATACTCAGACCCGGTGGGGCTGATTATCGGCTCAGTAGCCGATAAGATCCCACCAACAGCCAAATTTAGGTTAGAGAAGAGCCGGTAGCCGACCAATTCCCAATTAAAGCTATTTAAATTAAATTAAGTTATTAATTAAGATAATTTTGACCATATTAGAACTAGTATCAAAGGAAAACAAATGGAAAAATAGGTTATAGTTACGGCAAAGGCTACGGAAAGATTCATAATCCGAGTAGTTAGAAAGACAGAGTTGGAGATGAAGAGGGAAGTAATGCCTAGTCGGGCGGAAAGGAACAGCAATACTCATAAGGTTGATGAGGGCAGTCGATTCAACCTCACCAGAGAGAAGCTTATGGAGGAAGAGAACTCCTTGGCAGGTTCTACGCGATTTAAGAGAGTGGAGGTTAATAAGCGCAACCTACTTTCATAAGAAGGAAGATGGATCGAAGGGTCCCAATTGAGTCCCCGGAGGGCAAAAATGAGGAACTGTTTTTGTACTGATTCGAGCATATCTTGAAATTTTTGGTAGTGAGGAGACCAGACACAAGAACCGTATTCCAAGATAGGCCGGACCAGAGAAACATACAGAAGTTTTATAGTATACGGGTCTGTAAATTCCTTAGACCATCTTTTGACAAATCCAAGGACTCCTTTGGCTTTGTTAGAGATAGTAGAGATATGAGAGTTGAAACATAGATTAGGTACAAAGGTAATGCCCAAGTCGTTAACTTTGAAGAGACGTTGAAGGATAATGTTATTGATAGAGTAATCGAAAAGGTATGGCTTATTGCGGTGAAAAATCATTAGATTGCATTTAGAAATGTTAAGAGGTAGAATGTTGATTAGGCAGTTGTTAAGGGCATCAAGATCTGATTGCAAAGATAGTGGGGACAAGGGGTCACTGTAGGAAAAACATAGCTTAACGTCATCAGCATACATTAGGACACGGGACTGAGATAACATTTGTGGAAGATCGTTAATAAAGAGGTTAAATAGCAAGGGACCCAGATGGCCACCTTGAGGAACACCCGATGAGACAATAACAGGTTTAGAGAGAGAGGAGTTAAGAGAGGCACGTTGCAAACACGTTGAGAACGATTACAAAGGTAAGAATTAGTCCAGTATGGAAGCTTAGTCGGAAACCCTAGAAGAGACAATTTATGAATAAGTAGATTATGATTGACGGAGTCGAAGGCTTTACTAAAGTCAGTATAAACGACATCAGTTTGACACTGTTTAGCAAATCCCGAAGTTACAAAGGTGGAAAATGCAAGGAGATTTGTAGAAACTGAGCAACGTTTAATGAATCCATGCTGTGATTCAGAGAATACAGAACTACAAAAATGTTGCAGCTGAAAAGTGCTGATTTTTTCGAAGAGTTTAGGAATGGCAGATAAATTGGAAATACAGCGGTAGTTAGAGACATCAGTTTTAAATCCCTTTTTATGAAATTGGATATATATATATATATTGGATTCTTTCCAGACGATGGGAAAGTCACCAGTCTTGAGAGACAAGTTGAAAAGTTTTAGGAGAGGCACACATAGAGATTCTGCACAAAGTTTAAGAACAGCACTCGGAACCGAGTCTGGCCCAGTCGAGAACGAAAAATTGAACGATTTTAAATTTGTTAGGAGACCATCATAGTCGATGAAGGGGGAAAGGACACTGAAAAATCTACTAGTTTTTAGATTTCAAACAATTTACACAACTAATGAAAGACGCGGGTTTTCTGTAATTTAATGGTTTATTAAACAAACGACTGCAGTGGCTTTGGGCGTACATCGACAAGTGAAGTGCCGTCCCATTCCACTCTTTGCGCGACCCACCGTCGGCCGCCCGCAACCCAATTCGCCGTCGGCAATCGTGCAGATCGGCTTGCGGGTCACCCGAAGATGGAGCGACTCTTTGGGCGTCCGATCCTCTCTTAACCTACTCCAACATTCCGGCCCCGCTGAAGAGCTCCGGTCTTCAGCACGTTGGAAGTGGTGCCAGCTTGTGGACTGGCCGTTTAATAACGCAGGCTGGCGTTCGTACTTCGGCCACCCGCACCTTGCCGTCCTCTCCAGTTATTGCGCGCGTTACGCGCCCCGTTGTCCATCGTTGCGGGGGGGTGTTGTCGTCGTGCACCAGCACGACCGTCCCTTCGGCCAGATTGGCCTCGCCTCTGCTCCACTGGGCTCGCTGCTGCAGGCTGAGGAGGTAGTCGCTGGACCACTTGCGCCAGAAGCGCAGTTTGAGCTCCAACAACAGTCGCCACCGCTTCAAGTATCCGGGCGTGGATCCGTGCGGCAGGCCCAGCAGAGGTTGGCCGATGAGCAAGTGCCCTGGTGTGATGGCGTCCCCGTCGTTCGGATCGCTGGTGTCCGCCACGAGGGGCCTGGAATTGAGCAACGCTTCTACCTCCACGAGGTGCGTGCTCAACTCGTCCGGCGTGAGATTGGCGTCGCCTGCCCCTCGCACCAGCCTGTGTTTGGCCGCCTTGACTGCTTCCCACAGCCCGCCGAAGTGCGGTGCTCTCGGAGGGATGAAGCACCAGGTCACGGCTCTCTTCGCTTCGTAGTCCTGCAGGCTCTCCTTGCTCCGGGTGAATGCCGCTTGGAGCTCCCTCAGCACGTTGCTCGCTCCCAAGAAATTCGTCGCGTTGTCGCTGACCATCTTCTCCGGCAGTCCCCGTCTCCCAACGAACCTTTTAAATACATTTAGAAACGCGTCAGTTGAAAGGTCTGAGACAAGTTCTAGATGGACTGCCTTTGAGGCGAAACAAACAAAAACGGCAACGTACATTTTAACGGGTGGTCTACCTCTGATTCTATAGCTTACGTAGAATGGCCCACAGAAATCTACGCCAGATACTCTGAACGGCCGACCCTCACGAAGGCGGTCAGCTGGCAAATTTCCCATTATTTGCCCCAACAACTTTGGCTTGTAGCGAAAACAGTGTACGCATCTTCTAACATGCGCTGTACAGACGCTTCGGGCATTGATCACCCAAACTTGCTGCCTCAGCAATCCCACAAGAACCTTTGCACCAGCATGGTAGTGCCTAAGGTGCAAATGCCTGACCAAAAGGCTGACCAATTCAGATCCCTTTGGTAGCAACAGAGGGAATTTGGCGTCGTATGCGATAGGGCCGTGTAGCAAGCGCCCTCCTACTCGAATTAACTTAAATTTGATGCCATTTTCATCAAACTCGTGGACAAATGGATTCAACGACTGCAGCATCGGAGCTAATGCTACCGATTTTTCCAACAACCTATACTCAGCGCTATATGTTGTGCTTTGTACGACTGCGATCAGCTTTAAAAACGCAATGTTCCTTTCTGCCGCAAATACAAGATGCGAATCACCTCTAAGCTGCTTGAAACAGAATCGAAGCACGTAGGCCATTATGCGGACCAACTTAGAAAACCTCGATTGCCGGTTGATTAATTGCACAATGCAATTAGATTCAGCCTCAGCTACGCCAAGCGTACATACCACTGCACTTTTCTTATCTTCAGAAGTTTTCACTTCTGACGCTATCTCGAACTGATGAAGTTGAGGCCATCGATCTTTTTCTGCCATTAAAAAGCTTGGCCCATTGAACCACAAGGAGCTCACAATGTCATCAACATCTGTTCCCCTTGAAACCAAGTCTGCTGGATTAGCAGCCGTTGGAACGTGACGCCATACGACTCCAGTTGACAATTCTTGGCATTCTGCGACCCGATTCGCGACGAATGTACCCAACGTACCCGAATCACGCTGCAACCAATATAGCGTGACCTGCGAATCTGACCAGAAATTTACGCTTTCTATCGTGAATTTGGTCATTGTGGTCGACACTTGTTGCCAGAGTTTGGCCAGCAATAGTGCTGCACAAAGCTCTAACCGGGGTATTGTTTTTACGCTCAGCGGAGCTACCCTCGACTTTGCCGTGAGCAATGACACGCGAACGTCTTCGTCGTTGCACGTTCGTACGTATATACAGCAACCGTAGGCGTGACTGGATGCGTCAGCAAAGCCGTGAATTTGAATCCCTTTGTACAGCGTCAAACACACGTATCGAGGGATTGAAATTTTGTGCAAATCCCGCAAGGTAGTGGTGAACTTATTCCACGCAGTGTGTAGGCTCATAGGAATAGCTTCATCCCAATCTACCTTTAGCCTCCATAAGTCCTGCAACAGCATTTTTGCCTTAGTGACAATTGGACACAACAAACCAAGAGGATCAAACAAACGAGAGGCTATCGACAATATATTGCGTTTTGTTGGTTTCAGGGAGGCAAAACTATCCACGTCCAGATGGTACTTAAATACATCATCTTGAGGTGCCCAGCGCATTCCAAGCGTTTTGACTGAGCTTTGCTCATCAATCTTAATGCTGATTTCCTCATTCTTTCCAGATTGAGTCGGGCAGTTGGAAGCCCACTTGGCCAATGGAAATCCTCCTGAATTCAAAATATCCCGAACCTGGCTGCAAATTGTGTCCAGTTCTTTTAAACTGTCTGCACCTGCCAGCATATCGTCGACATAAAAACCATTGCGAATCACTTCCGCACCAATGGGATGTGATTGCGCGAAACTATTTGCCAATTCAAACAAACAACGTACAGCCAAAAAGGGTGCTGACGCTGTACCGTATGTAACAGTATTCAACCTGTATGCCTGTATGTTTTGTGAAGGGTTTTCTCTCCACAAGACAAGTTGGAAGTCTCTGTCTTCCTCAGAAACATTTATCTGCCTGTACATTTTCGAAATGTCAGCAGTTACGGCGTATTTGTTCAACCGAAAGTTGACCAATGTTGAATACAACTCCCTCTGAATAGCTGGCCCCACCATTAGTGTTTCGTTCAGTGAAACTGCTGTTGATGTTTTGCTGGAAGCATCGAACACAACACGAAGTTTGGTTGAGGTACTCTCAGGTCTGAGAACGCATTGATGAGAAATATAATAATGCTGTTCTAGAGGAGCAGACTTCAGAATGGACATATGTCCCAAATCCAAATACTCTTTCATGAAGTCATGGTACATAGTTTTGAGAGTGTCATCCTTTGATAGTTTGCGCTCAAGTTGCAAAAAACGCCTTTCAGCAGTTTGAAAGGACAGGCCAAGAACTTTAGGGTCGGTCTTAAATAGAAGTTTGACTTGAAAGCGACCGGAAGACAATCGTTGTAACTCACAGGCCTGTTGTTCAGCCGTTTGGCGGACAGCCTTCGACTCAATTGGACATTGATCCAATTCCCAAAAACGGTTTACTAATGAGTCGAGAGAACAACTATACACTTGAGCTACCGAACTCTCATTACACTGTTGCCGAGGCGCCTGTCCAGTACATTTGCCTGCAACAATCCAACCGAGCAATGTTTTTTGCATAATGGGCAGCTCGGAATGTAATTTAATTTGCCCAACGCACAATAACCCGTAAAACATTTCAGCTCCCAAGAGAACATCCACCTTAGCCGGCCTATGGAATTCGGGATCTGCCAATTGAATATTTTTTGGGATTTTCCAGCTCGATGTGGAAAGTGATTGCCCAGGCTGAAATGTGGAAATTGACTTTAGTACCCAACACTCAGCGGAAAATGTGTGGGAATTCAAACGAGAATGTATCGATGCACAAACCTTCGTTTTACTATCGGTGGTTGCACCACCCACCATAGCGATAGCAAGGGAAGCTGGCTCACGTTTAAGCCGAAGCCTCTGTGCTAGGCTCTCAGACATCAAATTTATTTGAGAGCCACTATCGAGCAAAGCTCTTGCTGGATGCAACTGTCCGAATCTATCTTTGATGTTTACGATCGCGGTAGCCAGAACGATTTGATCCGCATTGAGCACGTGACCTACGTATGCCTCCGACGTTGAGGCTTGAAGTGCCGCTGCTTCACCTTGCACTGATGCAGTGTACCGATGAAGAAGCGAATGGTGAGGCTTTGAGCACACTCGACACTTCGCCGCCTTGCAACTCGATACTGTAAGTCCCGTGGTCAAACAATTGAGACACAGTTTTTGAGTTTTAGCATACTCAAAACGTTGCATGACGGAAATGGCACTAAACGACGGACAAGAATATATACTGTGGTCTGCAGACCTGCAATAGGTGCATGCAGACGACGACTTTTGACCTGCATTAGCACAGGCAAAGGACGATTTCCGTTGAGGCTTCCTCACCTCGTTACGCACCCTTGACTTGTCACGAGTTGACTCTTCTGCTGCCAGGTACTGATACCTTCTATTAAGCTGTTTGGCACAGTCTTCCCAAGAAGGCAGCTTATCGTAGTCAAGCTGCTCCTCAAAACGAGATTTGGTCACATGGTCGACCTTTGCCATGACCATGTGAATGATAATTGCATTCGCAATATCTTTGTCGTCACCTACAGACGACAGCGATGAATATATTGCAGACACCGTGTCTATCATCGATCTTAAACTCGATGCAGATGGCTTGGTCATGGTTGGAAAATCGAATAGTTGAGCAACCGTATCAAAGAATATCAGACATTTATTGTCGTACACTGACTTCAGACTGGCAAGGGCCTTAGGATAATTACAGTCTGTCATTTGAAATGGCTTAACTACACCTAATGCTTCATCTGACAAACATGAAACGAGATGATTAAACTTTTCTACGTTTGTCAAAGAAGCATCGTCGTCAATGAGGCTTTGGAACAGGCACATGAAGTTCTTATATTCTGAATGTTTGCCACTAAACTTTGGCAAACGCATTTTCGGCAGCTGCGATCGCTGGCTCGAATTCAGTGAGCAGTCATGCTGCATGTGTGTGTCGAAACGTGGATTTACTGAGCAGTCATGCTGCATGTGTGTGTCGGATCTTGGTTTGATTGCATTCATAAACAATGCTTTCGTGACGACACAAAGATCCTCCAACGGTCCTCTACTTTCATTGGTTGGACTCAAAATGTCCAGCTCTGCCTGTAGGTTCATAGCCTGATCGATATAACCCTCTAAAAGCTCTAGGCGACAAGCTAATTCGGTTTTGTCCGATGAAATTTGCTTCAATCTAAAGGCTGTTTGCACGCGCGCAATGTCAGCACTGACTTTGTCAAACCTTTGCTGACACAATGCCAACTTAGTATTGGTTTTAGGAACTGTTGGCCGTTCAGCTGTTGGCCGTTCTACAGTTGGCCTATCGGACTCAGACATAATTGAAATGAGAAACAGGAACTACCTTCAATACCGTACCCAAAGTTCGCCAAACTTTTCAAGCTACCCTCGCACAAGCACTGCAGCTATGTACCGAGAAACGCCAAGCTTTCTTACCCAAACACACACACGCCCTGGCGCAATATGTGAATAAACAAACGAAAGTGGTCCAAGCGACCAAGCGGTATGCCAAAACGGCGGAGAAGAGAGCAAGCGGTAAATTTGGCGCGAGCGCACGCACACACAAACTAATATATAACCGATGCAAGCACAGAGCGAGCAAGGTTAACGAACGCACGAAATATCAGCCGCTGGTGCCCAAGAACCTTTACCAAGCGTTGCGTGTATGTGCAATTGCAAGCCGATGTCTGTACGTATATACGTATGTATATATGTACGCGTATTGTACGTAGCGGTTAAGTCGAAAGCGGACAACCGAAAGAAACTGCGACGTTTTGCGACTGCACAAACACACGACCAATATTATGAGAATGCAATAAATAGACCACCGTTTATGTGTACATATATTATATATGGTTTATATGTTTATATAAAGGTTTAAATGTTAAATATGTACATATGTTGCCGTTTTGGTTATGCACATTAAGTGATGGTCAGCATGCGTATACGTATGTATGTATGGCGTAGGTATGTTCGGACAATTCTACCGAACTTATGTATTCTGTACACACGTATAACTGCGACACTTTCACTTTATGTACATTGATTTGGCCAAATAAGGTATAAAATAAGGAAGGTGCCAGAAATTGAGCTGTGTTCTCTGTGTATGACTGTTAGCACATACACACGCACATATGTGGATCACTTTAGTTGATCGTTTTGGTCGGACGAGCGAGCAATTTACAGCGACACAACGAAACTCAACCGGTGATGCTCAATTTTTGGCACAGAATACCTGTAGACTTTCTAGCGAATCTATAGAAAGTAATCTTCCGGTTTTGGCGTCCATCAGCACGTCGAATTCGGCGGCGTCCAAAATGGCGAGGGTCCAAAAGGGCACGTCTGTGGCAAGGTCCGAATCAGCAACTTCTCAAATTTGTTCACACGCGAAGCCGAAGCCACTACGGAGCGAAACGAGTTAAAAACACAAAAAACCGATGTCCCTGCTCGGGCGCCAATGAAAAATCTACAAGTTTTTAGATTTCAAACAATTTACACAACTAATGAAAGACGCGGGTTTTCTGTAATTTAATGGTTTATTAAACAAACGACTGCAGTGGCTTTGGGCGTACATCGACAAGTGAAGTGCCGTCCCATTCCACTCTTTGCGCGACCCACCGTCGGCCGCCCGAAACCCAATTCGCCGTCGGCAATCGTGCAGATCGGCTTGCGGGTCACCCGAAGATGGAGCGACTCTTTGGGCGTCCGATCCTCTCTTAACCTACTCCAACATACACAGTTAGAACTATTTATAGGGATAGGTTAAGAGTAGCTACTACTAAAGTCGTTCGATGAGGCTAGGATAGAGGGAAAGTTAATAGACGGGACAGAGTAGCAACGTTGGAAAAAGGAAGCGAACAGATCAGCAATATCAAAATCCCTATCAGCATAACTACCATTTAAGTGTAAAGAAGAAGGAAATCGGGAAGATTTACGTTTAGAATTAACAAACCTGAAAAATTTTTTGGGGTCGCGTTTAAAGTTAAGCTTGCATTTGGTCAAGTATCTGTTGTAGCACAATGTATTGAATAAGGAAAATTTGGATTTTGCAATTGAGTACTTCGAAAAGTCTAATTGCAAACCGGATTTTTTAAACTTCTTGTACAGACGGGATTTTAAATTCTTCAGATTTATTAATCTCGGGGTGAACCAGATAAGACCAGAAAGATTTCTGGAGGGGGTAACTAACGGAACATGCATGGGAAAGATGGAAAAAATAGAGCTATAGAATGCATTCGTGGCAGACTCAATTTCCTGGAAATCGTCAAAGAATGACCAATCCATCTGAGATAGCGCAGTATTCAAGGAGAGAAAATCAGCCTTCTTGAAGCAATATATATTCGACTTTATAGGGCATGAAGATGGTAACATGAAATCAATTGAAAGTGTGGGATGGTATGGATCTTCAGGGAATGATAGAGGTGATCCTCGACATACCAAAGTGCTCGAAGCATCGGTAGTGAAGACGAGATCAAGGGTCCTACACATGCTATTGCGTATACCATTTACCTGGCCTAACGATATATCGGACAAAGAATTAACGAAGTCATGCAGCGTAGATGGGAACATTAAGTTTGAGACATTGGATGGGGACCAAGTGACATTAAGGAGATTAAAGTCACAGAGGACAATAAGACGATCAGAATCACCAAGCTGAGACAAAACGGACTGGAGATGGGAAGCGTGAAGCATATAAGTTGTAAATTCAGAGGACGGTGGGATGTAAGAGCATGATATGAATAAATTAAAAGAACACAGACGAATTTTAACAACGATAATTTCAATAGTGTTGAGCTCATCGATGGAAACTTCGATGGGAAGTTAAGTCGGATCGAACAGCAATTAGGACGCCGCCACCTCGGGATGGTCGATCAGATCTATATATGTTAAAATTGTCTACAAAAATCTTGGAATCCGAGATTGAGGAACTGGGCCATGTTTCAGAGAAGGCGATAATGTCGAAATCAAAAGTTGCGAAATCTATCAGCATGTAATTTGGTGAGCTTACTGCACAGGCCACTTACATTCTGATAAGTGATCTTTAGAGGTGGGGAAGAATTCAGTTTTTTGAAGTAGATGGCAAATCAGTAGAAGGAGTTGGAAGGATTCCTACCCGAGGAGTGGGTTGCGAAGATCGAGATCGGCTATTGAAAATGCGACAGATCGTGTGTTCGGCCCAGAAAGAGGGTTCCAACACAGTCTTAACAAACTTCTACGGGACAAGAATTTTGAAGGAGGAAATACTACGTTTTTCTTTAAAAGAAAATTTAGTAACTACTATGTCAGTGGAGCTACTGATGTTTAGTTTAGAGAAAATATATTCTCGAACCATTGCATCCGTAGCCGATTCCATAAGACGTGAGACAAAAATAGATTTTAGAGGAGCGACAGCAAAGAGAGTAGATCGGTCAAGAGGGGTCACATGGCTTATGGGTGAGGCAGAGGCGGGTTCTACCCGAGGAGTAGGTCCGGATGGGATAGCGCTGGTTGAGGAGCCAGTGCGAGCCGATTTGGAAGGAAATACTTCAACTTCCATGCTGACAGCAGTATCGACTTCCGTAGGGGGCACAGTGATGCCGGCATCTGGGTGATCATTACTGTCCGGTTGGACAACCTGGGCAATCACAGGCACTGGATGATCATTACTGTCCAGTTGGACATCCTTGGCAGACACAGGCATAGGTGAACAGCCAACATGTGAAGGGCCAGCCGTCTTTTTCAATGTAGTTGCATGTACATCGATTTCCTTGGCGCCAAAGTCGGTCAAGGCAGGCGAACTGATTGTAGGAGCGTCAGAGTTTTTTGGAACTGTGAACACTGGGCAGACTAGGTGTAACCTTTCTTCTCTTTGGAGACTCATTTATAATTTTAAGATTTTTAAAATGAGCTTCCATTGAGGTAAACTTATCCTGCAATTGCCGGAATTCAGAGTGGACAGCTACGAATTCGTTATGAGTCTGTCTTATAAAAGTTCGCATATCGGCTTCAACTGCCCTGCAATCCCAACAAGTCCAGTAGAGACCGCAGCGGGTCTTAATCAGATCGACAACGCGACCACCGATATGACTAAAACCCGCGCAGCTAGAGTGAGCCGTGTTGTCACACAAGCAGCAGAAAATAAATGTTTGACGTGTAGCTACCGAACGGTGACCGTCACAGAGCGGTACAGAGAGAGCAAGCGCACCGCAGTAGAGTAGGCAACAACAAAACGGTTGCGATTAAGAAAGTGCAGAGAAGTTTAGAATGCACAATAGGAATTGAAAATTGAAAATAAATACACAAAAGTAACAAAATTTGAGAAAAGAATACAAATAACACCGAGAAACACAGAATTCGGCAGGCCCGGTATATGTATGTATGTTAATATGTATGAAAAATAAGCAGATGATAGACAAAGTAGACGTATAAAATCAGACAGCGGCTCAGCGAGAGTGCAGCATACAATGCATATAGCAACAACAAATCAGCTGAGCATAAGAAGGAGTGGGCTAGAAAGAATGCACAAAAATTGCAAAATTGCAATTGCAATTGAAATTAACTGCACAAAAGCACGATAAAAGAATAAACACGGATCGTAGTTTAGTTGCACGATCAGTTTAAAACACAGTAAGCAATAATACAACACAATTACTTTCCTTTGGTCACAAAAATAAAATTATTTAGGCGGAGCGAAGTAAAGACACGACTGCTAGCAACGATAGTTGATATCGATTGATCGCTGATTATCGCTCTTTTATTAAATTCTGTTTCGTATCATCACTAACCATACAATATATGGACATGACAATTCATGTAGCGAAAATGACCGCACGGCAGTCTGACATCAGCTACACCAGCAGACCAGCTACACCAGTCATGAGAGTGTATGAGTGCACATGTATTCTCGCTTATTTTGCGTGTTGTGCATGTGTGGATCAGCTCCTCGGCGAGTCGTGAGAGTGTATTTGTGCTCATGAGCATGCATGTACATTGCGTGTTTGCAAGTGTGTATGAGCGCACAACTGAAATTTTCGCTTTCCAAACTATGTTTTGATTTTTGTGCTCGCGCCACCCTTGCATTTAACATTATACGGATAATCCATACGGATTTTAGTGCCACACTTGCGAGTCAAATTTGAAATCATCCCTCATTTTCTGATGCGAATTTCCATCCACAGAGAGAACTTGCAAGTACATTAATATGTGTGTGTACGTGTGCAGAGCTGCCGAAATTGCCAGCCAAATATTTTTGAGAAGATTTCTTGAGACACAAATTTGTTTGCTGAGTGTCGCTTATTGACGCGACGCACTAATACCCTATAGACAAATAATATAATTTGGTGTCCAGACATGACACATTTTGCATTTGTACATATTTACATTCGTTCCTTATATTCGTTTATAGTACATTAAACAAAATTAGAATATAGAGGATATTCAATATATACAATTATTGTAATTTTGGGCAAGCGTCATTATAAAATCATAACTTACAATCAATTCTAAAGTAATGGGTGTTTTCTTAGACAGCGGCGTGGTAAAAAACCAATACAAACAAGATATGTACACACATACAGCTAAAGCTCAGCCTCACATACAGAGCGTGTGTTCTTTGCTGTTCTTTGCTGCTGTTCTTCTTCAACTTGTTCACGAACTGACCTACCGCCACAAAATAAATGAAGAACTGGCAGGATGGGTTTTTTTTTTTTTTCCGTTTATTGATAATCTTATCCTATGTTTATATACATTAAATATAGGGTAGTGTGTAGGTGGAACATGGCATTGGCGGTACGGTCGTGAGGTAGTGCTTCGCCGCTGCCAATGTTCCGCCTACTCTACCACTCCTCTGCGCTCGCGCTCAGCCTTGCGCAAATCGGTCATGACTGCCGCCGCAAACGCGCCGACCGCTTCCCAGTTAGCGCCGCTAGCCAACATCGACGTCACGAGGCTGTCCACGGAGAGGCATCCTATGGTCCTCTCCAGATCCGCTCGAGGCCCAGAGAAACGTCCGCAGTGTAGCAGGACGTATTCGGCATCCTCGACACTGTTGTCACTACAGAACGTGCAGTACGGGGCACTATCGTGCCCGAAGCGGTGCAGCTATCCCCTGAAGCAGCCATGACCACTTATGAGCTGTGTGGTGTAATAGTTCTGCTGACCATGCCGCCTGCTTATCCATGCTGCGATGCTCGGGATGAGGCGATGTGTCCACCGCCCCTTGCTAGACGCATCCCACTGCCTCTGCCAATTCTCCACCGTGCGCGCTTTAGCCGCAGTGCGCACTGCCTGCTTTTGGAGGTCAGGCAGCTCCCTGCCGTGTGTTCCCTCGAATATCTCTGCCCTTTCCCTAGCCAGTTCAGCTATGGGTGCTACGCCCGCCAGAACCAGGCATGCGTTGTCTGAGATGGTTCGGAAGCCGCTACAGACCCTGATCGCTCCAAGGCGGTGGGTAGCTCTCAACCCGCGGGTGTAGCTGCCAAAGCTGCAGGCCAGGTGCCATATAGGAGCCGCGTATAGCATCGTGGCTCTTGTTACGCTGGTTAGGAGGAGCCTCTTAAGTTGCTTCGGCCCTCGCGTATTGGTCATGATCCGCGAGATTGCCCGGTTAGTTAGGGCGGCCTTTGTGCTGGCGTAGTCCAGGTGCTTCTTGAAGCTCAGCCTAGTGTCCAGAAGCACGCCCAGGTACTTAATGGCCCTCTTCGACCTGACCGTGGTGTTTGCAACTGAGATGGTGGCTGTCTCCACTATTTTCCGGCTGCTAATGAGCACAGATTCGGTTTTTTGTGGTGCTATCTCCAGCCCTACAGAGGAGAGCCACTGTACTGTTTTCGAGATAGCCGCGTTGCATCTGTCCTCGACTTCCTTAAGCTCTTTGGCGACAACCACTATAGCCACATCGTCGGCAAAGCCCACAAGGTGGACGTTTTCAGGCATTGCCAGCCGAAAAACGCCATCATACATGACGTTCCACAAAGCAGGTCCCAGAACCGACCCTTGTGGCACGCCTCCAGTTACCTGGTGCTCCTCTGTCGCCTCGCTGGTGTTGTACCTCATTCTGGTACAATTCTGTCCCTGAAGTAACTTTTTACGATTCTCCGCAAGTACTCCGGAACGTTGAGCGCCTCTAGGGCCTCCAGGATACGACCCCATCTAGCCGTATTGAAGGCATTTTTTATATCCAGCGTTGCCACAAGGCAGTACTGCTTGGCGCCGCCTTTCCATCTGCTTACTTCGATTGTTACTCCCGAAGCTAGCCGACCACCTTGCCGATCGCATCCAGCGTGGATCTCGCCTTCCGAAAGCCGTACTGCTGCGGTGACACACCGCCAGCAGCAGCGATGGCGCTATCAAGGCGTTTGCAAATAAGGTGCTCCAGTAGCTTGCCGACGGTGTCGATCAAACAGATCGGGCGGTATGCTGCTGGATCTTCGAGCTGCTTCCCAGGCTTTGGTAGCAGGACCAGGCGCTGTATTTTCCAGCGATTCGGAAACCCTCCACTTTCTAGGCAGCTGTTGAACATGCCCGCGAAGACATCGGGGCGGAGCTCCACTGCTAGCCTCACCGCTCGGTTGGGGATCCCGTCCGGGCCAGGGGCCTTGCTCGGCTTCAACCTCGTTGCAGCGCGGCGTATCTCCTCCGGTGTGATGGGCTCGGTTGGGGTAGGCCCGCTAGGCACAGGTGGGGGCACTCCGATTTCATCCGTCATGCTAGGAAAGAGGTGTCGGACAATCCCTTTCAGCGAAACTGGATCCATGGGGTGGACGCGGGAAGAGGCGTTGAAACGTTTTGCGACTAGCTTGTATGCGTTGCCCCACGGGTCGTGTTCCGCGGAGTCGCATAGATCAAGGAAGCATCTGCGCTTGCTCTCCTTAATGAGCTTCTGGAAGCGTCTCCTGCTGGCACGGAATTCAGCCTGGCGGTCCTGGAACGTCTCCGATCCGCGTGCGCGCTGGTAGCGGCGTCTGGCATAGTTGCAGTCGCTTCTCGCCTCGGCAATCTCCTCGTTCCACCAGTAGACTGGGTCATGGTGCCTCTGATGCCTCTTGCTCCTTATCATGCTCGTATCGCAGGCGTGGCTAAGGATCTTCATCGTTCTGTTCACCACAGATTCGGTACTATCTTCGGCGTCAGGGACCTCCGCAGACTCAAGGTGAGAGCTAAAAATCCGCGTGTCTAGCGTCTCGACTCGATACCGGGCACAGTGCTGGGCTGGTGCATGTCGGCGGTCAGGTCGTACTCCTAGGGTGCACCATATGGCAACATGGTCGCTTGCATTGTACGAGTCGTCGATGGTCCAGCAGGACGAACCGAACAGCGCGCTGCTGACAAATGTCAGGTCGACGACCGAGCCCAGTCCGGCTCTGCTGAATGTGTGCTGCGTTCCGTGGTTTAGGAGCGCCACGTCGAGGAGAGAGAGCGCCTCGAGCAGTGCCCGTCCCTTTGCGTTGGTGGAAGCGCTGCCCCACTCCACCGCCCACGCGTTGAAGTCACCGGCAATGACGATCGGATGGCGGCCCCTCGCGTCCGCCACCAAGGAGTCCAGGGTGGTAGCGAACTCTGGTAGCTGCAGACTGGGTGGTAGATACACTGCATAGCACCACAAGTCGCCCACAAATGCGAGCACGTAGTTAACGCCCTTGCGGACGCTGACCAGCGGGGCTCCGTCTTTCCCGCAGGACCATAAAGCTGCTCTCCCGGTCGTGTCCGAAGCGCACCTAGGGCCCTCACACAGCCGGTATGGCTCACTGAGCACCGCGAGGTCAGCAGAGCGTTCGCGCACTGTTTGCGACAGCAGATCCTGAGCCGCTGCACAATGGTTGAGGTTCAACTGGACGACCTTCATCTTGCACGGCTGGTTGGTACGCTTTCTGGGCATCTGCTTCCGCCTGCCTGGTGGCTGAACGAGGCCTTGCCCTTTGCGATGCATACGAAGCACTTCGCCGCCTCGCTCTTGCAATTTGCTGCCTTGTGTCCCGATTCCCCGCACCTGATGCAGCACTGGGACCTGTCCAAGGGGTTGCGGCAATTGCTTGCGGTGTGTCCCATCTCCAGGCAGCGGTAACACCGCGTGCGTGCTTCCTGCAGGCGAATGGGGCAGCTGGTCCAGCCAATGCGGACTGTGCGCAAGGCAGTGATGCTGCTTGCCAGATTCGCTGGGACCGTGAAGTGAGCCACCTGTGTATTGCCATATCCAGGTCGAACGCTCATGACCTTACATGCGTCCGCTGGGACGTTTGTCTGCGCTGATAGCGCTGCCACTATCTCCTCTTTCGTTGCCAGCTCGTCCAAGTCACGAATGGCAAAGTGGGTTTGCTCGGTGAGCGACCGGACTACTGCACTGTTGCCCAACACCTGCTCCACCTCGTCCTTGAGCTGCTTGGTGCACTCCAGGCCTACTCCGTTCAGCTCTAATAGTAGCTCACCTTTCGCTGTGCGGCGGGCTTTGGAGACTTTGTCCCGGACTCCGTTGAGCCTTCCATCGCTCCTGCGCGTCACCAGTGATAGTACCTCGCTGTAGGAGAGCTCGCTGGTACTTATGACCAGCGCGTCTGCTCTGCTCCTCATCAGCGGCTTGCCAGGCGGCTTGCTGACTGGCTTGGTGGCCCTCTTCCGCTGCACTATTTGCCACGTGTTCTGCGGTGCCGGCTCCGTGGCCGCAGGATTTGAGCGTCGCACAAAGCCCTCCACCGTGTTCGCAGGTCTCAACTCGCTCGTAGAACTTAAAGCAGTCCCGCGTTGACCAAAGGTTTCCCTATGGTGTTCGACCGATGGAGGTTATACCGCCCCGACTCGGTCACCAGAGCCCCACAGAACACCGCCGCAGCGGGGGGGGGGGGGGGTTGGTAGTAGCCGGCAAGATGGCTTTTTACTATTTCTCCTTGAAGTCTCCTACTGGAGCAGACCGCTTCTTTGGGCACCTGCTGGTATGCAGTACTTCGCAAGGCCCTTGCGCTTATGCAGCGAAAGGGAAATCCTCTTTCGGCAGTGGCGCCACCTGTGATCAGCACTCGGAAGCCGTTGGGCTTGGGGCCCGGCCCGGTCCAACCTGTTGGTCCGTATGGCAGCCCTGCGTTTTTTCAGCCCCTGTCCAGCAACTCTGTGGCGAAGCGACCCTGCTCGATCAGCTGCTCCGTGGCGATGCTAGCCAAAAAGCGCAGAGAAGGTTGAGTGAAAGTTGTTTTTATTTTCTACCACCAAAACAGTGGATGGTGGAAGGCGCCAAAAACAGAGATTCGCCTCCCCCCCCTTGCCTCCTGTATGCGGCAAGATTGAACGTGCCCCTGCAGCTAGGAGAGGTATCGACGCGATCAGCCAACGCACGCAGTACGTACCACTGAACCAGAGCGTTGTTATAAGCCACTTTTTCCCGTTTTCCAGGAACTCACGCATCTCCTGGCAGGATGGGTGGGGGTGGGTGTGGGTTGGTGGGACACTTGGCCGTGGGAAAAAATAAATCTGTTATTTTTTTTTATTTTTATTATATCAATTATTATATTATTATTGCCTATGAAAAAGCCGTAAACATACATATGTATGTACATTCATATGTACAAGTAATTATTTATATTTAACACAAGTATGGATTTGTTTGCAATCTTTATTGGTATTAAACTGTTCAAGGTTGAATTAAATGCAAAGAGGTTATAAAGTGAGTACTAAAGGCCCGCAAGGATAGAACGAATGTGTATCTGCCACTCGGCTGACCGCTAAAGACTAAACTTAAGTATCCTAAGCTCCTAAAGGCAAGCCCTTCGCTGCCGGCCACGACGCCGGTTGCTATCCAGCCAAAGTGCTGACCCAGCGCCTCTTGGGTGGTGTTTGTTGACGGCCGGCATCCGGGCGATCGGTCGCGATCGCGATCCCACAGATGACGAAACTGCTTATTTGACAATAATGCAGAGTCCGCTCCATCCAGTGGCAGATTCAGTTAACTCTCGTTAACTACTCCCCCCTTCAAGACTTGACCGTCCTCGGTCAAGCTCAGGTTCTTCAGCATCTGTTGAATGGCGACGGCGTTTCCCTTCTGCTGCCTGCGTCGGAACCACCAGAAAACGCCGATTAGAACGGCGCACACGGCAACACCCACGACAGTAGACAGTATGGGACCGATCGTAAGGTTTGTATGAACCTCGGCCAATTTCTGCAGATTTTCCTCATTCAACTTATGAAGGTACGGCAGGCTCAGCAGAGTTTGGTGGCTAGTGACGTTGATTTTTGCGGAAGCTGCCACGCCTGGGATCCTCTTCGGCGCATTATTGAAATTAGTGTACTCTGTACCATTGATGAGGGCGACCCGGTCAAAAGTCACTAGGTATGTTCCTGCAATGCTACGCTCGGGACCATCATCAGCGGCAACGGTGGCGATGGCGTCATTGATTACTACAATACCTTCGTCCACCTCCAAGATTGGGGGCAGATTATTCGGTTGCGTACCGCAGTGGGCCACAGTACCAAAGTGCAGCTGTTGTGAGCAACTAGTCGCTGGTGCCTCCTTGCAGAAGGCTAATGATGGGGGCCCCATACATGATGAGACGGCGATGACCTTGTTGCCTCATTCTGCTATGATGAGCTCGGGTAACCGGATCGCTATGCCTTTGTGCGCGACTGGGAAGATGGTTATTTTCTTGCAAATAAACTTAGGTCTATTTACTTCTATTACAAAAATTATTAGTTCCTTATTAGCTAGTGCCCTCACATTTGCAACGCCCAATAGTTGGGTTACGCTGATATCTGTGGAACCTTTTCTCAAAATCGCCTCTAGGTCATCACTGTCGATGATAGCTGGATTTACAATATTTACTTTTGCCAAAGTGGTGGCGATCATTATGTTCTGTAATTCAAGCGTCAAAATTCTATTTCTGGTTAGAAGGTTCTCATATAGGTGGGAATTGTTAATTTCTGCATTTATGTTTACTTTTAGCAATTTGTTCACGGTATCGGTGAGGGCATTGATTTGTGTTTGAGTTCTCGAGTTGATAGTTATCTGTCTATTGTTGGTTTTTATAAGATCGTACTCAACCTGTCTCGATTGCTGTAAGTCATCAAAGTCCGGAGTCCCTGCGATTACTTTTAGCGCTAACCCCAGGATGTTCAGGCTCCTCGCATACCTGTGGTGAACTCCCAGTGCCGCAGTCAGTGTCAGTAGGTGCTTTGTATCTGTCTCTAATATTTTTCTCATATGTGTCTATGGGAAAATGTTCGTTAATTCCATTGTCTCCTGAATGTACTGTTCATATTCCGTTAAGTTCGTGACATGTTTTATATAAAAAGTTTCGTTCCATATTGCTGTTTGTCCGTCAATTATAGAGATATAGTCTGCGTGTGAATAGTCCGTCAGTTTCGAGTCGGTCAGGGTTGTTAGCAGTACGATTGCTAGGATGTAGAGATATCGAACGGGAGACCTATAAGAAACGAGAGGCACAGTACTTATTAATTATGTCGTACGGTTGTTCTTACTTTTACTATTAATTGTCCTTGAGGACCTGAACTTAACGCTACAAAACCCTTTTTTCTTAAGCACAATTCCTTATCTACCTCAAATTGTCTTTGTGGACCACCCTCCCTTTAATAAGAACGGTGGTCCCTAGATCTGCTTCTACCCTTTGCTCCGTGCAAAAGGGAAGTAAGCTTGTTTCCTAACCTCCTGTTAGCTTTTACTAGGACATTTTCTCCCACCTCAAAGGTCCTATTTCGTCTGTTCGGGTTGTTTCTATCGAGTTGGTCCTGCTGAGCCTTTACCAGTTTCAACATTATCTCTTCCCCAAGGTCGCAATTTGCGTGGACCACATCCATGGGCGTCTTGTTTGTGACGGAGTGGATGGTACGGTTGTATTCGATGGTCGCTAGAATGACTAGCTCGACCGTATCGTCAACCTGGCGCTGCAACTTTAAACACCTGGCAATTTCTAACAAGGTGCTGTGGAAGCGCTCTACTTGTCCGTTTGATGTGCTGTGCAACGGTGGGGCATTTGCTACATCGACGTTGAATTGGTTCTTCAATAAGGACCGAATGGTCTCAGAACTGAAGGCTGGCTCATTGTCACAATAAATGGTCTTTATGGCTGGGAAGATGTTCACCAGTTGCAAAATTGGTGTTTTAACGTCTGTTATTGTGCGCGAAGCGACTTGTTGCGTTATTGCAAATTTTGAAAATTTGTCAATCGCGGTTAGGAAGTGTTTTCCTGCGGTGGAAAAAAATGTCGATATGAATCAACTCGCCTACTCTTGCCGGTATCGGCGTCACCCCTAATTCTTGCCTTCTAGGGTGTCTATCATACTTAGCTTTTTGGCATATCCTGCAGTTAGATACCACTTCTGATGCGATTCTTTCCATTTTTGGAATGTAGTAATCGCGCAGCACCTGCTTTACATTCTCCTGGGCTGCCCTGTGCGCCCGATTGTGCTCGGCGGTTACTATCTCCCTTCGTTCCCCATCGTTTGTAATGTCTGTCACTAGGGTCTTACAATACCGAAACTTTGTGTCCGGAAAGGCCTTCACAAGGTCATTCTGCACGAACGCCAAAATCGGTAGAGTGCAATAGATGGCGTTAACGACCCCAGGCTTTACCACCTCTTTGATGGAAGCAAGAAGTGTGTCCCGACTGACAAAATCAATTTTGTGACGGGTTTTTTCAGCGAAGAGAATGTGAAGCTGCTTCGAGGGGGTGTCTGCCTCTTCCAGGATTATTTGATTCCTGAAGCAGTTCACTGGTTTGTCTGTGGTCTCAATTACATAAGTAAGCGAGGCTTCACTGTGAATTGTAGCTGCGTCGGATCGACTTTGGCTCTCTAAGGCATTAATATTTTGCCTCGACAGTGCATCCGCTACAAGGTTGTCCCTGCCTGGTTTGTATAAGACTCTCGCGCCACACTCATCAATTCTCGCTTTCCAACGTTTTATTTTGGAATAGGGATTTCTATCCAAGACTGCGAATATCAATGGTTGATGGTCTGTGTAGATGTTAATGTCACTCTTTCCATATAGGTAGTGACGAAGCGAATCTAGGGCCCAAACTATAGCCAACAGTTCTCTTTCATTGGTTGCGTAGTTTAGCTCCCTGTCCTTCAGAGTCCTAGAAATCATGGTTATGGGTCTGTTGCCTTGCGACAGCACCGCCCCAATGCCACTGGCTGAGGCATAAGTGACTAGGTCGAATGGCTGGTTAAAGTCTGGGTAGTGGAGAATAACGTCTTCCGACGCCAAAATATACCTAAGTTTATCAAAGGCTTGCTTTTGTACCTCGTGAAACTGTATAGGAACAGACTTCGAGCGTTGCTAGCTGATTTTGCCGTTTTCTCCTTTCGAAATACTGGAAATTGGCCTTGCTATCTGAGCGAAGTCCTTTATGAAGCACCTGTAGTAGCTGGCAAGACCCAAGAATGATCTTACCGCAAATAGGGTGGAGAGTTGTCTAAACTCCTGAATGGCTTGACTTTATCGGGGCTTGTTCGTGTGCCCTCAGTTGATACCACAAAACCAAGGAATTCCACTTGCCCCTTGAAGAATTGGGACTTCTCCTTTGACACCCTCATGTTTGCATCGTGGAGGCTGCTGAGCACGGTGTCAATGTCTCTGACATGATCCGACTCACTCCTTGAAAACACGATGACATCATCAACGTACACATAACATATCTTGCCGATATGATCCCGCAATACGTCGTCAATGGCCCGTTGAAAAATGCTTGATGCATTCCTAAGGCCGAATGGCAGCCGGCAAAATTCATATTTACCTCCGTTTACCGAGAATGTTGTCTTTTCGCGATCGCGTTCAGCTAGCGTAATTTGGTGGTACCCTGACTTTAGGTCAAGGGTAGTAAAGTATCTTGCCTTCCCCAGATTAGAAAGTATCATGGAGATACAAGGCATCGGGTATTTGTCTGGTATGGTCTTCGAGTTAAGCTTGCGGAAGTCTATGACTAGCCGTTTTTTGCTTGAACCCGAACTGTCAGTGCCTTTTTTTCCGACAACCCATATGGGGTTATTGTACGGAGACCTGGATGGCCGAATGATCTTGTTCCTCAGAAGGTCTTTCACTTCGTCATTAACGAAGTCAGTGGCCCCTACAGGAAAAGGGTACATCTTTGAGTAGATCGGCTCCTCATCCTCGGTCCTAATTGTGGCTACTATTGCCGTATTAAAGGGCAGCATTTCAGTTGGATCTGCAAATGCCTTTATACGGTTGGACATCATTTTGAAAAATTCGTTCCTCACTGCTGGTGGAACTTCGATATCGTCTATTTTCATGAAGTTGACGCTGGGGCACTTGTGGAATAAGATCTTTTCAGATTCATGCCTGAAGTGGAGTTTCTTTGTTTCCAAGTTTATATCGACGCCAGCTTTGGTCAGTGTGTCAAGCCCTACGATGCCATCAAAAGTTGATAGCTCTGGCAAGATAAAAAACGGGCTTTTAATGCCGAACATGTTTAGGAAACATTTTTGATTAACTTTGTTAAAGCCGTGTAGGGACTTTACAATGAATGGGGCTTCTACAGGGACAATTGCCTGAAGTTCTTTTAGTGGCTTCATGTAATTTTTCGCGGCCCCAGTATCTATTAAGATGTTTACTTCTCTCCCCGCTACTGTTCGCTTGACGAACGGGAGCAGGGATTCTCCCCTTAAAAAATTAACAGTATCACTTTCGTATCCCGGATTGTTATCCCCATCGATCTCCTCCACCGCCTCAGATGCCAACTGATCGTATTTTTGTTCATGCTGATCTGGGTCCTCCTGAGCGATGTGATTAACCCGCTGTCTGCGCTGGTCGGAGAGTCTCTGGGATCCAGCCGGCCTCTTGAACGCACCCTGTTGGTGCCCGATAACACGGTTTGTCCCAGCCGGTGGGCCTGAATTGGATCCCAGTTGCTTTTGAAAGTTCGTCGGTTGGCGGAGTTTAGAGGAAGATGGGTCGACATCCATCATTTCCACCTTATCTTGGCCACGGTGACCATTTATTTGGTAAGTACCCTGGTTATTCGTGTAGAAAGGGTTTTTTGATTGTCTTTTGTAGTAATCGGGCTCATTTTGCGCACCCTGTTTGTATCTATTTCTATTCTGGCCCTTGTTTTCTATCACTCTTGCGTAATTCGCCGCAAAGTCGTGCCTATCGTGATTAGCCTCGATTTCTTGCGCCAAAGCTAGAGCTGATGGCAAATCTTTAGGCTGCGCCGCAAACAGTGTGTCAGTGACGCCTCTTCTTAGGCCTGAAATGAAGACACGGAGAGCGTCGGCCCTATACCTTTCATTAATGTATTGCGCCTGTGCGGCGTCTTGTAACATGATTGTCTTGTTTATGAGGAGAGTGAGTTTCTTCTCAACCTCTGCATAGAATTGAGTTATGGACATGCCACCCTGTCGGAGCGTGGCAAGCTCTTGTTCTAGCAGGTGCAGTGGACGCTTGTCCGAATACGTGAAATCGAGGCGATTGATGATTGCCTCAAAGTTCAACACTGTATTGAATGATGATAAGAGTGAGTCAGCGGAGCCTCTAATCTTATTCCTGATTATGAGGACCGCTTGGTAATGTTTTGAGCTACCTACATACCCCTCATATTGCTTATAGGAAGCCTTTGCTGCCTGGCGCCAGGAGACGTACTGTTCCTGGGCCCCATGGAACTCTGGCAGCGTCTTAACCGCATCCAGAGTCACCTCGCAAGGTATGTTTTCGTTATAGGTAATCGGCTCGTAGGCCTGGGCGACGGGGGCCTGAACTCTAACAGCCTGCAGTTGATCAGTTACCGCTTGCAAGCGTTCCTCAAAGTGTGTTCTCTGCGTAGCCAAAGCAGCGCTGACCGCCGCAGATATGGCGGCTTCGATTTGTTCCGCATTCATTATTTCTACTATTTCCTCTGGTCCAATTTGAAAGTCTAAATTGAGTTCTCCGAACAACTCTTCTAATTCGTTGATGTTATTTTCAATGGACATACAAATTCGTTTCAGTTTTTCCCCTACCACTTATTTCTATCTTTGTCTTGGGTTTATTTCAGCTGCGCCGGGCCGCTGTTATTGTTTGTTTATTTTAAGAGTCAATTTCGAGCTCCCTCAAACATAGATTTTTTATTGTCCGCCCCCAACGATGTATTTGTGGCGCGGTGCTATGTTTCCCACTTACACTTATCGCGACAGAAGGGGGAAGGGGAAGAGAAAATATTCTGAGAAATGTTGACGCTTGAACGTTTTGGTACAAGAACGTTTTATTTGTTTGTTTCTTTTCTTTTTGTTTTTTTTGTTTCACTCTAAGTAATATTCTATGCGTATTTACTTTATTTTAATTTGGCGATTATTGAAAAAGGGTTTCACTTGCATGTTTCTCTTTTTTGGCTATGCTCTTGTTGGTTGTGTTAATCTATCCCCTGTGGATGTTGTTCCGTAACACTCTCCAGTCTTGTTGGTGTGGATTCTTCCTTGTCTATCTTCGCCGCTGCCCAAAGCCGTCCGCTTTGGTGTAACAGTTTTTTTGGTTAATTAAGTACCTTTGTTTATACTCAGGGCTATGAGTTTCTAAGTGCAGCGATCTCTGTGTAGATCTGCCGCGGACGCAGTTTGCGATTTTCTAATCTTGGAGCGGGCGTTGTCTCCGCGCTCTTTTGTTAGAGTGGTTTTATTTTTTCGCTATTTTTCTTTTACTTTTTTATATTGAGCGGGCTTTGCCTCCGCACTCAATTGTTTATATTTTGTATCTCGTTATTTTTTTGTTCAGTTTTTATTAGTTGAACATATCCTTTGCGCTTTTTGAGCGGGCGTTGTCTCCACGCTCTATGCTGGTATTTAATAACTTGTTCTTTTGTTCACTTTTTGTTGATTGAACCAATCCTGTGCACTTTTTGAGCGGGCGTTGTCTCCGCGCTCTATGCTGATATTTTATAACTTGTTCTTTGCTTGCACTTGTCACTTAGCGGGCGTTGTCTCCGCGCTAATTGATTCTCGGGCTGGGTTCGATCGCGTTGGGCGCCAGTAATTATTTATATTTAACACAAGTATGGATTTGTTTGCAATCTTTATTGGTATTAAACTGTTCAAGGTTGAATTAAATGCAAAGAGGTTATAAAGTGAGTACTAAAGGCCCGCAATTCTAGAACGAATGTGTATCTGCCACTCGGCTGACCGGTAAAGACTAAACTTAAGTATCCTAAGCTCCTAAAGGCAAGCCCTTCGCTGCCGGCCACGACGCCGGTTGCTATCCAGCCAAAGTGCTGACCCAGCGCCTCTTGGGTGGTGTTTGTTGACGGCCGGCATCCGGGCGATCGGTCGCGATCGCGATACCACAGATGACGAAAACTGCTTATTTGACAATAATGCAGAGTCCGCTCCATCCAGTGGCAGATTCAGTTAACTTTCGTTAACTTACATATAGACATAAAGTCGCCGCTCAAATTGGCTTCCGATTGAAGATCGGTACCCAGGGAACACCATGAGGAGGCCATTACACCTGTAATGGGGTCAAACATTAATCTGACCTTTGAGTCGACTTGATATGACTTAATTTAAAAACTTTTCAATAATTAAGTCACATCCATATTCCCCGCCTAGAATTAAATCTATTAAATATTTGTTCATAAATACATGTGAAAAATAGAACAATGAAATATATATTTTTGAATATATATACATATGTATATAAGCTTATTATATTAGTATATTCGCGCCAGGAGACGTACTATATTAAACAAAGTTAGAATCTAAAGCATGTCCAAAATAACAGTTATTCTGGTATTATAAGGCAAGCGTCTTCAAAAAGGGCCGACTCCAATAATGCTAAAGTGAAGGGTGGCGCGAGCACAAAAATCAAAACAAAGTTGGGTGAGCGAAAATTTCAGTTGTGCGCTCATGTGTATGAGTGTGTACTTGCAAACACGCAAAGTACATGAGCCCACATACACTCTCACGACTCTCGGGAGCTGACAACACATATGCAACAGTACGTGAGAATGCGTGAGCACGCATACACTCACTCGGGAGTTGACATCTTATTGTTGGTGCGGTCAAAACCAGCGTATGAATTGTCCCGTCTATATATTGTATGGTTAGTGGTATCATGATCGAAATCTTCATCTAAACCTGTTTCTACGTCCGTATCAACATCGAGTCTAAAATTTTCCCAATCTCCTCATCCAAAAGCGACGATAACTTATGTGATTCTTGACGTTCCATGACTATTAAATGCGATTATTTTACAATTCAGTGTTCAACTTACAAACTTATTTAATATATTTTTGCTCAAAATACCCCAATAAAGCTAATAATGCAAACTAATTTTTTTGCAATCAACGCAAGTTTTACATTATTAACACTATTATTAATACGACAATAATTTTTTGTTTGAGCTGCGATCACTTATAACACTACTCGACAAAATTCAACTTTTTTTTCCGCTATCGCCCTAAAATGACTTTTTCTGATAGATTGGAAGATTTAACATTTTTTAAAGAATTTTTTTTCCAGGTTTAGTTTTAGTTTTTTTTTAAGAATTTTTCAAAAATGTGGTATTTTTTGTCATAGGTAACAATGTACAGAGCAAGTGTGTTCCGCATATGTATAGGCCCTACCCTGTGACGAAATATTTAATACAACAACAAAAGGCTAAAGCAAAAACAAAATACCTTTTTTGGAGACGCTTCGATTGTTTTGGTCACTTACCGACTCTCAGAAGCTGAGCGACCAACGGTTCTGCTCGTATCGAGGGGTCAGTAAGTGACCGATTCGTGTGTTACGCCCAACCCGAAACCCGAGGGCGAGAACACAAACAATAGGAAAAACAGGGTTGCTGCTCAGACGCTGAGCGCTTCCTCTCATTTTTTTCGGTCATTTTAGTGAGCAGACCGCTCTGAACAATTTTACGGAGCATATTTTACGAGCTCTGCTTCAAATATGTTTTTTAGATTTTTATATATCACACTGGTTGCAAATTAATTAATTTGTCCAAAAATCATAGTTTTATACTTCAAATATATAATCGATATCGATATTGTTGCGGACGGTCGTGCTATATTTCGCTCGTGCTTGAATGATTATTAAAAATTGCCAATCTTCTCTTAAAGGAAAGTAATTTGTGTTTTTTACCTTGTTCTGGTGTTCCTAACCGATCGTGCAAAGTGTTCGTTTTTAGTGCATACGCATTACGCTTACGTTTGTGTATTTATTTTCGATTTTCAATTCCTATTGTGCATTCTTAACTTCTCTGCACTTTCTTAATCGCAACCGTTTTGTTGTTGCCTATTCTAGTGCGGTGCGCTTGCTCTCATTGAACCGCTCTCTGTTTTATCTACCCTCGGCTTATCTGTTTTGACTCTAACACACACGCACTGCATTGGCCGCCGCTCTGTGCTTCTATCGTTTCTCTGTGTCTCTCCGCTCACTTGCCGTTATTGTGATTGTTTTGTTCGTTCTTGCGCGATTTACCAGCTCAGCACCTACCCTCACCCTTCCCCCTCCGAAACCTCTACGAGCTGGCTACAATGTAGAGACCACCAACAACATCGACTCACACCACCAACTCACATCCGCTCCAATTGCCACTCGGCCACTCAGAATTAAGGAATCAGCACTATTGTAAAACCATATCTACCCAAAGTTATAATAAAGAATCAGAATACTTTCATATTCAAACATAATCGGACGTGTCTTAATTCAACCGAAAAACGGGCTATTAACCTCTGAATCGAGTGACAAACTACATAGAGCTACCAACTCCAGGAACCACCTCATTCAAAATCATAACTGGCGCAGTCGGAGACCTTCGTCCACGAACGGGACTCTAGTAGAAAACACCAGGAAGACCCTAGAGTTCGCGAGAAGGCGGAGGAGAACCCAAAAGGATGTTCTGGAGGAGTACGGTAGCGGCACAATTGTAAGAAGGTAGATATATACGTATGTGAATAAGAGTGAGTAGAGTGTTGGTGTGAAATGGAGTAAATAAAGTAAAGAACAACAGAGAATTGAAAATAAAAAGTAGTGAACAGAATGGTCGAAGAAATGTGAGTGGTGAAATAAGGAGCGAAAATTGAGGACTTAGCGGCAGATCTGGCCGGCCAAAATCGTTGAAATACCATGAAAACAGATTATACAATTACAAGTTAAGTGCAAAATAAAGTGGCAAAAAGGGCACAAATTACTTCAAGCATTCCAAACAAGATACAAGATGAAAGAATTAATTGCAAAAATAAGTGCAAAAGGGGAGAAACGAAAAGGGGGCCGTAGTAAAGGTTGCCGCGACGAGCAGTGGATCGAACGGTTGCAGTTGCGGTTGGTTCGACGTCGACCCGAGCAGCCGGCAGAGGCGGTCGGCTTGGCGTACGAGCAGTCGTTGCGGCGTTCGGAACGTTGTTTGACGCGGCTTCGAGCAGTTGCGTCGTGTTGGACGGAAGTTGGATCGATCGTTTGGTATAAACGAACGGTTCGATGGAAGGGCGAGTCGAGTGGGACAAGAGGAGCCCAACCAAGATGGGTCGGAAACAGGTGGCTTACGGTGAGCCATACATGTGTGCGCAACACATAAACACAGGGCCGGCACGAAGACAAAGGGTGCCGGTGGGCCCAAAAAGGGGTCGCTACATAAAATATAAACGATATTATAAACGGAGTGCGGGGCTCTAGCGCCCACATGCATAGAGCAGAACCTGTAACGCACAGGGTAGAAGCTCAGCATGGAGGGATGGTAGAGTTATGACAATAGTGAAGAGCAAGAACGAAGAAACAAGAGGAAAACCTTGGCCACTCACATACGTAGGGCAAAGTACTGTAACGCACAGTGCAGACGCCTAGTATGGGAGCGGTCGGAGGAACGATGCTATGAGAGACACACTGTCCGTGTATGGCTGCGAATACTGTAACGCCAGTATAGTAGCTAGCTTCAGGTGCAGAGTAGCGTCGGAAGGTAGAAAATAAAATAATACCACGAGGTGTTACACTGTCCGCGTATGGCTGTGAATACTGTAACGCACAGTATAACAGTTAGCTTCAGAGTGCACAGTAGTGGAAGAAGAAAAGGAAGAAATGTCAATAAAGAATGAATAATGAACTAAAATGAAAAAGAAACCTATTTCACACCGCACTATATAGCCCTGAAATCTCAAAGAAATACTCTTTTTTTTTTAAATAATTGCAGACTCCATTTCGCACATTACACTACATAGGGACACATCTAACAATAACTGGCACACCGAGAAACTAATATTAATTAAATTAAGCACACGACTACACACACGCACACGATATATAAGATAGTAAGAATAGTATATACCCTGCAGTACGGGCCATCGCTTACAAATGTGCTCACACATCGATTTCAGCGTGAGCACCCCAGATGACATAAGTGTCGCGCGGAACGATGAACTGCTCACTTTAACATTGCGATGTCCTAGGAGCATAGGGGATGACATGGTAATCGAGAAGTGCGAAAAAATAAGGCTTACTATAAGTGATGATTTTCTCGAAAAAATAAGGCACATAATAAGTGAAGATTTTAGCCGAAAAAAGGCATAGAGCAAGGGATGATTTTCTCGAAAAAATAATCGATATAATAAGTGAAGATTTTAGATGAAAAAGCAAGGCGTATATAAGTAAGCAGTATATTCATTTATTTTCTTTTGCTTTTATTTAAAACTACAGTTGTGTACATATGTATGTCAGTTTTGGGGATCCCTGAGGCTCTTTCGATAACTTCAATTGCATCGCCACTGAAATAATATGGATTAATTTATTATGTTTTTGGTTAGTTTTTTGACTTGTAAGGACTTACTTTCCATGTGCTTCCAGGATGTGCCCGTCCCCTTGTGCTTCGTATTTTTTGATCTATCAATAAAATGATTATTCTATAAAATACTATTGATTTGGTCACAATTATATAAGGAAAGATCGAAATTCCAAAAATATGTTCGATTTGTAAAAGAGTTGTTTAAACAAAAAGCAATGCTCACTGTAGATCAGCGGTGTTCTGTGCATTTACTCCTACAACAAAAACAAATCACGTACCAAAACATGTACACGCTTGACTCAGGCCTCGCATATAAGGGTTGCTTTTCTGTTTTTGTTGGACTGCTTAAAATTGAAATTTCGGGCCAACCGCAGATTATGCATTCACATTATATTTCTTTATTCTTCTTTTAATCCATACTATACATATTAGTCGGAGCATAAGGGCACAACAATTAAAGAGCATAAAAGAAGAATAAATAAATACAATATGAATGCAGCGTTACATTGAACTCAGTTTTTTCACAATTTCACAAATTTTACATTATATGCAATTGATATTTTCATAATTTACCACGCGTACATCACATTTATGTTTATTTAAACAATGCACTTACCTGTTAATAATAAATAATACAGATATTTTTCACTAAATCACTGCATTTTCGCTTCCAACTCTTTCCGCACAATTGTAACAATGTAACGTAATAGCAAATGCATGGCGAACAGAAAAAAATAGAAAAAACGAGAGGGAACGTTGTGAGCCGAGGCAAAGGCCGCGGCTCTACCTTATATCCGGTACTCAGTCAGTATATACATACATATATTTATGAGCCTACAATTATGAAATTTATTATATGTTCTCAAAAGGGATGAAAATAATATTTAAAATAAAAAAAAAGTGAAGTCAAACCATTTTTGGAATTTTTATACGTGTTTCAATTTTTGTTTACATATGCTTTGTATATATGCGCCTACATTTCTACATGACATGTATAACTACATATTTGAGACGTACAAGTGTTTACGACAGAGAGAGAGGGCATGAGTCAGCGCTTGCAAGGCGTTGCGTAGCCACTGAAATTTAATTTGTTTCTTCTGGCCATAATATTGATCCGATCTGATCCAGATTCGGTAATCTGGTAGATATGGTAATTTTTCATGATTCTTCGTTTTTGGTTTTCATTTATCTTAAAAATTGTGGATTCCACAGATTTTCGTCTTTTGTGGGGGCGGAAGGGGGCGTGGCAAAATTTTAAAACAAACTCGTGCTGGTTCGGTATCACAGGAGCTTGGATAGAAAGTTTGGTTGTTCTAGCTCTTATAGTCTCTGAGAACTAGGCGATCATTTATACGAAAGGGCAAAGCAGATGGGGTCGCGTGTGAGAGAGAGCGAGAGGGAATGATGACTTTAGAAATGGTTTTCTTCATTGTAGCTATAATAATGATCCGATCTGATCCAGATTCAACACTCTGATAGAAATGGGCATTCTCTATGATTCTGCGTTTCTAGTATTCTTGTATCTTCAAAATTGTGTACGCCACAGACTTTCGTCCTTCGTGTGAGCGGAAGCGGAAGCACAAATGAAGACGGACAGACGGAAAGACAGACATAGCTATATCTACTCGGCTATTGATGCTGATCAAGAATATATATACTTTATGGGGTCGGAAACGCTTCCTTCTGTGCGTTACACACAACCGTTATCCCCACAAATCTAATATACCCCTATACTCTTCGAGTACCGGGTATAATTAGTAAAAGAAAGGATAGAATCGATAAGCCCCAAGAGAAGGAATAGGAGAGTGCTTGTTAATGGGTTAGGATCCGTCGTGAAGGCGATCACGGGAAATTTAGACGGAGAAGACGCGGAACGTTTAGAAAGGGAGATTAGGAAGTTACAGGAGGAGGAAAGGGGAATTAACGAAGAGATAGGAACACAAGAAAACATGGACAATTATCATTATTATTATCATATTATCATAACCATGTTTAAGAACTTGACAACATACATTAACGAGGAGCAAGTTAGAGTGATCTCCTTTATAAATACTTACAAAAACGGAATAAGCAAAACATTTGTGGAGGAAGATAAGAGAATGTTTAGGTTGGAATACATCGACAGAATTGCAGCAACAATAGATATGATAGCGTTAAATCTAAGCGAGTTGACGGAGAGTAAGAATAGGAAAAAAGATTACCCGGAAATTGGAAGAACAAAAATACAAATCACGTCTGAAGAACACATGTACGAATTATTACAGTTAAAAGTTATAATGAATAAAACCAATGTAATTTTCTCGGTAGATGTGCCAATTTTTACCAATGAAACATATTCACTACAAAGATGGTTACCACTACCAATTAATAAAACCGAATTTGTAATAGCACCTAATTTTGTAGCGTATAATAATAAATTAATGTATTATTACACAAAGAAATGTAATCAAGTAAGAAAACTTTATATTTTTAAACACGATAGAATTGTAAACAGGGTCAACGAAGTGTGCCTGAGGAATATTATACAGAGGAAAGCGGCGGAATGTGAGACAAAGGACGTAGGCTTTCGCAGAAAGATCTTCGAACCAGAGAAAGGCTACATTGCAATATTTAATGGTAAACCATCACGCCGTTATGGTCGGTAGTTCAGACTGGGGGGGGGAGGAGTTACCAGCTCAGCACCTACCCTCACCCTTCCCCCTCCGAAACCTCTACGAGCTGGCTACAATGTAGAGACCACCAACAACATCGACTCACACCACCAACTCACATCCGCTCCAATTGCAACAGCGGACGCAAACCCCAACGACAGCGGATTCTCGGCCACTCAGAATTAAGGAATCAGCACTATTTTTAAACCATATCTACCCAAAGTTATAATAAAGAATCAGAATACTTTCATCTTCACACCTAATCGGACGTGTCTTAATTCAACCGAAAAACGGGCTATTAACCTCTGAATCGGGTGACAAACTACATAGAGCTACCAACTCCAGGAACCACCTCATTCAACATCATAACTCGCGCGCAATTGCGTAACACAAACTAAAGTCACTATCTCTGCCCAACACCGACTTATATTTTACCTTTCTTTTTTCTTTAATTTTTCATATATATTGTTTTTATTTATATTGCTCAGCCAAAGCTATCCCATCCGGAGCTACTCCTCGGGTAGAACCCGCCTCTGCCTCACCCATAAGCCATGTGACCCCTCTTGACCGATCTACTCTCTTTGCTGTCGCTCCTCTAAAATCTATTTTTGTCTCACGTCTTATGGAATCGGCTACGGATGCAATGGTTCGAGAATATATTTTCTCTAAACTAAACATCAATAGCTCCTCTGACATAGTAGTTACTAAATTTTCTTTTAAAGAAAAACGTAGTATTTCCTCCTTCAAAATTCTTGTCCCGGAGAAGTTTGTTAAGACTGCGTTGGAACCCTCTTTCTGGCCCGAGCACACGATCTGTCGCATTTTCAATAGCCGATCTCGATCTTCGCAACCCGCTCCTCGGGTAGGAAGCCTTCCAACTACTTCTTCTGATTTGCCATCTACTCCAAAAAACTGAATTTTTCCCCACCTCTAAAGATCACTTATCAGAATGTACGTGGCCTGTGCAGTAAGCTCACCAAATAACATGCTGATAGTGCAACTTTTGATTACGACATTATCGCCTTCTCTGAAACATGGCTCAATTCCTCAATCTCGGATTCCGAGATTTTTGTAGACAATTTTAATATATATAGATCTGATCGACTATCCCGAGGTGGCGGCGGCCTAATTGCTGTTCATTCCGACTTAAGTTTTTGTTTTTTTTTTGTTTTTTTTGTTTTTAGGACGTTGATATGCAATGACTGCACCATCAAGTGGCCCCAGCGACACCAGCCGAT
The DNA here is from genome assembly GCA_037356375.1 of Drosophila affinis. Classification (NCBI taxonomy): domain Eukaryota; kingdom Metazoa; phylum Arthropoda; class Insecta; order Diptera; family Drosophilidae; genus Drosophila; species Drosophila affinis. The sequence continues at coordinate 32,265,432 of CM074802.1, read as the reverse complement.
GGCTGTTACGCGCGGATCCCAGGCGAGAATGCAGCCCTCCCCCCGCCCAACCGACCGAGGGGCGCTGCCGCATAACGCGCGAATCGTTAACCAAACCGATCGTGGACATGCAAGAAAGATAGGTGTTAGACTAGAGTTCGAGGAAAAGTATAACTAATCTAACTAAATAAACTATGCAATTTTTAATTGTGAGAAAAATATGAGAGTATCAGTAATTTAAGACTAATAAGGGAATTAGTAATAGATATGATATGGTAGTTGAAATTATGATCCGAACATAGAACCCTAAACGGCTAATGCAAGGAATAATTCAATTTACAAAGCAGAAGAAACAACGGTATGAAGTTTCTAGTGCTTCTAATAGGAATCGTGAAGTTTATGCGGCTCAACAGGTCAGGGCTATCTACGTCACCCTTGATCAAGTTGTGCACAAAAATCACGCCAAGCATTTTCCTACGATTAGCTGAAGTTGGAAGGTTTATTAAGAGCAATCTATTAGATTAAGACTGCAGACCTGCATCCCAGCTGAGGCCGCGAAGAGCAAAAAGTAAAAAGTTTTTCTGAACAGATTCTATACGGTCTTGGTGTACGTTGTACTGAGGGCACCATACACAAGAGCCGTATTCTAAAATCGGACAAACCAGAGAGGTGTAGAGAGTCTTTGTTATATAGGGGTCGTCAAATTCCTTTGACCACCTCTTTATAAACCCAAGCACGCCCATGGCCTTATTCACCATGGTGGAAATGTGTTCTGAAAACTTTAACTTGGGATCTAATAGAACACCAAGATCATCAACCCGGGTAATTCTCTCAAGAGAACCACCACAAAGGGTGTAAGGAACCAGAAAGGCGCTGGAGCGAAGAAAAGTCATTACTTTACATTTTGAAGCATTAAGGTTTAATAAATTTGCACAGCACCAAGACTGAAATCTATCGAGATCGGATTGCAACCTGGATTGGAAAGAAATGTCCTTATACTGGACACAGAGCTTAACATCATCCGCATACATAAGTACTCGAGAGTATGTTAATACAGAAGGTAGGTCATTTATAAAGAGTGTAAAGAGTAAGGGGCCTAGATGGCTGCCCTGAGGTACACCCGAAGTCACCATAACTGGAGAGGACAGGGAGTTTTTGAAAAGGACTCTTTGAGACCTAGAACAAAGGTAGCTAGAGATCCATCTCAGGAGATTGGGCGGGAACCGTAGAGGGTCGAGCTTTTGTGCTAGGAGGGAATGGTTTAAAGAATCGAACGCTTTACTAAAATCGGTGTAAACAACATCCGTCTGTAAATTACCTTAAAAGCCTTTAATGATGAAGGAGGTAAACTGCAATAAATTAGTATTGGTTGATCTCCGCCTTATTAATCTATGTTGAGCTGGAGAAAGAAGTGATCTGCATAGATGCTGCAGGTGCGGAGTTAAAATTTTCTCAAACACCTTAGGAATAGCGGATAACTTAGATATACCTCTGTAGATCTTGCTACCTTTCTTATAAAGAAGAATTATAAAGGACTCCTTCCATATCAGAGAGAATTATGAAAAATTTATGGGCAGGGGAAATTTTCGGCACAGTACATGACTATACAGCCGGGAACTCCGTCCGGACCCGGTGAAAACACCGGCTGCACTATTCGTAGATCATGAAGCAATGAGCTTTGATTAGCTCAGCAGTTCGACCTCGGTAAACAGTAGGGACACGGCTGAGCAGAGTAAACATCCTGCGAACTGGTAAAAAACGGAAAAAATATCGGCAATTGCCTTATCATTATCTGCCAACGTATTAAGGAAGGATAGCGAAGATGGGTGTGCGGACGTTCTACGCCAACTTCTTAAAATTTGTTATATATTTTTAGACTGAATTGGCTTCCTCGATCTAATAGGAAATCGGGACTCAAGAATCAAAAAGTGAGTCCAGTGCATCATAAAAAATGATTGTGTCTATCGTAACATCAGTGCACAAATACAAAGCGAACCAATCAAAATCCTTAATGAGGTTATTAAGCTTTCCAAAATCGGCCTTCACAATCAGCGAACACATTGAGGTAGTCTACCTGACCGATCCAATACGGAAGGTTCTATGTCGAGCGACACTTCGAAAGTCGGATAGTCGGCATCTTCAGGTATAGTGAACAGGGGGACAACGCTAACAACGCTTAGGTCGCATACGGTACAAAGCACATATCAAGAAATCGACCCAAGGAATTTTTAACATGATTTTCATATTTTCTTGAGACAGAGACAGGTCAATAAAGCCATCAAAAATGTTATGTCGTGACATGGGCACTTGGCTATTAGACTCGTTTACCAAAGACCAAACAGTTCCTGGAAAGTTGAAGTCACGAAAAACTAGCATATGATCTTTATCTGATAGCGAGGAAGAAATAGCGGTTAAGGCGGACAAGTGCTGCTCGTTAATTGCGATATCCGTAGAAGGTGGAATTTGCGAGCAAGCGTGGTTGATGGGTACATATATCATCGGGTAGATTTGAGTAATGTCAGCTTTGATCAATTAACACGAGTTGGAAATTAGTTGTTCCTGAATCCTTACGCAAAAGCGTATTTAGATCAGCGCATGATCAAACATCCCCCGCGCATTGTGAAACTGCAAAGTGTCCGGAACGAATTCGACGTCGTTTGCATTGGCCTGGGATGTAGAGTGCAATATTTGTAAGACGACGAAGTATCCCATTCTATATCTTAAACCTCTAATAGGTGCTTGAGTTACCAGCGAAAGAACATTTAAAACTTTGTGTCTCGACTTCATTGTCCCATTTCAACGCACCAACAAGGGTAATATAGGAATTTGTATCATTCTCGAAAATTTTTCAAAATCGACCTTTCTGAAGGCCGTTCGCAAAATCACGTCCAATGTGGTGAGTGTTTGAAGGAGGATATATTTTCATTTTTCGGAGTGCTAGAGATCACCGTGACTGTGTCAACAGCACTCAATTCAAAAGCCACGTCTTTGAAAATTTCCTTTTGATTTATGGCGTTCAACATAAATGCACTGGTGCAGTCGAACGCCGCAAAGAGAGTAAATCGCTCGGTAAATGCTGCCTTGAGAGCTTACATCCGTTCGGATCAGTTCGAAGTTCTATACATTAATCGATTGGTGGCTCATCACATTTCATAGAATTTGGCCAGCGAATGATGTCACATTGTAAAGATTATGATCTGTTGAGAAGACTCTAATTGCTGACCGAGAGCACCGCTAATCTCCCAAGGCCAGATGAATTCTAACAAATTCTGCGGATATTGATAAAAATATAAAAAAAGCGTATGACAAAAATCAGGGCACCTACAGCCCACGGTCGAAGGTACGGACGTTCGAGGTTGGGCAAGAAGTTGTCAAAGAAATTTTTCGTTGAGCAAAGCAGCAGATAACTCCAATGCTAAGCTATCTCCGCTTGGCATAAAATCTCGTATCAAGAAAACACTGTGTCAGTCGATTTATATTTTAGAAGATATGAATGGCAAGGAGTTGGGACATTTACACGCAATGGATATCTGGTGGGGCTTACAAGTGTGCACCCTTACTTTGTTTCTGCGACCGATTTTATCTCAGGCCAGCACCTATGGATAAATCTGGTGGGGGGTGTTATGAGGTTGCGAGAAGTCAAGCCAGTCATCCACATGTGTATGAGACCACTCTTTACGGAGGCGACTGTAAAAGTTGCATATGTTGCAGAGCTAGGCATATTATCAGGGAAGCTACTGTAAAGCTCTTATCGCAAGCTCTACTTGCATGCACACACATGCTGACCGTTCTTGTAAAAGCTTTCCAAGATCAAAGCTTTGTAGTTTTGGTCTCCCACACTCTAAGCTCATGATGCTTGCGCTCACCCTTCTTCAAATTAAATTATTCTCTCCACCTGCCAAGATCAAAGCTATCTCCACGTTAAAAGCTCATAGAACTTGCGCTCTGAGCTTGCATTTTATTCTTCTGCAAGCTGCGGCTAAGTGACGTATAGCTACAACAACCTCACGGAAATTAATTTCGGCACATCACGTGTGGACAATTTTCATCAGTTACATAACCTGAAAAAGGTTGGCAATCCGAATGGAACCTCAACGCTCTCAGCTCTCAGGTAACTGATTCCCCACACCTGTGTGACTGCGTGCACCCAGCGCCAATTTATCTCGGAATTGCATATTTTCGGAAACCCAGCAGTGCATGCTGTTAGCGGTGCCGGTGGTGACTGATCAAACAGAGAGCGTGCAAAGTTTGTGACTGGACCATGTGTGTGCAGTAGAACACACGACGGGTATAAATTAGCCGATCGACCCAGCAGTACGTACGACCACACCCGCATCAACCAACCCACGCACGTACTGGCCATAGCGCCATCACCAGCCAACTCTTATCCGTTGCCCTTCAAACTTTGTCACCGTGATAGCCGTGAGTAGTTATACGTGTCTCGGCCCCGGATCATACCCCCGGATCCACGATCTAGAATACCGCAGTCTTGTCATCATCATTGGCAAGATCCGAGTTGGAAGACGGCCAATATAAAGGGCACAAGTGGCATTGGTCTACATAACCCTGAAGCACGTGCCGCCTCTCGTGGAACCCATCCCGTGGCAGGACCACATCACCCAGACCTACAACCAAGGCTACCGCCGTCTTGGTAACTAGCCTTGTATCGATATGAGTTTGAATTTTAAAAGAAATAAAAATGTTTTAGCACCATACTCATATTACTCTTAAACTCTTTTATAGTTTTGCGCTTGTTCTCTTGCTTTATCCAAATGAAAGTAACGCAACAATAAGCTATAGCGTAAAACTGATAAGGCGAGATTACCTTTTTGATGCCTCGGTAACCGATCGTTATGCACACGTGTCTTGTCAGCATACCCTGATTTGTAAAAGGTTCATGTTTGCTGAAGTTTAATGATAGTCAGTTCAATAATCGTCTCCAGTTAGCTTTCACTGCGTTCGGTCGTGTTTTTTTTGCTTTGTTTTATCACTGCTCGGAATGTGATTTGGATGTCACGGCCGCTCAGCTTTGCGGCTTTGATGCCGTACGCTGTTCGTCGTTATGCCGCCGTGCGTTTCATCTGTCGTGCATTGATTTGCATGCAGATGCGGTGAAAATGTTGGTAAATCTGCCTAACCTTATGTGGCAGTGCGATAATTGTGTTATTGCGAATGACTCGCACTCGAAAATTGACGATCTTAACGACAAGGTGCTGAAGCTTGAGAGTTTTTATCGGGAGCTCAAGTCTGAGTTTATGGCTGCCTTCCCTGTCAATTTAAATAAGAAGGTGAAGCCTGCTGTTGCAAGGAAGAAAGCCGACAATGTCATATCTGTGGCTGAGTTACGGTCTCCGCGGCTAGTGTCCTCTACATCGACTTCGGCTATTGACCCTGGATCAGCTGCTTTAGATGGCTTTGTCACTGTGCGGAGGAAAGACAGAAAGAACAGCACAAATAAGAAGAAGAAGCGTTTGCTTGGCATTGCGCCGAGCTGTGAGCAGCTAAATGTATTGCAGAGCAGAAAATACATGCAAATTGGGAGATTTTCTACTGCAACGGAGCCAGAGGCAGTGGTGAGATTTGTTGCCGATAAGCTCAAGGTGTCTAAGGAGGAAATTTTTTGTGCGAAATTGGTCAAGCGGGACGCCGATCTATCTGCATTGAAGTTTGTTAATTTCCAACTTGGTGTACCTGAGCCGCTGATCCCTGACGTCTTTGAGGAGAAATTCGAGCCAGTGTCGGTAAGGGTTTCCCGTTTTGTGCATAGGCAGAGGCCGGAAGCAGATATTACGACAGTTAATCTGTTGACAGCTGTGCCAGTGCGGACGTCCACCCCGACTACGGAAGCTCCAGTTCCTTCCACAACCAAAACCCAGTGAGCGGCGCCCATGGTTTCTGGTTCACCGCCTCTTTACGACATATTCTGTATGTAATTTCTCGCCTCTACGCAGTCAGCAATGGCTCGCTGCAGTGATGCGTACCTGGCGTACCTCTGCGGAACAACAATACAGTACCGCTTCTTCGCTCTGCGCTTTATGCGATATTCGCACGGCTGCTGCTGGTATAGACATCGACGCTCTTTCTTGCGCTCTATTTCAACAAAGTGCGCCTCTGACATCGTCATTACAACAACATACGACAACGCATGTCTTCGTGCGCTGTGCTTGCGCCGTTGCTGCACTCGGCATTTGGGGAGAGTCAGTAGTCCGTCGCTCGCTCGTAAATGGAGAACTCTCTTCGCCCTTAGTACCTAGTATGGATCTTCCCGCCGCTGCCCTGCTTAATCGTCTGGTCGAGGAAGGTGTGCTGCGGTTGCAGACCACGGCGTTTGGGCAATTTTTTACGCACGAGCCGCGCCCCTCTGGCTGTTTGCTAATTGATAAACCCTCCTCAGGATTGTGATTCTGTGCCCACTAGTCGTTCAGCACTGCTACCTTCTGCGATCATGCCTATGGAAGGGACCAAATCCGTTCGCATCTTCTTTCAGAATGTAGCGGGCATGCGCACTATGGCTCAATCTATATATTTGGCAACCCCTATGTGCGATTTCATCATCTTGGTTGAAACCTGGCTCAACGATAACTTCTTCGACAGCGACCCCAACCTTTTCCAAGTGTTTCGTAAGGACAGAGATTGTGCCAAAACGAATCGCTCCAGAGGGAGTGGGGTTATTGTGGCCATTAGACGCACGATACAATGTGATCCCATTTGTCTCTTGAATGAAGACACTATGTACGATCAGATTGGTGTGTTGGTGGCCGGACAGTCTGAGGCTCTTGTGGTCAGCGCATCGTATATTCCGCATAGTAGTAGCTATGAGGTCTACAAGGCACATTTGCAAAATATTACCGGCATGCATGCTAATTTAAAAGACCGTCAGCATCTCTGCGTTGTTGGCGACTTCAATTTGGGGTCGTTGGTGCTATCCGCCGATCCGCAGTCGTCGGCTATGATCCTGAGCAATGTGCACTTGCAGCAGTAAATTCTTTGTTTGGATGACTGTTTTAGTATGGGCTTATCCCAAGTCAATAATGTATTTAATAGGTTAAATAAGATTCTAGATTTAGTTTTCGTTGGACCTGATGTCGACTGCCGTGTAACGCGCTGTGAACTGCCGATTGCAGAATGCGATATGCATCATATGCCATTGTTACTAGCGCTTAAATTCTTTTGTTACTCGCCTCGAGCGGAACTTGATTTTCACTATTATATTACTGATGTAATTCTGAATGCTTTTCGCGATGACATGTTAAATGTAAACTGGGCGTCTGTTCTATCGCATCCTAGTGTTGATACTTGTTATAGCGTTTTCATTGAAACTGTACGTCATTTTGTTGATAAAAATTCTTCCAGAAGATTGCGTGGCTCCTATAGGTTACTATGGTATACGAAGGGACTCGTTTGGTACAAAAATCTGTGCAATACTTTTTTTTAACGTTTTAATAAAACCCGGGACTCTGGTGATTGGGACAGGTATGTGCAACATAAACTGGAGTTTTCGTTTTCTAAACAAATTTTATATAATCAATATATTGCCGATGTTGAGAAGGGGCTCAAACTTAATCCCAGGTCATTCTGGCAGTTTATAAACTCTAAAAGGTCAACGAGTGGTCTTCTCTCAGCTATGATTCTTGGTCTCCATAGCATTAATACTGATAGTGGCATAGCAAACCATTTTGCTTCTTTTTTCAAATCTAAATTTGAGCCATGTGCGACGTGGCATGATTCGGATGTCCTTGACTCCATCCCTTCGGTGGTCAATATTGGCACACTTGATATATTGGAGGGTGACATCTTGGAGGCTATTGCTGACTTCGACAATTCTAATAAACCCAACAGTGATGGTATTTCTGCCTTCCTGCTTCGCAATTGTGGTGATGCTTTTTGTGAACCGCTGAAAATTCTTTTCATAAATTCCTTGTTAGCGGGTCGGTTTATTGTTGAAAGCTGTCACAGTCACTCCTGTTTTTAAGAAAGGCTCGAAGAATAGAATCTCTGATTATAGACCAATTGCCAAACTCAGCAATACATCAAACCTTTTTGAGCCTATCATTGCCAAAAAGATTACTCTCATGAGGTCATACATTAGACCAAATCAGCATGGTTTTATGCCAGGTAGATCAACAACTACGAATCTGATCGCATTCAGTAATTTCTGCACACGTGCCATTGAAAAGTACTCTCAGGTCGATGTTGTGCACACTGACTTTGCTAGGGCCTTTGACAAAGTCTCCCACTGTGCTCTAGTAGCCAAGCTACATCGGTTGGGTATTCATTCGAGCTTGCTCAGTTGGTTCACATCATATCTTGAGCAGCGAGAGTATTTTGTATTGGTGAATGGAAGACAGTCAGAGCCATATTTGGCTACTTCCGGCCCTTCACAGGCCAGTGCTCTTGGTCCGCTGCTGTTCTCTATTTTTATCAATGACATATGTCTTAGCATTCGAGCCTCTGAGTATTTGCTTTACACTGATGATCTCAAGATTTTTCGATCTGTCAATTCATTAGGCAACAGTATCCTTCTTCAACATGACCTGGATGAAGTTGCTCGTTGGTGCTCACGTAATTTGCTCCCACTTAATATTAGCAAATGTTATTTGGTTTCGTATGGCAAGTGTACATTTAAAGTCCAGACCTCGTATTCTATAGATGACCTTCCGCTCTTAAAATAGAAGGAGATACTCGATCTAGGCACCGTGTTTGATTCCAAATTTTTGTTTGTGGAGCATCTGAATTACATTTTGCCGAAAGCTTATGATATGTTTGCCTTTGTGACGCGCAACTTATCCCAGTTCAGCGATCCATACACGAGGCTAAGTCTATATTATTTCCTTGTGCGCTCGCGCCTTGAATATGCTTCATTGGTTTGGAACCCTACTGGGCTTGGTCAGATTGCGCGCATCAAGAGATTGCATAGGAAGTTTTTGAAGTTTGCCCTCCAGCCTTTGCAGTTTGCAGTCCCATTGCCATCCTATGAGTGCAGATGTCGACTTGTGCATCTCTCCTCTCTCGAGGATCGTAGGACCATTCCAGCTCAAATCCTTATTTATGAATTGTTAGTGGGGAATATTGATTGCCCTGACCTGCTTAATAGGATTGGCTTCAATACGCCTGCCAGGAGCCTTAGGGACCACGCACTGTTTGCTATTGATCTCCACGAGCCAATATGTAGGGCTCTTCACCAGTATAATGCGCTGCCAGCTGGGATGTGGTTCGACTTTTGCCATGGGAAAGCAGCCGTTTGACGATTGCTTTCTGATTTTTTCTTGTTTCATTGTTAATTGTTTTTTGGTTGATTTCTTTTTATTTTTTAAGATAGATGTAAGTTAGTTTAGCCAGTTACGGTTTAACCGTTGGCGAATACATGAATAAATAATAATCCCTGTGCATGTCGATCGTGCTGTCGGTCGATTAAGCTCACTATATTACTTAACCTTCATGTTACCGATACATATCTAAACTATTATTGATAATTTTCTCCCAATGAATTATCTGACTTAGTCGGTGCATTACCTAATTTTGTTAACTCCTGAAATATCGATATCTTTCCTTATCGCCGTAGCAATATTATGGGTAGACTCGATTGAGTCCTTCCTGTAGTAAGGTGGTTAAAGAAGGAGAACCCGAACACCTCGGTTCTCCAACAGAATGGGTGTATATCGTGTCTCTGTTCGTTCCCGTATCGCCTGGTCATTCCTTTTTTTCTTTCTACGATTTTATTACTGTAACACCAGTGTCAAGGCTGCACTGAATCCACGCCAATCTCCTTGAGCTAGGCCGTCCAACCAGTAGACAGATGGTGTAGGCCAAACGACATCGACCGTTTCAGTTACAACCATAAAAACCATAATTCCTTAAAAATTGAAAATCTTCAAATTTATCAGAAAAAGTTATTTTGGGCTACAGCAGAAATGTCGTGTTGAGTAGTGTTACAATAAATTTGGGCTCGGCTAGTTGTGAGTTGAATGGTTAGATTATGTCAGGTTTTCGTATATTTGCTTCTAAAGGTCTTGAGCCCGGTTTTGATGCTGCAGCTGTATTTTTATACCGTGTACTCGAAGAGTAAAATCAGTATGGTCAGAAGGAACAAATTAAATTTCAGTCGCTACGCAATGCTATCCAAGCGCTTACTTATTCCCTCTCTCTTTCTCGCTCACACTTCCATGAGTTGTACTGACTTAATATTTATATTTTACTTAAATATATCAGTTTTTTCTACTTTTATATAATTAGATGAAACCGCACGGGAGTTCAAAATGCTGTATTTATTTATGTGCACATATCTGTTGATACTGGTGGTATGGATCTTGATTTACATGTGTACTGAATTACAAAGGATCACACGCGAGCTACGCCGACGAAACGATATATGGAACATTAAGTAAGTTTTATAGTCGACATGAAAACTGTTTAAAAAAAGTTGTTTCGTAGTCCAGACAGTTGGAATGATCAAAACGTGTTACACATTAGTCAGCGTAAGGACCTGGACAACACCTGGATTCAGGAAAAGTCCCGTACACGTACTCTCGAACGGCAATCCATCAAGGCCAACCCGTTACATGTAGAAAATCTTGGAGTTTTCTTCGGATCCAAAGTGTCCCTAAAGTATATAAATTTCATGGTCGAATGGTATGTAATGATGTGAAACTCATTCACTTTGATGAAATTTCTACTTTAGGTACCAAATTTTGTGTGTTTGCGGGGAAAATGGAACTGGGAAAACAATGCTTATAAAAGCAATTCTAGGAACTTACTTCTACCAGCCGGCCAACAAAATTGGCTTTATTAACCAGCTCAGCAAACAGAATTACTGTAGCAATACCGCCTATAATGCTCAGGTTGATAAAGTATCGGATCCGCTGACTGTTTTAGAATCCATTGAAATGGTGCTGCTAATTCGTGGGCTAACAAATTTAAATCTGAAAACCACGGCACTGGCCTTGTGCAAGATCTTTGACTTATACAATTTTCGGTTATTTTCGCTTGCTTCATGCAGTCTTGGTGTATTGAAGCGTCTGAGCATTGCTGTAGCTCTAACTGGCTATGCAGACTTAATCTTGTTAGACGACCCTTTTGCCCACCTGGATGTAGTCAGCCAAAACAATATTCATAATTTAATAAAAGCAGTTTGTAGGCAAAAATATTCAGTAGTCTACACTTGCTCTAAAACAGTGAATTCTCAAAACGTTCCGCGAATTACTACGCTTAGCACCTCAAGTATTTCCGCTATTGGTGAGCGGCGGGAACTGTTGGATAAGAATTCTACATACTACGTCGTCGAAGCTCAAATCGATATTCTTAGACTTACAGATCGAAAGCTCTACAGAAGATTACAATTAAATAGAAGTAATCCTGATGTAATGGACGAAAATCCCAAGTCTGATAGGAAGCACAAAGATAATTCCTCTATTCATTTTATGATGTCCCGTATAATTGAGAAAATATTTCCACATGCGATTATTAAGTAAGTAAACAATTTACTATTTTTGAGCAAAGTAAAACTCTCTAATTACAGGACTTCAAACACTCAGACAGCGTGTTTTTGGCTATCGAGTCATTTATACTCTATGTCGCAGATACTTAAAACCCTCGAAAAGAATGAACACATCTTGTACTCTTTTTCAATTGCTCCACCAGCTGTAAGTTTGACACATTTTCATATTACTTCTTAGTCGATTTCTAATAACAATACAATAAAAGGATTATTGATGGACCCGGTACTCAAAGAATATATTTGATTTATTTTTGTAGGTAAAAACTACACTTTACGGGAAAAGTAATTACTAACACTGATCATCAAAATGAAAACTTTTGAATATTCTTTTTTTAATATATATTTTTTATATATAAAAATAAGTTTATGAGAATGATTTAGTAGCTCAAATGCTCATAATAAGAATTTGAAATATACTCCCAATTCGTTTTATACCCAGTAGTCAAAGAGAATAGGGGTGTATCAGATTTGTGGTGATAGTGGATGTGTGTAACACCAAACAGGAAGCGTTTCCAACCCTATAAAGCATATATCAGCATCAATAGCAGAGTCGAAATAGCCAGGTCTGACTATTCGTTTTTGTGTCAGTCTGTTCTGATAAGCGCCTATGCACTATGTATTAGAGACTATATGATCTAGAGAAACCAAATATTAGAGACTATATGAGCGAAAGAAACCAAATTTTGAATCCAGACTCCTGGAATGTCAAACTTTTATAATTTTATTTCAAAACTTCTGCCTCCAAAAAATTACTAAAACCTGTGGCATCAACAATTTAAAAAAAAAAAACGAAAACTAAAAATGGCGTTGTAGTTGTAGAGATTGACCACTGACGAGGGCACTTAACAAACCTTCCGTAGGAAAACTTACCTTAACGAGTCCTTCACTATTTCACAAAGTAAGCAGTAAAGGAGACAATGTAAGGAGAAGTATACACCAGAAGAGACTACGAAGCCATATTGTGCACCATAAGCGAGCTTCCCAGACCCAGCAGGACACTGGGTAATAAATACATATGTACATATACCCACATAAATCTACTCGAACTGGAGAATAAGCTACATGTAATAAAAAGTGAAGGAAAACGAAGCGTTGTGTTTATCTGGTGATCCGTCCCCTACAAACATTGGTCCTTCGAGCCGGATCTTCACCAACAACGAGAAGCGCACCCCAGCAAGCATAGGCGGATCGCTGTAGCAAGATAAGTACGACATATAAAACGTCCAATACCATGCGGCTATTCTTTCCGTTATCCGATCTTCCGCTCCTCCTAACTACGAACATCAGTACCCCCATAAACCAGATTTAACGGCGTATTCTTGCGTCTGTATATGTATATATGCACTAATCCGCAATTACACGCGCCTACATCCGTCTATATTGAACTGCATATTCGTGTCCGCATTCGTCCATATCCGCATACATACATATTGGCTGCATATTCTTGCGTCTATATATGTACATATATGCACTAATCCCCAATTCAAAGCACCTATATCTATATATATCACAACTGCATATCCTTGCACATATGTATAAATCCCAACCGCATATTCTTGCGCATCATATATATATTCATATATATATAATGCGGGCGCTGCCGCATAGCGCGCGACTCGTTTACCAAACCGATCGCGGACATGCAGGAAGGATAGGTGTTAGACTAGTGTTCGAGGAAAAGTAGAACAAATCTAACTAAAGAAGCGAAGTAATTACTAGTTACGGGAAAGATATAAGAGTATCTGTAATTTAAGACTAGGAAGGGAGTTAGTGGTAGATACAATATGATAGAGGGAATTATAATCCGAGCATAGGACCCTAAATGATTCATGCAAGGAGTAATTCGACCTACAAAGTGGAAGAAACAAGGGTGTATAGTTCCTAGTGCTTCTAATAGGAATCGTGAAGTTTATGCGGCTCAACAGGTCAGGGCTATCTATGTCACCCTTGATCAAGTTGTGCACAAAAATCACTCCAAGCATTTTCCTACGATTAGCTAAGGTTGGAAGGTTTATTAGGAGCAATCTATTAGAGTAGGACGGCAGTCTCACACCTGCATCCCAGCCGAGGCCTCGAAGAGCAAAAAGTAAAAAGTTTTTCTGAACTGATTCTATACGGTCCTGGTGTACGTTGTACTGAGGGCACCATACACAAGAGCCGTATTCTAAAATCGGACGAACCAGAGAGGTGTAGAGAGTCTTTGTTATATAGGGGTCGTCAAATTCCTTTGACCACCTCTTTATAAACCCAAGCACGCCCATGGCCTTGTTCACCATGGTAGAAATGTGTTCTGAAAACCTTAACTTGGGATCTAGTAGAACACCAAGATCATCAACCCGGGTAATTCTCTCAAGAGAACCACCACAAAGGGTGTAAGGAACCAGAAAGGCGCTGGAGCGATGGAAAGTCATTACTTTACATTTTGAAGCATTAAGGTTTAATAAATTTGCACAACACCAAGACTGAAATCTATCGAGATCGGATTGCAACCTGGATTGAAAAGAAATGTCCTTATACTGGACACAGAGCTTAACATCATCCGCATACATAAGTACTCGAGAGTATGTTAATACAGAAGGTAGGTCATTTATAAAGAGTGTAAAGAGTAAGGGGCCTAGATGGCTGCCCTGAGGTACACCCGAAGTCACCATAGCTGGAGAGGACAGGGAGTTTTTGAAAAGGACTCTTTGAGACCTAGAACAAAGGTAGCTAGAGATCCATCTCAGGAGATTGGGCGGGAACCGTAGAGGGTCGAGCTTTTGTGCTAGGAGAGAATGGTTTAAAGAATCGAACGCTTTACTAAAATCGGTGTAAACAACATCCGTCTGCAGATTACCTTGAAAGCCTTTTATTATAAAGGAGGTAAACTCCAATAAATTTGTAGTGGTTGATCTCCGCCTTATAAATCCATGTTGAGTTGGAGATATAAGTGATCTGCATAGGTGCTGCAGGTGCGGAGATAAAATTTTCTCAAACACTTTAGGAATAGCGGATAACTTAGATATACCTCTATAGTTCATTGCGTCAGACTTGCTACCTTTCTTATGGAGAGGAATTATAAAAGACTCCTTCCATATCGGGGGAAAGCATGAAGAAGTTATAGATAGGTTGAACAGTTTAAGCAACGGCCCACACAGAGACTCGGCACAATACCTGAGTACACAGCCGGGAACTCCGTCCGGACGCGGTGAGAACACCGGCTTTACTGTTCGTAGATCATGAAGCAATGAGCTTTCATTTAGCAAAGGACTGAAAATGCCGTTCGATCTTGGCAAATCGTATGGATACGGCTGACCAGAGTAAACGTCCTGCGAATAGGTAGTTTGGAAAAAACAGGCAAAAAGATCGGCAATTGCCTGTTCACTATCTGGCGACGTATTACGGAAAGATAGCGAGGATGGGTGTGCGGACGTTCTACGCTTACTGTTTACGAAGCTGTAGAGCTGTTTGGGGTCCTTAGAAAAACGTATCCTGCATTGAGATAGGTATTTCTGATAGCATTGAGCGTTAAGAACTGAAAAGTTTGACCGAGCTATTACATAATGAGAGAGAGGGAGAGCCAACTTCTTGAAATATTTTAAAAAGTCTTGATTTTAAGTTTTTTAGAAGAGATAGCTCCTTGGTAAACCAAGGGGGTTTTCTTGATCTAATCGGACAGGAAAGTGGGACACAAGAGACAAAAAGTGAGTCCAGTGCATAATAGAAAATGTTTGTGCCTGTCGTAACATCACTGCACAAATATAAAGCGGACCAATCAAAATCCCTAATGAGGTTATTAAGCTTCGTAAACTCGGCTTTACGGAAGCAGCGGACACATTGGGGTAGTCTACCCGACCGATCCAGTACCGTTCGTCCTAGGTAGGATGGTAGGCATGGATGGTAGTAGGATGGTAGGCATCTTCAGGTATAGTGAGCGGGGGGACTCGAGTTAAAAACGCTAAGGTCGGATCCGTTACAAAGCACAGATCAAGAAATCGACCCAAGGAATTTTTAACATGGTTAACTTGAGACAGAGACAGGTCAATCAAGCCGTCAACAAAGCCATGACGTGCCATGGGTACCAGGCTATGAGACTCATTTGCCGAAGACCAAACAGTTCCTGGCAAGTTGAAGTCACCAAGAACTATCATGTGATCTTTGTCAGATAGCGAGGAAGAAATAGCGGTTAAGGCGGACAAATGCTGCTCGTAAATCCGCGATATCCGAAGACGGTGGAATATACGAACAAGTAATGAAAATTGAGAAAGCGGGAAGAATCAGTCTTACACACAGAAATTCCAGTTCCTGCTGGATCTGGACTGTGAAAAGTTCCGACGTGAAGTTTGAGTCCACAGCAATCAGAACCCCTCCTGCACGTCGAGACGAACGATCCTTTCTATAAGTTGTGTACCGACCTGCCAAAACTTCGGAACTAAGAATGTCCGGCTTTAACCAGATTTCGGTAAACACAATAACGTGGGATGCAAATGCGACACTATCCTGGAAAAGAATGCTGAGCTTACTACGCAAGCCTCGAACATTCTGATAGGTCACTAAAAGAGAGTTTGTTAGTTTTTTGGACGGGTGGAGGTAGAGCGGGAAGATGACGAAGGAGCATTGGTTTGATTTGTTGGCAGAGCTATTGGGGGCCTAGTCTTTTTCTTTGCCTTAAACTCCTTCACCACCAAATGCTCCGGCCAAAATTTGGCAGAACAGATGGTGTTAAAGTGAGTTTGGGAGACACTTATTTTAAAAGAAGCTATCTCCCTGGCATAAAAAAAGTTGAACTTTTCCACCTTGAAATCAATGGCTTGTATGCGGCTTTGAATATATGCCGTCACATCTTTAATTGTGGAGTCAGGGGCAAGTCGTGAGACAAAAACTTGTCTCTTTGGTGGGATCCCGACCAATCTTGGCACCACAGGCCTATCACCTGTGATGGTAATACCCGGTGGTCAAGGTCGTATATTGACTGGTGGGGTCTGAATTGCGGGGACAGCTAATGAATTTGATACTACGGACACGGACGCTACAGACGGTCTTGGCTGCATGCTCTCCGACGCGATAAATTCGGCTACCGAATTTTCATCACCAGCAGCTGTCGTTGCCTTTGGAGTGGCGAACGATATCAACTGTTGCACTTTTGGGGTGGTCGGAGTCAGTGTTGGAGTAGGTTAAGAGAGGAGCGGGCGCCCAAAGAGTCGCTCCATCTTCGGGTGACCCGCAAGCCGATCTGCACGATTGCCGACGGCGAATTGGGTTGCGGGCGGCCGACGGTGGGTCGCGAAAAGAGTGGAATGGGACGGCACTTCACTTGTCGATGTACGCCCAAAGCCACTGCAGTCGTTTGCTTAATAAACCATTAAATTACAGAAAACCCGCGTCTTTTATTTAGTTTGAAAATTGTTTGAAATCTAAAAAGTATTAGATTTTTCATTGGCGCCCGAGCAGGGACATCGGTTTTTTTGTGTTGTTAACTCGTTTCGCTCCGTAGTGGCTTAGGCTTCGCGTGTGAACAAATTGGAGAAGTTGCTGATTCGGACCTTGCCACAGACGTGCCCTTTTGGACCCTCGCCATCTTGGACGCTGCAGAATTCGACGTGCTGATGGATGCCAAAACAGGAAGATTACTTTCTCTAGATTCGCTAGAGAGCCTACAGGTATTCTGTGCCAAAAATTGAGCATCACCGGTTGAGTTTCGTTGTGTCGCTGTAAATTGCTCGCTCGTCCGACCAAAACGATCAACTAAGCTTTGGTTACTAAAGTGACCCGCATATGTGCGTGTGTATGTGCTAACACAGTCATACACAGAGAACACAGCTCAATTTGTGGCACCTTCCTTATTTTATACCTTATTTGGCCAAATCAATGTACATAAAGTGAAAGTGTCGCAGTTATACGTGTGTACAAAATACATAAGTTCGGCAGAATTGTTCGAACATACCTACGCCATACATACATACATACGTATACTCATGCTGACCACCACTTAATGTGCATAACCAAAACGGCAACATATGTACATGTTTAACATTTAAAACTTTATATAAACATATAAACCATATATAATATATGTATACATAAACGGTGGTCTATTTATTCCATTCTAATAATATTGGTCGTGTGTTTGTGCAATCCCAAAACGTCGCGGTGTCTTTCGGTTGTCCGCTTTTGACTTAACCGCTACGTACACTACGCGTACATATATGCATACGTATATACGTACAGACATCGGCTTGCAATTGCACATACACGCAACGCTTGGTAAAGGTTCTTGGGCGCCAGCGGCTGATATTTCGTGCGGTCGTTAACCTTGCTCGCTCTGTGCTTGCATCGGTTAATATTAGTTTGTGTGTGCGTGCGCTCGCGCCAAATTTACCGCTTGTTCTCTTCTTCCCCGTTTTGGCATACCATACAGGTCAGGCTTGGGTCGAGCGCCTGTATTACTTTCGTCTTGTGCGTTCGCTCGCGCCAAATTCTCTCACCTACTCTTTGATCCCCCGCACCCCGCATTCTATCTCTGTTGCCCACAAAGTGGCAGCAGCGAGCATAGGGCTTGCTTACTTTCGGTCGCTTGGACCACTTTCGTTTGTTTGTTCACATATTGCGCCAGGGCGTGTGTGTGTCTGGGTAAGCAAGCTTGGCGTTTCTCGGTACATAGCTGCAGTGCTTGTGCGAGGGTAGCTTGAAAAGTTTGGCGAACTTTGGGTACGGTATTGAAGGTAGTTCCTTTTTCTCATTTCAATTATGTCTGAGTCCGATAGGCCAACTGTAGAACGGCCAACAGCTGAACGGCCAACAGTCCCTAAAACCAATACGAAGTTGGCATTGTGTCAGCAAAGGTTTGACAAAGTCAGTGCTGACATTGCGCGCGTGCAAACAGCCTTTAGATTGAAGCAAATTTCGTCGGACAAAACCGAATTAGCTTGTCGCCTAGAGCTTTTAGAGGGTTATATCGATAAGGCTATGAACCTACAGGCAGAGCTGGACATTTTGAGTCCAACCAATGAAAGTAGAGGTCCTTTGGAGGATCTTTGTGTCGTCACTAAAGCATTGTTTATGAATGCAATCAAACCAAGATCCGACACACATATGCAGCATGACTGCTCAGTAAATCCACGTTTCGACACACACATGCAGCATGACTGCTCACTGAATTCGAGCCAGCGATCGCAGCTGCCGAAAATGCGTTTGCCGAAGTTTAGTGGCAAACACTCGGAATATAAAAACTTCATGTGCCTGTTCCAAAGCCTTATTGACGACGATGCTTCCTTGACGAACGTAGAAAAGTTTAATCATCTCGTATCGTGTTTGTCAGATGAAGCATTAGGTGTAGTAAAACCATTTCAAATGACAGACTGTAATTATCCTAAGGCCCTTGCCAGTCTGAAGTCAGTGTACGACAATAAATGTCTGATATTCTTCGATACTGTTGCTCAACTATTCGATTTGCCAACCATGACCAAGCCATCTGCATCGAGTTTAAGATCGATGATAGACACGGTGTCTGCGATATATTCATCGCTGTCGTCTGTAGGTGACGACAAAGATATTGCGAATGCAATTATCATTCACATGGTCATGGCAAAGGTCGACCATGTGACCAAATCTCGTTTTGAGGCTCTCAAATAAATTTGATGTCTGAGAGCCTAGCACAGAGGCTTCGGCTTAAACGTGAGCCAGCTTCCCTTGCTATCGCTATGGTGGGTGGTGCAACCACCGATAGTAAAACGAAGGTTTGTGCATCGATACATTCTCGTTTGAATTCCCACACATTTTCCGCTGAGTGTTGGGTACTAAAGTCAATTTCTACATCTCAGCCTGGGCAATCACTTTCCACATCGAGCTGGAAAATCCCAAAAAATATTCAATTGGCAGATCCCGAATTCCATAGGCCGGCTAAGGTGGATGTTCTCTTGGGAGCTGAAATGTTTTATGGGCTATTGTGCGTTGGGCAAATTAAATTACATTCCGAGCTGCCCATTATGCAAAAAACATTGCTCGGTTGGATTGTTGCAGGCAAATGTACTGGACAGGCGCCTCGGCAACAGTGTAATGAGAGTTCGGTAGCTCAAGTGTATAGTTGTTCTCTCGACTCATTAGTAAACCGTTTTTGGGAATTGGATCAATGTCCAATTGAGTCGAAGGCTGTCCGCCAAACGGCTGAACAACAGGCCTGTGAGTTGTACTTCGCAAAAACGGTACAACGATTGTCTTCCGGTCGCTTTCAAGTCAAACTTCCATTTAAGACCGACCCTAAAGTTCTTGGCCTGTCCTTTCAAACTGCTGAAAGGCGTTTTTTGCAACTTGAGCGCAAACTGTCAAAGGATGACACTCTCAAAACTATGTACCATGACTTCATGAAAGAGTATTTGGATTTGGGACATATGTCCATTCTGAAGTCTGCTCCTCTAGAACAGCATTATTATATTCCTCATCAATGCGTTCTCAGACCTGAGAGTACCTCAACCAAACTTCGTGTTGTGTTCGATGCTTCCAGCAAAACATCAACAGCAGTTTCACTGAACGAAACACTAATGGTGGGGCCAACTATTCAGAGGGAGTTGTATTCAACATTGGTCAACTTTCGGTTGAACAAATACGCCGTAACTGCTGACATTTCGAAAATGTACAGGCAGATAAATGTTTCTGAGGAAGACAGAGACTTCCAACTTGTCTTGTGGAGAGAAAACCCTTCACAAAACATACAGGCGTACAGGTTGAATACTGTTACATACGGTACAGCGTCAGCACCCTTTTTGGCTGTACGTTGTTTGTTCGAATTGGCAAATAGTTTCGCACAATCACATCCCATTGGTGCGGAAGTGATTCGCAATTGTTTTTATGTCGACGATATGCTGGCAGGTGCAGACAGTTTAAAAGAACTGGACACAATTTGCAGCCAGGTTCGGGATATTTTGAATTCAGGAGGATTTCCATTGGCCAAGTGGGCTTCCAATTGCCCGACTCAATCTGGAAAAAATGAGGAAATCAGCATTAAGATTGATGAGCAAAGCTCAGTCAAAACGCTTGGAATGCGCTGGGCACCTCAAGATGATGTATTTAAGTACCATCTGGACGTGGATAGTTTTGCCTCCCTGAAACCAACAAAACGCAATATATTGTCGATAGCCTCTCGTTTGTTTGACCCTCTTGGTTTGTTGTGTCCAATTGTCACTAAGGCAAAAATGCTATTGCAGGACTTATGGAGGCTAAAGGTAGATTGGGATGAGGCTATTCCTATGAGCCTACACACCGCATGGAATAAGTTCACCACTACCTTGCGGGATTTGCACAAAATTTCAATCCCTCGCTACGTATGTTTGACGCTGTACAAAGGGGTGCAAATTCACGGCTTTGCTGACGCATCCAGTCACGCCTACGGTTGCTGTATATACGTACGAACGTGCAACGACGAAGACGTTCGCGTGTCATTGCTCACGGCAAAGTCGAGGGTAGCTCCGCTGAGCGTAAAAACAATACCCCGGTTAGAGCTTTGTGCAGCACTGTTACTGGCCAAACTCTGGCAACAAGTGTCGACCACAATGACCAAATTCACGATAGAAAGCGTAAATTTCTGGTCAGATTCGCAGGTCACGCTATATTGGTTGCAGCGTGATTCGGGTACGTTGGGTACATTCGTCGCGAATCGGGTCGCAGAATGCCAAGAATTGTCAACTGGAGTCGTATGGCGTCACGTTCCAACGGATGCTAATCCAGCAGACTTGGTTTCAAGGGGAACAGATGTTGACGACATTGTGAGCTCCTTGTGGTTCAATGGGCCAAGCTTTTTAATGGCAGAAAAGGATCGATGGCCTCAACTTCATCAGTTCGAGATAGCGTCAGAAGTGAAAACTTCTGAAGATAAGAAAAGTGCAGTGGTATGTGCGCTTGGGGTACCTGATGCTGAATCTAATTGCATTGTGCAATTAATCAACCGGCAATCGAGGTTTTCTAAGTTGGTCCGCATAATGGCCTACGTGCTTCGATTCTGTTTCAAGCAGCTTAGAGGTGATTCGCATCTTGTATCTGCGGCAGAAAGGAACATTGCGTTTTTAAAGCTGATCGCAGTCGTACAAAGCACAACATATAGCGCTGAGTATAGGTTATTGGAAAAATCGGCGGCATTAGCTCCGATGCTGCAGTCATTAAATCCATTTGTCCACGAGTTTGATGAAAATGGCATCAAATTTAAGTTAATTCGAGTAGGAGGGCGCTTGCTACACGGCCCTATCGCATACGACGCCAAATTCCCTCTGTTGCTACCAAAGGGATCTGAATTGGTCAGCCTTTTGGTCAGGCATTTGCACCTTAGGCACTACCATGCTGGTGCAAAGGTTCTTGTGGGATTGCTGAGGCAGCAGGTTTGGGTGATCAATGCCCGAAGCGTCTGTACAGCGCATGTTAGAAGATGCGTACACTGTTTTCGCTACAAGCCAAAGTTGTTGGGGCAAATAATGGGAAATTTGCCAGCTGACCGCCTTCGTGAGGGTCGGCCGTTCAGAGTATCTGGCGTAGATTTCTGTGGGCCATTCTACGTGAGCTATAGAATTAGAGGTAGACCACCCGTTAAAATGTACGTTGCCGTTTTTGTTTGTTTCGCCTCAAAAGCAGTCCATCTGGAACTTGTATCAGACCTTTCAACTGACGCTTTTCTAAATGTATTTAAAAGGTTCGTTGGGAGACGAGGGCTGCCGGAAAAGATGGTCAGCGACAACGCGACGAATTTCTTGGAAGCGAGCAATGTGCTGAGGGAGCTCCACGCGGCGTTTCTACGGAGCAAGGAGGAACTCCAGGACTACGCAGCGGAGAGAGCGGTGACCTGGTGCTTTATCCCTCCGAGGGCACCACACTTCGGCGGACTGTGGGAAGCAGCAGTCAAGGCAGCCAAACACAGGCTGGTGCGAGGGGCAGGCGACGCCAACCTCACGCCAGACGAACTGAGCACACACCTGGTGGAGGTCGAAGCGCTGCTCAACTCCAGGCCCCTCGTGGCGGACACCAGCGATCCGAACGACGGGGAGGCCATCACACCAGGGCACTTGCTCATCGGCCAACCTCTGCTGGGCCTGCCGCACGGATCCACGCCCGGAGAGCCCAACAACAAGCCCGCACCCGGATACTTGAAGCGGTGGCGACTGTTGTTGGAGCTCAAACTGCGCTTCTGGCGCAAGTGGTCCAGCGACTACCTCCTCAGCCTGCAGCAGCGAGCCCAGTGGAGCAGAGGCGAGGCCAATCTGGCCGAAGGGACGGTCGTGCTGGTGCACGACGACAACACCCCCCCGCAACGATGGACAACGGGGCGCGTAACGCGCGCAATACCTGGAGAGGACGGCAAGGTGCGGGTGGCCGAAGTACGAACGCCAGCCGGCGTTATTAAACGGCCAGTCCACAAGCTGGCACCACTTCCAACGTGCTGAAGACCGGAGCTCTTCAGCGGGGCCGGAATGTTGGAGTAGGTTAAGAGAGGAGCGGGCGCCCAAAGAGTCGCTCCATCTTCGGGTGACCCGCAAGCCGATCTGCACGATTGCCGACGGCGAATTGGGTTGCGGGCGGCCGACGGTGGGTCGCGAAAAGACTGGAATGGGACGGCACTTCACTTGTCGATGTACGCCCAAAGCCACTGCAGTCGTTTGCTTAATAAACCATTAAATTACAGAAAACCCGCGTCTTTTATTTAGTTTGAAAACTGTTTGAAATCTAAAAAGTATTAGATTTTTCAGTCAGCTTGTCAGCATCGGCCGGTCGAGGGGCAGTCGGCACATGCAGATCCCGCGGAGTGACCTTTTTGCGCCTAGGAGACTCAGTCAGTAGTTTGAAACTACTAAACTGAGACTCCATGGCTAGGAGCCGATCGCATTGCTCTTTGAAGCCCACGGTCAGCTCCCTAAAGCCCTTCCGGGTCTGCCCCATAAACGCTGCAATCTCCTTCTCAACCGGACGGCATGCTTCACAGCTATAATGCAGGCCATTCCCTTTTGAGATGGCATCACCCACGAGACCGGTGATCCCGGCGCATTTAGCGTGCACTACGCTATCGCAGAGCCAGCAGGGGATACTTGGCTGGTCATGGGTGATCTGCTTCTTGCAGGTTTTCTTAACACAGACCACAGAGAATTCCATTTTAAAATTATTTTATTATTTTTTCTTTAAAAAAAAACTGATATCAGACCAGTGTGCCAAAATAAACGCCAAGAGAGGAATAAGTAAGAATGAGAGCGGTTACCGCAGCTACACTTGAGAGAGAGAGAGAGAGAGCGCTACTGCACAGAAAATATCGAGAGCGAGAGAGAGAGAGCAGTTATTTAAGTGTGGGTAATAGGGAGAGAGTGATAAATCAGCAAAACTAATAGGTGAGAGCGGCTAAATATGATACTGTGTGTACTTACGAAAAGCACAAACAAAAACACGCTGTTAAGCGATGCAAAAATAATAATTTAAATTATGTTTTTAACAGTAAATAGGCATGCACTCGCGATCAAGAAAGAAATGATATAGGAGGTTGTTAATTTATGAATTTTTTTAGGGGTTATTTTCATAAAACACCGGCTGTTTAAGCAAAAAAGGAAGAGAGTAAGCGGAGCGCAAAACAAAAACACGTCTGATTACTACAAAGAGAATCGAACGATCGAACGACCACCGACTCCCAATATTAGTGCCTGATCGCCATAGGAGACTCAAGCGCCTCTGACTTGCCAACAAATTAATACCAAATGGTTGTTGGGTCACATTTCCCGTATCCATCCGCCCGAAACTTCCGCTTCCGTTTCTTGGTTCTCAGCGGGTGAGATCAGAACATACCCACTGGTGACGAGGACAGCAAGAAACTTTTGCCATTGCCCGCTCCAGGTAGTAGGACACCACGCAGTGGTTCTGCCCCTGGAACACCTACCCCGGTGACTAAACTGATAAGGTTACCCGGTACGCCAAAGCCGAGTACGAGTTCCGCGGTAAAGAGCAAATCGGTCCTGTTCCCTTCGCCAGGCACGTTAAAGGTGCCAGCTCTACCACCTACCAGTCCCATCAGCTCTCGACGCATTTCTCCAATGGCCCAAACAGTATTCATTTCCGCACGTGCGAAATTGGTAGCAGCCATCGGCATGATCGGCTGACCAGTTTGAAAGACCGTTTTACCGCTTTCGGTACCAACACGCTATCCCCCGCTTTCGCTCAGGTCCGTAGAGACCGCATACAGAGCATGTGGGCAAAGGTGGATGCTGAATTCGAGGCCTGTTCCATGGCGTCAGTTGACGAGAATCCTGACACCCAACTAGAGATCCAAGCCATGTACGACACGTGCTATGACGATTAACGGTGCCTAGACGACCTTACGGTCCAATCGGCCAGCCCAGTAGTCCGTCCTCCTGCACAGCCGGACTCCAATGGCTGATGTCGACTGCCACCCTGTGACATCGAAGTTTTCACAGGGAATTACGTTCGCTGGCCCACTTTTCGGGACCTCTTCACAGCCATTTATATTCATAATCCTAGACTCTCATCCGTAGAAAAACTGTACCACCTCGCCACTTAGACCAGTGGCGATCGGAAGGCCATCGTTGAGAAGTCCCCGCTGACCAACGACGGCTTCGAGCCGGCATGGGATGCCCTTCGTGACCGATTAGAGAACCAACGGCTCCTGGTGACCACCCAGATTCATTTTCTCCTCTCTTTGCCTCACATCGGATCCGATTCAAGTCGTGCTCTGAAATAACTTCAAAGTACGATCCAGGGGGTTCTAACCGCACTCGCCCACTCCAAGGTCTCCACTGAAAATTGGGATAGCTTGCTCGTGACCATTTGCGCTTCAAGATTGCCGAGATTAAGCCGCGCGTTGTGGGAAGAGTCCATAGCCGACAATAAGGAAATGCCCTCATGGAAAGAGATGGACTCCTTCCTCAGTCAGCGGTATCTGACGCTAGAGGCGATCAAGAGCCACCCTTCCAATCCACATAGTTCGAAAGGCGATCCGAATCCGTCACCTTCTAAAAATAACCAATTCCGGTCCCAAGGGAGTCCTGTTCCTAGGAGGGTTCACTCGTTCGAGACAACAGTGAATCCGCAGAGGAGGACATGTGATCTCTGCTCCACAGAGAATCATCCAATCCGTGATTGTCCTCGCTTCTTCCACATGACCGTTGATCCTCGTTCCAGCTACACTAAACAGAAACAGCTATGCTTGAACTGCTTCGCACGAGGACATCAGATCCGAGAATGCCAAAGCGCCCACAACTGCGTCACTTGTGGGGAACGGCACCACACGCTGCTGCACCGTGGCTATCCAAGTTCCAGCGAGCCTACTTCCACATCCGTACAATACCCGAGTTCTTCCGCATCCTTGTCCAACGTTCAGTCTTATTTCGCGTCCTGTACAAGTGCGGTTCTTTTGAGTACGGCTATGATTAATATTTGCCATCTGGGGACCAATTTTCGCGCCCGCGCTTTGATCGACTCTGGCACCGAGGCCACGTTCATTACGGAACGTCTAGTCAGCATAATCAATCTGCCATTCCAACCCTTCCAGGCACAGGTCTCAGGCATCAATCATACTGTATCCGCTCAGTTGAAGAAGCTCTGCAATTGTTCTATCCGCTCTTCGACTAAGTCGGGCTTACAATTAAACGTTACAGCTTACGTTATTCCGGAGGTGGCAGCGAATATTCCCTCGCATCCGATCTCTCAAAATTTGCTGAGAGACTTGCCTAGTCTTCCGTTGGCAGATCCTACATTTTTTGAGAGCTCACCAATCGATGTCCTGATTGGATCTGACATACTACCATCCGTACTGTTAAACGGCTTACAGACGAACATATGTGGCTCTCTCCTCGGGCAAGAAACAGTTTTCGGTTGGGTGCTCTCTGGGCCGGTGTCTAATACGGCCGTTCAGAGAGTCAAATCAGCTCCCGAGTGAGTGTATGCGTGCTCACGCATTCTCACGTACTGTTGCATATGTGTTGTCAGCTCCCGAGAGTCGTGAGAGTGTATGTGTGCTCATGTACTTTGCGTGTTTGCAAGTACACACTCATACACATGAGCGCACAGCTGAAATTTTCGCTTACCCAACTTTGTTTTGATTTTTGTGCTCGCGCCACCCTTCACTTTAGAATTATTGGAGTCGACCCTTTTTGAAGACACTTGCCTTATAATACCAGAATAACTGTTATTTTGTACATGCTTTAGATTCTAACTTTGTTTAATATAAAATATACTAATATATTGAGCAGATATATGTATATATATTCACAAATATATATTTGATTGTATGACGTATTGTATTATACAATGATATATTTGATCATATATAAAAAAGTAGTATGCGCTAAAAATATATATATATATCATCCTTGAATATGGATAATAATGACATATAAATGGGTAATAGATGGGTCCATACGGATTTTAGTGCCACACTTGCTAGTCAAACTTGAAATCATCCCTATATTTCTTATGCCAATGTCCGTACAATTATATATGTGTGTACGTGTGCAGTGCTGCCGAAATTGCCAGCAAAATATTTTTGAGAAGATTTCTTGAGACACAAAGCTGAGTGTCGCTTATTGAGGCGACGCACTAATACCCTATAGACAATTAATATAATTTGATGTCATGTCTGATATACATTTTGCATTTGTACATATTTACATTCGTTCATTATATTCGTTTATAGTACATTAAACAAAATTAGAATTTTCTTAGACAGCGGCGTAGTAAAAAACCAATACAAACAAGATTTTTGCACACATACAGCTAAAGCTCAGCCTCACATACAGAGCGTTTGTTCTTTGCTGAGCTGAAATTTTGTTATGTGTGTTCTTCTTCAACTTGTTGACAAACTGACCTACCGCCATAAAATAAATTTTGTTTTGCGCTCCGCTTACTCTTTTCCTATTTTGCTTAAACAGCCGGTGTTTTATGAAAATAACCCCTAAAAAAATTCATAAATTAACAACTTCCTAATCATCTATTTCTTGATCGCGAGTGCATGCCTGTTTGCTGTGAAAACATAATTTAAATTATTATTTTTGCATCGCTTAACAGCTTGATTTTGTTTGTGCTTTTCGTAAGTACACGCAGTATCATATTTAGCCGCTCTCACCTATTAGTTTTGCTGATTTATCACTCTCTCCCTATCACCCACACTTAAATAACTGTTCTTCCTCTCTCGCT
The DNA here is from genome assembly GCA_037356375.1 of Drosophila affinis. Classification (NCBI taxonomy): domain Eukaryota; kingdom Metazoa; phylum Arthropoda; class Insecta; order Diptera; family Drosophilidae; genus Drosophila; species Drosophila affinis. The sequence continues at coordinate 32,237,816 of CM074802.1, read as the reverse complement.
CTCGATATTTTCTGTGCAGTTGCGCTCTCTCTCTCTAAAGTGTAGCTGCGGTAACCGCTCTCATTCTTACTTATTCCTCTCTTGGCGTTTATTTTGGCACACTGGTCTGATATCAGTTTTTTTTTGAAAGAAAAATAATAAAATAATTTTTACATTTTAAAATGGAATTCTCTGTGGTCTGTGTTAAGAAAACCTGCAAGAAGCAGATCACCCATGACCAGCCAAGTATCCCCTGCTGGCTCTGCGATAGCGTAGTGCACGCTAAATGCGCCGGGATCACCGGTCTCGTGGGTGATGCCATCTCAAAAGGGAATGGCCTGCATTATAGCTGTGAAGCATGCCGTCCGGTTGAGAAGGAGATTGCAGCGTTTATGGGGCAGACCCGGAAGGGCTTTAGGGAGCTGACCGTGGGCTTCAAAGAGCAATGCGATCGGCTCCTAGCCATGGAGTCTCAGTTTAGTAGTTTCAAACTACTGACTGAGTCTCCTAGGCGCAAAAAGGTCACTCCGCGGGATCTGCATGTGCCGACTGCCCCTCGACCGGCCGATGCTGACAAGCTGACTCCGACCACCCCAAAAGTGCAGCAGTTGATATCGTTCGCCACTCCAAAGGCAACGACAGCTGCTGGTGATGAAAATTCGGTAGCCGAATTTATCGCGTCGGAGAGCATGCAGCCAAGACCGTCTGTAGCGTCCGTGTCCGTAGTATCAAATTCATTAGCTGTCCCCGCAATTCCGACCCCACCAGTCAATATACGACCTTGACCACCGGGTATTACCATCACAGGTGATAGGCCTGTGGTGCCAAGATTGGTCGGGATCCCACCAAAGAGACAAGTTTTTGTCTCACGACTTGCCCCTGACTCCACAATTAAAGATGTGACGGCATATATTCAAAGCCGCATACAAGCCATTGATTTCAAGGTGGAAAAGTTCAACTTTTCTTATGCCAGGGAGATAGCTTCTTTTAAAATAAGTGTCTCCCAAACTCACTTTAACACCATCTGTTCTGCCAAATTTTGGCCGGAGCATTTGGTGGTGAAGGAGTTTAAGGCAAAGAAAAAGACTAGGCCCCCAATAGCTCTGCCAACAAATCAAACCAATGCTCCTTCGTCATCTTCCCGCTCTACCTCCACCCGTCCAAAAAACTAACAAACTCTCTTTTAGTGACCTATCAGAATGTTTGAGGCTTGCGTAGTAAGCTCAGCATTCTTTTCCAGGATAGGGTCGCATTTGCATCCCACGTTATTGTGTTTACCGAAACCTGGTTAAAGCCGGTCATTCTTAGTTCCGAAGTTTTGGCAGGTCGGTACACAACTTATAGAAAGGATCGTTCGTCTCGACGTGCAGGAGGGGTTCTGATTGCTGTGGACTCAAACTTCACGTCGGAACTTTTCACAGTCCAGATCCAGCAGGAACTGGAATTTCTGTGTGTAAGACTGATTCTTCCCGCTTTCTCAATTTTCATTACTTGTTCGTATATTCCACCGTCTTCGGATATCGCGGATTTACGAGCAGCATTTGTCCGCCTTAACCGCTATTTCTTCCTCGCTATCTGACAAAGATCACATGATAGTTCTTGGTGACTTCAACTTGCCAGGAACTGTTTGGTCTTCGGCAAATGAGTCTAATAGCCTGGTACCCATGGCACGTCATGGCTTTGTTGACGGCTTGATTGACCTGTCTCTGTCTCAAGTTAACCATGTTTCCTTGGGTCGATTTCTTGATCTGTGCTTTGTAACGGATCCGACCTTAGCGTTTTTAACTCGAGTCCCCCCGCTCACTATACCTGAAGATGCCTACCATCCTACTTTCGAAGTGTCGTTCGACCTCGGACGAACTGTATTGGATCGGTCGGGTAGACCACCCCAAAGTGTCCGCTGCTTCCGGAAAGCCGAGTTCAGGAAGCCTAATAACCTCATTAGGGATTTTGATTGGTCCGCTTTATATTTGTGCAGTGATGTTACGACAGGCACAAACATTTTCTATGATGCACTGGACTCACTTTTTGTCTCTTGTGTCCCACTTTCCTGTCCGATTAGATCAAGAAAACCCCCTTGGTTTACCAAGGAGCAATCTCATCTAAAAAACTTAAAATCAAGACTGTATAAAAAATTTCAAGAAGTTGGCTCTCCTTCTTCTCTCTCTCATTATGTAATAGCTCGGTCAAACTTTTCAGTTCTTAACGCTCAATGCTACAAGAATTACCTATCTCGATGCAGGATACGTTTTTCTAAGGACCCCAAACAGTTCTACAGCTTCGTAAACAGTAAGCGTAGAACGTCCGCATACCCATCCTCGCTGTCCTTCCGTAATACGTCGGCAGATAATGATCTTTTTGCCCGTTTTTTCCAAACTACCTATTCGCAAGACGTTTACTCTGGTCAGCCGTATCCATACGGTTTACCGAGGTCGAACGGCATTTTCAGTCCTTTGCTAAATGAAAGCTCATTGCTTCATGATCTACGAACAGTAAAGCCGGTGTTCTCACCGGGTCCGGACGGAGTTCCCGGCTGTGTACTCAGGTACTGTGCCGAGTCTCTGTGTGGGCCGTTGCTTAAACTATTCAACCTATCCATAAATTCTTCATGCTTTCCCCCGATATGGAAGGAGTCCTATATAATTCCTCTCCATAAGAAAGGTAGCAAGTCTGATGCAATGAACTATAGAGGTATATCTAAGTTATCCGCTATTCCTAAAGTGTTTGAGAAAATTTTAATTCCGCACCTGCAGCATCTATGCAGATCACTTATATCTCCATCTCAACATAGATTTATAAGGCGGAGATCAACCACTACAAATTTATTGGAGTTTACCTCCTTTATAATAAAAGGCTTTCAAGGTAATCTGCAGACGGATGTTGTTTACACCGATTTTAGTAAAGCGTTCGATTCTTTAAACCATTCCCTCTTAGCACAAAAGCTCGACCTTTTAGGGTTCCCGCCCAATCTCCTGAGATGGATCTCTAGCTACCTTTGTTCTAGGTCTCAAAGAGTCCTTTTCAAAAACTCCCTGTCCTCTCCAGTTATGGTGACTTCGGGTGTACCTCAGGGCAGCCATCTAGGCCCCTTACTCTTTACACTCTTTATAAATGACCTACCTTCTGTATTAACATACTCTCGAGTACTTATGTATGCGGATGATGTTAAGCTCTGTGTCCAGTATAAGGACATTTCTTTCCAATCCAGGTTGCAATCCGATCTCGATAGATTTCAGTCTTGGTGTTGTGCAAATTTATTAAACCTTAATGCTTCAAAATGTAAAGTAATGACTTTTCTTCGCTCCAGCGCCTTTCTGGTTCCTTACACCCTTTGTGGTGGTTCTCTTGAGAGAATTACCCGGGTTGATGATCTTGGTGTTCTATTAGATCCCAAGTTAAAGTTTTCAGAACACATTTCCACCATGGTGAATAAGGCCATGGGCGTGCTTGGGTTTATAAAGAGGTGGTCAAAGGAATTTGACGACCCCTATATAACAAAGACTCTCTACACCTCTCTGGTTCGTCCGATTTTAGAATACGGCTCTTGTGTATGGTGCCCTCAGTACAACGTACACCAAGACCGTATAGAATCAGTTCAGAAAAACTTTTTACTTTTTGCTCTTCGAGGCCTCGGCTGGGATGCAGGTGTGAGACTGCCGTCCTACTCTAATAGATTGCTCCTAATAAACCTTCCAACCTTAGCTAATCAAGGGTGACATAGATAGCCCTGACCTGTTGAGCCGCATAAACTTCACGATTCCTATTAGAAGCACTAGGAACTATACACCCTTGTTTCTTCCACTTTGTAGGTCGAATTACTCCTTGCATGAACCATTTAGGGTCCTATGCTCGGATTATAATTCCCTCTATCATATTGTATCTACCACTAACTCCCTTCCTAGTCTTAAATTACAGATACTCTTATATCGTTCCCGTAACTAGTAATTACTTCGCTTCTTTAGTTAGATTTGTTCTACTTTTCCTCGAACACTAGTCTAACACCTATCTTTCAGGCATGTCCGCGATCGGTTCTGTTAACGAGACGTTCGTTAAGCGGCAGCCCCCCTCGGTCGGTTGGGTGGGAGGTGTGCTGCTTTCTTGCCTGGGATCCGTGCGTAACAGCCATCGGCTGGTGTCGCTTGGGCCAGTTGATGGTGCAGTCATTGAACATCAACGTCCTAAAGTATATCGACACGAATGTGGACTGAGAGAACAGCTGACATGCAGGCCAGATATATATATGTGCCTATTATTACTGAAGTAAAAGTGAAAGGTGGGGGCAATCTGTGCGCAAAACCAAAAAGAAATATGCAAATTTTTAAATTGAGGAGAAGTTTGATTTAATAAAAGCAGTTGAGGCAAGACCATGTCTTTGGCGGATCATGGAAAATAAGGATTTTGATCATTTTGGCATTTTGGCGCCGCTGACTGCGCTGTACTTCTCCTTCTTATTTTTTGGCAACAATCTATGCTGCCACCAACACAATCACTTCGTTGTCAGACATATATATTTCCTTTATTAATTTCATTTGAATTTTCTAAATTGGCACTGTTTACAAAAAACAGCTCATTCATGAGAGTGGCAAATCACTTTTTAGGTTCTTGGTCACAAATCTGTGTTTGTAACAGTTTTAAGCGGTAAAATTGCATTTGAGATGGCCACAGAATATTTGTTTTCTACTTTTTCTGAGTTTTCAAAGCTACAATTTCGGGAAAAAATGGAAAAAAAAATTATGAAATTTGAATTTGAAAGCCTAAAATTTTCCAGACGTTAAACCGCTGCTACAAAAAATCTAGGTTGGATTAATAGCTTCATTTGTCGGCTTTTCAGAGTCGGCTGCAAAATTCAATACAAACAGTTATAAGAAACTGAAGTTATTTCAAAAATAGAAGCATTACCTCTGAAAAAATCAAAATTTTTTTTTAAATTCTAAAAAAAATTAACCTAAAAAAAAACACAGAAAAAGTCTTTTTGGGCAACAGCGGAAAAAGTTGAATTTTGTTGAGTAGTGCTATCAGATTTAATGCATATATTATTTTATATTAGTAAAATGTTATTATTAATATTAAAAATAATAGTTTTTAAAATAAATTATTTATTTTTTCTTAAAATATTAATGTTTTATTTTGTTTTTTGTTTTTGTATGCATTTGTATTTATGTTAAAAATAAATTGTTAGGGTGAGGCCCGAGTGTAATTCCTTTATTTGTACTCTTACTCGTATTGTACTTTCCATAGTCTTACTGTTTCACTCTCTTGCTCTCTCTCAGCACCATGCTCTCACTTATCATCTATTATCTATGCTTCTTAACTCTCTTTTTCTCATCTACGCGTCCTCACGGCGTAGCTAAGCGGACGGCAGCTGCGCCTGCTTAAAATCAGTTACAAGTTACCGCTTGATATAGTTGGCGCACAGACCTTTTTTGTCCCAACTATTATTTGGCATGAGACTTGCTCGCTTGCTCTTATCTCTCTAATTACAACTCTCTATTGTTAAAGGCTCTGGCATTTTCGGCCACCCTCAATATACACATCACATACAATAAATTATAACGTTTTTGAATTCAAACTTTTGTGAAAATTCTTGATATATAGTCAATGAAAAAGCTCGTTGTCTCAACATTTGGTGACCCCGACGTGATCGTTATTAATAATAATAAACAATTAAAAATCGTATAAAGTGCAAACTAAACCTAACCTCGTTCGCGAAGCTTTCGTCTCGGCGTTTACTTGCTTATAAACACCAATACATCTACGCACAGCAACGGCTTTGATTTCGGTTCACTTGCGCGCACATTTCTACTTTAGGACGTTGATGTGCAATGACTGCACCATCAAGTGGCCCAAGCGACACCAGCCGATGGCTGTTACGCGCGGATCCCAGGCAAGAACGCAGCCCACCTCCCGCCCAACCGACCGAGGGGCGCTGCCGCATAGCGCGCGACTCGTTTACCAAACCCATCGCGGACATGCAGGAAGGATAGGTGTTAGACTAGTGTTCGAGGAAAAGTAGAACAAATCTAACTAAAGAAGCGAAGTAATTACTAGTTACGGGAACGATATAAGAGTATCTGTAATTTAAGACTAGGAAGGGAGTTAGTGGTAGATACAATATGATAGAGGGAATTATAATCCGAGCATAGGACCCTAAATGGTTCATGCAAGGAGTAATTCGACCTACAAAGTGGAAGAAACAAGGGTGTATAGTTCCTAGTGCTTCTAATAGGAATCGTGAAGTTTATGCGGCTCAACAGGTCAGGGCTATCTATGTCACCCTTGATTAGCTAAGGTTGGAAGGTTTATTAGGAGCAATCTATTAGAGTAGGACGGCAGTCTCACACCTGCATCCCAGCCGAGGCCTCGAAGAGCAAAAAGTAAAAAGTTTTTCTGAACTGATTCTATACGGTCCTGGTGTACGTTGTACTGAGGGCACCATACACAAGAGCCGTATTCTAAAATCGGACGAACCAGAGAGGTGTAGAGAGTCTTTGTTATATAGGGGTCGTCAAATTCCTTTGACCACCTCTTTATAAACCCAAGCACGCCCATGGCCTTGTTCACTATGGTAGAAATGTGTTCTGAAAACCTTAACTTGGGATCTAGTAGAACACCAAGATCATCAACCCGGGTAATTCTCTCAAGAGAACCACCACAAAGGGTGTAAGGAACCAGAAAGGCGCTGGAGCGATGGAAAGTCATTACTTTACATTTTGAAGCATTAAGGTTTAATAAATTTGCACAACACCAAGACTGAAATCTATCGAGATCGGATTGCAACCTGGATTGAAAAGAAATGTCCTTATACTGGACACAGAGCTTAACATCATCCGCATACATAAGTACTCGAGAGTATGTTAATACAGAAGGTAGGTCATTTATAAAGAGTGTAAAGAGTAAGGGGCCTAGATGGCTGCCCTGTGGTACACCCGAAGTCACCATAACTGGTGAGGACAGGGAGTTTTTGAAAAGGACTCTTTGAGACCTAGAACAAAGGTAGCTAGAGATCCATCTCAGGAGATTGGGCGGGAACCCTAAAAGGTCGAGCTTTTGTGCTAAGAGGGAATGGTTTAAAGAATCGAACGCTTTACTAAAATCGGTGTAAACAACATCCGTCTGCAGATTACCTTGAAAGCCTTTTATTATAAAGGAGGTAAACACCAATAAATTTGTAGTGGTTGATCTCCGCCTTATAAATCCATGTTGAGATGGAGATATAAGTGATCTGCATAGATGCTGCAGGTGCGGAATTAAAATTTTCTCAAACACTTTAGGAATAGCGGATAACTTAGATATACCTCTATAGTTCATTGCATCAGACTTGCTACCTTTCTTATGGAGAGGAATTATATAGGACTCCTTCCATATCGGGGGAAAGCATGAAGAATTTATGGATAGGTTGAATAGTTTAAGCAACGGCCCACACAGAGACTCGGCACAGTACCTGAGTACACAGCCGGGAACTCCGTCCGGACCCGGTGAGAACACCGGCTTTACTGTTCGTAGATCATGAAGCAACGAGCTTTCATTTAGCAAAGGACTGAAAATGCCGTTCGACCTCGGTAAACTGTATGGATACGGCTGACCAGAGTAAACGTCTTGCGAATAGGTAGTTTGGAAAAAACGGGCAAAAAGATCATTATCTGCCGACGTATTACGGAAGGACAGCGAGGATGGGTATGCGGACGTTCTACGCTTACTGTTTACGAAGCTGTAGAACTGTTTGGGGTCCTTAGAAAAACGTATCCTGCATCGAGATAGGTAATTCTTGTAGCATTGAGCGTTAAGAACTGAAAAGTTTGACCGAGCTATTACATAATGAGAGAGAGAAGAAGGAGAGCCAACTTCTTGAAATTTTTTATACAGTCTTGATTTTAAGTTTTTTAGATGAGATTGCTCCTTGGTAAACCAAGGGGGTTTTCTTGATCTAATCGGACAGGAAAGTGGGACACAAGAGACAAAAAGTGAGTCCAGTGCATCATAGAAAATGTTTGTGCCTGTCGTAACATCACTGCACAAATATAAAGCGGACCAATCAAAATCCCTAATGAGGTTATTAAGCTTCCTGAACTCGGCTTTCCGGAAGCAGCGGACACTTTGGGGTGGTCTACCCGACCGATCCAATACAGTTCGTCCGAGGTCGAACGACACTTCGAAAGTAGGATGGTAGGCATCTTCAGGTATAGTGAGCGGGGGGACTCGAGTTAACAACGCTAAGGTCGGATCCGTTACAAAGCACAGATCAAGAAATCGACCCAAGGAATTTTTAACATGGTTAACTTGAGACAGAGACAGGTCAATCAAGCCGTCAACAAAGTCATGACGTGCCATGGGCACCAGACTATTAGACTCATTTGCCGAAGACCAAACAATTCCTGGTAAGTTGAAGTCACCAAGAACTATCATGTGATCTTTGTCAGATAGCGAGGAAGAAATAGCGGTTAAGGCGGACAAATGCTGCTCGTAAATTGCGATATCCGAAGACGGTGGAATATACGAACAAGTAATGAAAATTGAGAAAGCGGGAAGAATCAGTCTTACACACAGAAATTCCAGTTCCTGCTGGCTCTGGACTGTGAAAAGTTCCGACGTGAAGTTTGAGTCCACAGCAATCAGAACCCCTCCTGCACGTCGAGACGAACGATCCTTTCTATAAGTTGTGTACCGACCTGCCAAAACTTCGGAACTAAGAATGTCCGGCTTTAACCAGGTTTCGGTAAACACAATAACGTGGGATGCAAATGCGACACTATCCTGGAAAAGAATGCTGAGCTTACTACGCAAGCCTCGAACATTCTGATAGGTCACCAAAAGAGAGTTAGTTAGTTTTTTATACGGGAGGTAGAGCGGGAAGACGACGAAGACGACGAAGGAGCACTGGTCTGATTTGTTGGCAGAGTTATTGGGGGCCTAGTCTTCTTTTTGGCCTCAAACTCCTTCACCACCAAATGCTCCGGCTAAAATTTGGCAGAACAGATGGTGTCAAAATAAGTTTGAGAGACACTTATTTTAAAGGAAGATACCTCCCTGGCGTAAGAAAAGTTAAATTTTTCCACCTTAAAATCAGCGGCTTTTATTTTGCTTCGGATATAAGCCGTCACATCATTAATTGTGGAATCAGGGGCAAGCCGCGAGACAAAAACTTGTCTCTTTGGTGGGATCCCCACCAATCTTGGCACCACAGGCCTATCACCTGTGATGGTAATACCCGGTGGTCCGGGACGTATATTAACTGGTGGGGTCGGAATTGAGGGGACCGCTAATGAGTTTGCGGACATTACGGACACGGACGCTACAGACGACTTTGGCTGCATGCCCTCCGACTCGATAAATTCGGCTACCGAATTTCCATCGCCAGCAGCTGTCGTTGCCTTCGGAGTGGCAAACGAAATCAACTGCTGCACTGCTGCTGGAGTGGTCGGAGTCAGCTTGTCAGCATCGGCCGGTCGAGGGGCAGTCGGCATATGCAGATCCCGCGGAGTGACCTTTTTGCGCCTAGGAGACTCAGTCAGTAGTTTGAGGCCTGTTGGAAGCTGCCGAGCTTTTTCGGCAACTCTGACTCCACATTTACAAAAATTAATACTCCGTTGTTGGGGTTTAGGTTTGTGTTTATTTTCAATGATTAGATTCAATTTTTAAAGGCCGTGGCCGTAAGCTTCGTGTTTTTCAGTGCACAATAGTGTATGTAGCAAATCAAAGAAACAGTTCTAGCGCGGTTAGACAATTTTTGACGGTCGGTATGTAATGATGCGCGCTGCAGCGTTCGACGACGAATTTTAGCGAAATGTACCCACGTTGACCGACGCACTGCAATATAAGCAGTACGCACGGCGAACATGAGTGTGTGTGTATGCACCGAGAGCGTGCGAAGAGATGAGCGTATAATAACTTAAGAGATAACTAAGATTGGAATTCTTAAGAGCTACTGGCAGCTGCTGCTCCGAACATACTCCCACCCGTTGAAAGACCAGGGCTTTCAACAGAATCCTTAACGGGAAGGACGCACAGCTTGTTGACAGCTCGGCGTGTGGTTCCAGATGGTGTCCGTAGGATGGCAACTCGCACGGCACCATCAGTTCCAGTGATGACCTCCATCACTCGTGCTAAAGGCCACTTCAGTGGCGGCAAGTTTTCGTCCTTGATGCAGACGACGTCGTTGATCTGGATCGGCGGTTGTGGCGTGCGCCATTTGGCTCGTTGTTGGAGCAGAGTCAAATACTCCTCACTCCAACGCTTCCAAAAAATTTGCTGGGCACAGGAGACTTGTTGCCAACGATCGAGTCGATTGACGTTGAGAGCCGTAACGTCTGGCTCGGGAAACTCCATCAGCGGACGACCAATCAAAAAATGCCCCGGTGTAAGGACGCCAAGATCTTCAGGGTTTTCTGAAATTGGAATGAGAGGACGAGAATTTATTATCGCCTGGATTTGGCAGACCAATGTCCGCAGCTCGTCGAAGCCAAAGAGTGACGATCCCACGGAGCGATAGAAATGCTGTTTGGCGATCTTCACTGCTGCCTCCCACAAGCCCCCGAAATGAGGCGAGCGAGGCGGTATGAATTTCCAGTCGAAGCCGTTGTTGAGGCAGTGATTGTGGACTTCAGCACGATGCTTCTCGCTGCTAAATAGCCGACGAAGGTCCTCCAACTCGTTCCTTGCGCCCACGAAGTTGGTGGCATTGTCCGACCAAATGCATCGGGGAATGCCGCGAGTAGCGACGAAGCGTTTGAGGGCACTCAAGAAAGCTGCAGTTGACAAATCCTTTACCAATTCTAACCAGACTGCCTTTGTCGTAAAACAGATGAAAACGCTGATATAGCATTTCATGGGCGTTCGATTGCGCCCATCTGGCTTGTAGTAGAAGGGGCCACAATAATCAACACCAGTGACACTGAATGCAGGCGAATCCTGTATTCGATCCTTCGGTAGATCGGCCATGATGTGCTCAACAAGACGAGGTCGGGATCTGCAGCAGATGACGCATTTCCTCAAGGCACGAGACACTGTCTTCCGGCCGCCGATGGGCCAAAACTGTAAGCGAATTGCTGCAAGCAACGACTGCGGACCCGCATGGTGATGCCTCCGATGAAAATGTGAGATAATGGCGAAGGTCAGTGGATGATCCCTAGGCAAAATGATTGGGTGACGTGCGTCGAAGCCGAGAGTTGAGTTCCGCAAGCGACCACCAACACGTATTAGCCCGACGTCATCTATAAAGGGCGAAAGCGATGCGATAATGCTGGAGGACTGAACGCAGTTCCCATTCTGCAGAGTACGGTACTCAGGATACAGATGGGCCCGTTGAACGATGCGACATAACAGATGGGATCCCTTTCGAAGGTCATCAGACGAGAGATCCGGTGTCTTCGTCCGACTGATGAACTTCGCAACGTAGCCGAAGATGCGCAGCATGACTCCAAATGAGTTGATGTGCTTAAACGAAAGCGAGATGTCGGCACGCTCAGACGACAGCAATACCCGGTGTCGAATTTCCGGAAGGTTGAGTTCTGGCAAGCACCGTTCAGGCCAGCAACTTCGTTCGCCTTGCAAAAAGGTAGGTCCATTCATCCACAACCTAGAGTGCAAGAGATCCTGCGGCGCTGCTCCCTTCGAAAGAATGTCAGCCGGGTTCATCTCAGTTGGCACATAGCGCCAATCCATGCCCCTCGTAAGTTGTTGAATTCCGGCGACTTTGTTGGATACAAATACGTTGAACTTGGATGGCTCTTCTCGCAACCAGGACAGAACCACAGTGGAATCCGACCAACAATGGACAGGGCAATCAAGGGTATCAATTTTCCTGATTTCGCGAAGTAAATTTGCTAATAGGAACGCTGCGCATAGCTCAAGCTTGGGAACCGTGAGGGTTTTTAGTGGGGCAACCCTTGCCTTCGAACAAAGCAAGTGAACCTCAGCGGCTGTATCTGTAAACGAACGAGCGTAGATGCAAGCCCCATAGGCCTGGAGGCTGGCATCACAAAAGGCATGCAATTCAAACCTAGCCTTGGGCTGAAGTACATAGCGAGGAAATGTGGCGTGGCCCACAGTGGCGAAATCCTTGCAAAGCTCAGTCCATGCCGAATCCAAAGACTGAGGAAGGCTCTCATCCCAATGCAATTTGTCTCTCCACATGCGCTGCATGATGATTTTCGCTCTGGTTAGAGTAGGTCCGATCAATCCCATAGGATCATAGCAGCGTGCAATGGTCGACAATACCGAACGCTTAGTGTGCTTGCCAACACCGATTTGTGGAGCAAATGTGAACAGAAAGCAGTCCTTATGGGGCTCCCAAATGAGTCCAAGCGCCTTCGTTACATCACTGCCATCATCCAGCTTCAGAAAACTTTCCCTTTCGGCCTCTGGGACTGTACGAAGCACATCGAGGGAGTTGGAGCACCATTTCCGCAATTGAAAATTGCCTCGAGCAAGAAGATCCGTGGTTTGCCGCATAATATCCAGTACGTCCTCGACCGAATTCCCTCCAGATATCATGTCATCCACGTAGAAGTTCTGTAGAATGGTTTCCGACCCCACTGGATACGAAGATGACTCATCCATGGCCAGCTGATGCATAGCTCGAATAGCTAAAAACGATGCAGGCTTAGTCCCATAGGTGACTGTGTTCTGTAGATCTGTATATCATCGTCAAGAGAGTCCCGCCATAATATGCATTGGAGCATGGTGTCAGGCATTGAGACACGCACACACCTATACATCTTACCGATATCACCTGTAAGAGCGATGGAAAAGGTACGAAATCGAATGAGTGTGTGAAATAGTTTGGCTTGAATGGTGGGACCTGACATGAGCAGATCGTTTAGCGAAAGACCAGATGTGGTGGCTGCCGAGCCGTCGAATACGACCCGCAGCTTTGTGGTTGAACTGTCTTCCTTGATGACACAGTGATGCGGCAAGAAATAATTGCACTTGTGCCTATCTTCGTTTGGCACCAGCGACATATGATTGAGGGACAGGTACTCCTTCATGAAGGCCGAATATTTTGCGTAGAGAGCTGGATTACGCACAAATTTGCGCTCCAAGTTTTCTAGACGCCGCTTTGCCTGCAAATAGGAATCGCCCAAGGACTCCACACTTCGCTTTAAAGGCAAACGGACTGAGTACTCTCCGGAGGGTAAACGAGTGTGAGTGCTAACAAAATGCTCCTCGCAATGAAGCTCCTCCTTTGTTGCCCTAGCGATCGGCTCAAAGATGTGCTCCACTTCCCAAAATTGACGAACCAAGCCATCGAGCCGAGTGCTGTGATTGATGTCATCCGAAGATTGGGTTGCGATGAACGACGAGAGAGTGGGGGCCGAATGCCCGCCACCAGATAGAATCCATCCAAAGTGGGTCTTCTGTAGCAAAGGTAATCCAGGTGCCAGCTGAATTTGTCCCACACACAACAGCTCGAAGAAGAGTCCGGCTCCGATGAGCAGATCAATCCGCTGCGGCTGGTAGAACGATGGGTCAGCAAGCTGGATATGCGAAGGTATATGCCAATTAGCTATGCTTATCGACGAGCGAGGTTGGTGATCCGTAATCTTCTGGGCAACGACGGCTGTGATGCTAGTGGTGAACTCTGAAATCCGAGACTTCAGAACGAGATCCACCGAGATACCTTCTGTTGAGAAGCTAGCATCGCCTATGCCAGAGACTGCGGTGTGCGATTTAGTTTTTCGAAGTTTAAGCTGATTAGCTAGACGACTTGTAATGAAATGTAATTGAGATCCCGAGTCCAAAAGTGCACGACAAGGGACGAAAGTTCCAGAGCTGTTTTTGGCGAGAACGACGACAGTGGCTAATAGCACAGCATCAGACGGACTTGGGGATTTGAGGGCTTGCGACAATGGGGGTGACAAGGCAACCATGGCGGTATGGCTTGGCTGTGCTTGCGAGGCTTCATTCGGGGAACCAACTTGAATGGTCTCTGATGAACGACCGAAATGCAAAAGGGAGTGGTGCTTCAATCGGCAGGTACGGCAAGGACCTGATCGGCAATCCTTCACGTGATGGCCCCTTCGTAGGCAATTCACGCATAAGCCTAGCCTCCTTGCTTCTTTGTGGCGCTCATCCGGCGATAGCCCCTTAAAGCGCTCGCAATTCGCTATTGTATGGCTCGAGCCATCACAAAACGCACAAGAAACCGGAGCGGGAGCGCTCGATGCCACGAAAGCCTTTCTATGTTTCGTACTCACGGTTTTCTCAGCCTTGCCAACCTGATCATCTTGTCCATGCATGGCGTGTTGAATGCCCTCAAGAGTGCGACATCTGTTCTCCAGGAAAGTTGACAATTTTTCCCAGGACGGAAGACCTTGGCTAGACGCGATTTCTTCCCATTTAATCTGCGTTGCTCTGTCCAAATTCCGCCAAATTGCATAGACGATTATAGCGTCTGCTATTTCCTCCTTCGATCCCAGCGCTTGCAACGCGCGAAGATGTGAGGTGGCGGCATCCACAAACGCCCGCAATTTGCCCACTGATGAGTCGCCACGAGTCAGCCCAAATACCGCTCTGATGTGTGCCTGTAAGATAAGACGCTTGTTAGAGAACCTGGCCTTTAAAATGTCTAACGCTGTAAGATAATTATCCTCGGTCATCTCCAACGAACTGATGGTGTCCAGGGCCGCTCCGCTCAGACAAGACCGCAAGTGCTGCAGCTTCTCGATAGAAGTAAGCTCCGCTTCGCTATCGATGACCGCTGTGAACATGGAGTAGAAGCTGGTCCACTCCGTGTACTCTCCACTAAACTTGGGCAGCTGCAATTGTGGCAGGCGCGATCGATTTGCCATGTAGATCAGGGATTGAGACTCGTTTGGATTCACGCGAAACGTTGAACAATGCGCGGGCTGAGAACGCTTGCCCAACTCCCGCTGAAGAGCCGTCCTCAATGATAATAGAGACGAATCGAATTGTATAGGTATCTCACTGGACATTGATTCCAAATCCACTTCCTCCAAACTGGTGTGTGCCACATTAAAATTAGATTTCAGCTCCGTCAGTGACTCCAGCATTCCTTTCAGGTCGTACTCATCCATTTGGCGCAGCCTTTCGCAATCCAATTGGGTGATGAGTCCCTGCTGTCTGTTGAGAATAGCCGTTGTTTTTAGCCTCAAAAAGGCAATCCGACTAGTAGCACTGGCCAAAGATTCACCAGGCGGAGCGCCAGTCGAAGGTGTGCCACCCGAGGCGGACCCGATACTTGTATTGTTGTTACTCATTTTAACTATGAATTTTTAATGTTTTTTATTTCACGCTAACTTTTCACACCGGCTGCACGTAAGAGATGCAGCGAGGTACCAAGCGAAGACGAAAAAAAATGTATATATGTATGTACGCACTGCACCGGCACAGAGATCAAAAGCGAAGACCGATAATGCGACGAACGATGACCGAAAACAAACAGTTATCCACGATCGAAAAATGTTACTCTGATTTCGAGTTCGAAAAACCAGAGAGAGGTCAATGTAACCGCTCGCGAGCGCGTTGACCGTGCGTTGGGCAGGCTTAAGCAGACGGTGAAAGGGAATGCGAAAATCGAATAACGGGCCGTTAGAACTGTCACGGTCGGCAACAACGACTTTTAGTTCGCTATGATTTCACAAATGTTTAGCTAAAACTTAGACACAGATTTAACATATATGTTTGAACACTTTTTTCACACGATCAGCTCACGGAGATCACGTCGGGGTCACCAATATGTTGGAAGCTGCCGAGCTTTTTCGGCAACTCTGACTCCACATTTACAAAAATTAATACTCCGTTGTTGGGGTTTAGGTTTGTGTTTATTTTCAATGATTAGATTCAATTTTTAAAGGCCGTGGCCGTAAGCTTCGTGTTTTTCAGTGCACAATAGTGTATGTAGCAAATCAAAGAAACAGTTCTAGCGCGGTTAGACAATTTTTGACGGTCGGTATGTAATGATGCGCGCTGCAGCGTTCGACGACGAATTTTAGCGAAATGTACCCACGTTGACCGACGCACTGCAATATAAGCAGTACGCACGGCGAACATGAGTGTGTGTGTATGCACCGAGAGCGTGCGAAGAGATGAGCGTATAATAACTTAAGAGATAACTAAGATTGGAATTCTTAAGAGCTACTGGCAGCTGCTGCTCCGAACAAGGCCACTAAACTGAGACTCCATGGCTAGGAGCCGATCGCACTGCTCTTTGAAGCCCACGGTCAGCTCCCTAAAGCCCTTCCGGGTCTGCCTCATAAACGCTGCCATCTCCCTCTCAACCGGACGGCATGCCTCACAGCTGTAGTGCAGGCCATTCCTTTTCGCGATGGCATCACCCACGAGACCGGACAACCCGGCGCATTTAGCGTGCACGACGCTATCGCAGAGCCAGCAGGGGATACTCGGCTGGTCATGGGTGATCTGCTTCTTGCAGGTTTTTTTGTCGCAGACAACGGAGAATTCCATTTTAAAATTTACTTAATTTTTCCTTCAAAAAAATTGTTATCAGACCAGTGTGCCAGATAAGCGCCAAAAGAGGAATAAGTGAAAACGAGAGCGGTTATAGTAGCAACAATTGAGAGAGAGAGAGCCCTACTGTACGGAAAATATCAAGAGCGAGAGAGGAAGAACAGTTATTTGAGTGTGGGTAATAGAGAGAGTGATAGATCAGCAACAACTAATGCGTGAGAGCGGCTAAATAGAAGAACAAATATGACACTGTGTGTACTTACAAAAGCACAAACAAAGACACACTGTTAGGCGATGCAAAAAAATAATTAAATTAAGTTTTTTCACTAAAGCAGGCATGCACTCGCGATCAGGAAATAGAATGATAAGGCTGTTAGTTTATGAATTTATTATTATTATTATTATTTTCGTAAAAAACCGGCGGTTTAAGCAAAAATAGGCAAAAAGTTAGCGGAGCGCAAACAAAAACGCGTCTGACTACTACAAAGAGAAACGGACGAATCCCAGCAATCAAACGGATCTTTCTTCTATTCTTCTTTGTGCCTGCTCGCTGCTGCTGTCTGTTGCTGCTGCTGCTTGCCGAAATGGCTGAGTCCAATGACTTGTCGGAAAACAGGTTGTCTTTTTACAAACGGAATGCACAGTCAATATACGACAAAGCAGCATTACTTCAGGAGACAATTGCGCGGGATGAAAGCAATAAAGATGCGCTAAATGCTCATCTAGAATATTTGAAAAAAATTTCCGATTTATTTAATGCGACTCATTCCAATTTAGAACTCGATGTAAGCGAAATTGGCAGCGACTTAAGTAACAAATTTGATGTCTTCGTTATGGAAATCAAAGTTTGTATTCGCTCAAGACTCCGCTGTGCTATCGGGAACGTGCCGCATCACTCAACGATACATCCTGAGTTTAATGTCACTGTCTCCGGAAATGTTCGGCCACGGTATCATATTCCTGATATAAAACTTCCTACTTTCCGTCGAGGCTATACTGAGTGGGCAAACTTCTTCACTATGTTCAACACAATTATAGGTCAGGAGGCCGTTTTATCAAGGATTGAGAATCATGTTTGGATGGACCTGCACTGGACGCTGTTCGGTCTTTGGAAGTAACGGAGGGCAATTATGATATCGCGTTGAAGATCTTAAGCAACCGTTTCAATAACAAACGTTTAATCTTTCAGACACACGTCGCTGAGATGCTGAAGCATGAGAAGATTGAAGATGGGTCAACTAGAAAGCTGCGTACCTTATCGGATAAGGTGCATTCTCACATGAGAGCGCTAAAGTCGATGGGTAACATGGAGGAAATAGCAGGTTGCATCATCGTTCACTCCATGTATAAGTATCTGGACACCGAAAGTAGGAACAAATGGGAAGAGCTGTCACCGTCCAATGTTATACCGACCTGGGACCATTTTTCCGCTTTTTTGGAAAAGAGATGTCAAGCCATGGAGGCAAAGGACCAAGCTATGTTGATTGGTTCCCATAGCAATCAGGTTGGAAAACATAATAGATTAATTAATTCCAAAAACAGTCTTGTTGCTACAAATACCCTTGGATTAGAGTGCATATTTTATGATAATAAAGGGCACAACATTTACAGCTGCACTCGGTTTGGAAACCTTTCGCTTTCTTTGCGCCTTAAAGAGGCAAGGAAGCTTAGAGTATGCTTCAACTGTTTGAAGAAGGGACATCACAACATCTCCTGCAGTTCCATATCGGGGGAAAGCATGAAGAATTTATGGATAGGTTGAATAGTTTAAGCAACGGCCCACACAGAGACTCGGCACAGTACCTGAGTACACAGCCGGGAACTCCGTCCGGACCCGGTGAGAACACCGGCTTTACTGTTCGTAGATCATGAAGCAACGAGCTTTCATTTAGCAAAGGACTGAAAATGCCGTTCGACCTCGGTAAACCGTATGGATACGGCTGACCAGAGTAAACGTCTTGCGAATAGGTAGTTTGGAAAAAACGGGCAAAAAGATCGGCAATTGCCTGATCATTATCTGCCGACGTATTACGGAAGGACAGCGAGGATGGGTGTGCGGACGTTCTACGCTTACTGTTTACGAAGCTGTAGAACTGTTTGGGGTCCTTAGAAAAACGTATCCTGCATCGAGATAGGTAATTCTTGTAGCATTGAGCGTTAAGAACTGAAAAGTTTGACCGAGCTATTACATAATGAGAGAGAGAAGAAGGAGAGCCAACTTCTTGAAATTTTTTATACAGTCTTGATTTTAAGTTTTTTAGATGAGATTGCTCCTTGGTAAACCAAGGGGGTTTTCTTGATCTAATCGGACAGGAAAGTGGGACACAAGAGACAAAAAGTGAGTCCAGTGCATCATAGAAAATGTTTGTGCCTGTCGTAACATCACTGCACAAATATAAAGCGGACCAATCAAAATCCCTAATGAGGTTATTAAGCTTCCTGAACTCGGCTTTCCGGAAGCAGCGGACACTTTGGGGTGGTCTACCCGACCGATCCAATACAGTTCGTCCGAGGTCGAACGACACTTCGAAAGTAGGATGGTAGGCATCTTCAGGTATAGTGAGCGGGGGGACTCGAGTTAAAAACGCTAAGGTCGGATCCGTTACAAAGCACAGATCAAGAAATCGACCCAAGGAATTTTTAACATGGTTAACTTGAGACAGAGACAGGTCAATCAAGCCGTCAACAAAGTCATGACGTGCCATGGGCACCAGACTATTAGACTCATTTGCCGAAGACCAAACAATTCCTGGTAAGTTGAAGTCACCAAGAACTATCATGTGATCTTTGTCAGATAGCGAGGAAGAAATAGCGGTTAAGGCGGACAAATGCTGCTCGTAAATTGCGATATCCGAAGACGGTGGAATATACGAACAAGTAATGAAAATTGAGAAAACGGGAAGAATCAGTCTTACACACAGAAATTCCAGTTCCTGCTGGCTCTGGACTGTGAAAAGTTCCGACGTGAAGTTTGAGTCCACAGCAATCAGAACCCCTCCTGCACGTCGAGACGAACGATCCTTTCTATAAGTTGTGTACCGACCTGCCAAAACTTCGGAACTAAGAATGTCCGGCTTTAACCAGGTTTCGGTAAACACAATAACGTGGGATGCAAATGCGACACTATCCTGGAAAAGAATGCTGAGCTTACTACGCAAGCCTCGAACATTCTGATAGGTCACCAAAAGAGAGTTAGTTAGTTTTTTATACGGGAGGTAGAGCGGGAAGACGACGAAGACGACGAAGGAGCACTGGTCTGATTTGTTGGCAGAGTTATTGGGGGCCTAGTCTTCTTTTTGGCCTCAAACTCCTTCACCACCAAATGCTCCGGCTAAAATTTGGCAGAACAGATGGTGTCAAAATAAGTTTGAGAGACACTTATTTTAAAGGAAGATATCTCCCTGGCGTAAGAAAAGTTAAATTTTTCCACCTTAAAATCAGCGGCTTTTATTTTGCTTCGGATATAAGCCGTCACATCATTAATTGTGGAATCAGGGGCAAGCCGCGAGACAAAAACTTGTCTCTTTGGTGGGATCCCCACCAATCTTGGCACCACAGGCCTATCACCTGTGATGGTAATACCCGGTGGTCCGGGACGTATATTAACTGGTGGGGTCAGAATTGAGGGGACCGCTAATGAGTTTGCGGACATTACGGACACGGACGCTACAGACGACTTTGGCTGCATGCCCTCCGACTCGATAAATTCGGCTACCGAATTTCCATCGCCAGCAGCTGTCGTTGCCTTCGGAGTGGCAAACGAAATCAACTGCTGCACTGCTGCTGGAGTGGTCGGAGTCAGCTTGTCAGCATCGGCCGGTCGAGGGGCAGTCGGCATATGCAGATCCCGCGGAGTGACCTTTTTGCGCCTAGGAGACTCAGTCAGTAGTTTGAGGCCACTAAACTGAGACTCCATGGCTAGGAGCCGATCGCACTGCTCTTTGAAGCCCACGGTCAGCTCCCTAAAGCCCTTCCGGGTCTGCCTCATAAACGCTGCCATCTCCCTCTCAACCGGACGGCATGCCTCACAGCTGTAGTGCAGGCCATTCCTTTTCGCGATGGCATCACCCACGAGACCGGACAACCCGGCGCATTTAGCGTGCACGACGCTATCGCAGAGCCAGCAGGGGATACTCGGCTGGTCATGGGTGATCTGCTTCTTGCAGGTTTTTTTGTCGCAGACAACGGAGAATTCCATTTTAAAATTTACTTAATTTTTCCTTCAAAAAAAATTGTTATCAGACCAGTGTGCCAGATAAGCGCCAAAAGAGGAATAAGTGAAAACGAGAGCGGTTATAGTAGCAACAATTGAGAGAGAGAGAGCGCTACTGTACGGAAAATATCAAGAGCGAGAGAGGAAGAACAGTTATTTGAGTGTGGGTAATAGAGAGAGTGATAGATCAGCAACAACTAAAAAGAACAAATATGACACTGTGTGTACTTACAAAAGCACAAACAAAGACACACTGTTAGGCGATGCAAAAAAATAATTAAATTAAGTTTTTTCACTAAAGCAGGCATGCACTCGCGATCAGGAAATAGAATGATAAGGCTGTTAGTTTATGAATTTATTATTATTATTATTATTTTCGTAAAAAACCGGCGGTTTAAGCAAAAATAGGCAAAAAGTTAGCGGAGCGCAAACAAAAACGCGTCTGACTACTACAAAGAGAAACGGACGAATCCCAGCAATCAAACGGATCTTTCTTCTATTCTTCTTTGTGCCTGCTCGCTGCTGCTGTCTGTTGCTGCTGCTGCTTGCCGAAATGGCTGAGTCCAATGACTTGTCGGTTGTCTTTTTACAAACGGAATGCACAGTCAATATACGACAAAGCAGCATTACTTCAGGAGACAATTGCGCGGGATGAAAGCAATAAAGATGCGCTAAATGCTCATCTAGAATATTTGAAAAAAATTTCCGATTTATTTAATGCGACTCATTCCAATTTAGAACTCGATGTAAGCGAAATTGGCAGCGACTTAAGTAACAAATTTGATGTCTTCGTTATGGAAATCAAAGTTTGTATTCGCTCAAGACTCCGCTGTGCTATCGGGAACGTGCCGCATCACTCAACGATACATCCTGAGTTTAATGTCACTGTCTCCGGAAATGTTCGGCCACGGTATCATATTCCTGATATAAAACTTCCTACTTTCCGTCGAGGCTATACTGAGTGGGCAAACTTCTTCACTATGTTCAACACAATTATAGGTCAGGAGGCCGTTTTATCAAGGATTGAGAATCATGTTTGGATGGACCTGCACTGGACGCTGTTCGGTCTTTGGAAGTAACGGAGGGCAATTATGATATCGCGTTGAAGATCTTAAGCAACCGTTTCAATAACAAACGTTTAATCTTTCAGACACACGTCGCTGAGATGCTGAAGCATGAGAAGATTGAAGATGGGTCAACTAGAAAGCTGCGTACCTTATCGGATAAGGTGCATTCTCACATGAGAGCGCTAAAGTCGATGGGTAACATGGAGGAAATAGCAGGTTGCATCATCGTTCACTCCATGTATAAGTATCTGGACACCGAAAGTAGGAACAAATGGGAAGAGCTGTCACCGTCCAATGTTATACCGACCTGGGACCATTTTTCCGCTTTTTTGGAAAAGAGATGTCAAGCCATGGAGGCAAAGGACCAAGCTATGTTGATTGGTTCCCATAGCAATCAGGTTGGAAAACATAATAGATTAATTAATTCCAAAAACAGTCTTGTTGCTACAAATACCCTTGGATTAGAGTGCATATTTTATGATAATAAAGGGCACAACATTTACAGCTGCACTCGGTTTGGAAACCTTTCGCTTTCTTTGCGCCTTAAAGAGGCAAGGAAGCTTAGAGTATGCTTCAACTGTTTGAAGAAGGGACATCACAACATCTCCTGCAGTTCAGGTTCTAGCCGCACATGCGGTGAAAAATATCATTCACTTTTGCATATCAACAATCCTCTGCCGACGTCAGTCACCACGGAACCAACGAACGCTACTATGTCGTATACTCAGACCAACTCACGGTCAGACCCCAGTCTTCAGAATTCTCTTGTTGCCGCTTCATTACCTTTCTCGCCTCCTGCTCAGAATCTTAGTTCAGACGTAGGGCTTCTCGCCACGACAGTCGTCATGATTAAGAGTCGATATGGTGAGCTTATTCCATGCCGGGCTCTTCTGGATTCCGACTCGCAGATTAACTTAATAACCTCTCCTTTTGCTCAGATGCTTCAGCTGAAACGAGCCAAAGGCCCGGTGTCAGTATCCGTTATTGGTGCTTAAACGCATTTCAAACAGAAGGTTCAGTCAATTTGGTCATTCGATCCAGGACTTCAGATTACTGCACGAGTCTCACAGCTCTTGTTGCTCCACGCATCACAGGAAACCAGCCCGCTTCTTCTTTCGATATATCCAAATGGAAAATGCCATCCAATATCAGCCTTGCTGACCCGAGATTCAACAAATCTCAGCGCATCGATGTGCTTATTGGTGCCAGTTTATTTTATGATATCTTATGCGTTGGACAGATTAAGTTGGACAAAGGCCTTCCTATAATACAGAAAACGCGTTTCGGTAGGGTAGTAACAGGTGGGGGTCATTATTCCCCCAACTCTGTGCTCCTAGCTGCCTCGAGTTCGACTGCATTGAGTCATAATCCCACCGTCGGTTTGGATGAGCTAGTGAGACGCTTCTGGGAAGTCGAAAATTGCCACGGCTCCGCAATAGTAGAGGCTACAAAAGAGGAAATTGCTTGCGAGGAACATTTTAAAAAACATTTCTGGCGACTTCCAAGTGGGGAGTACAGCGTTCAATTGCCCCTTAAGATGAGTGACAGTCTTCTTGGAGATTCATATCAACAAGCATATCGGAGATTTCTCAATTTAGAACGCAAACTGGAACGCAAGCCACTTCTCAGGGCCTAATACGCCGAATTTATAAAGTAGTACCTCGATTTAAATCATATGTCCCCTGTTAAGAGCGACTCACTAAATACAAACAATGCAAATTCTTTCTTCTTCATCACTGCGTAGTAAGAGAGGACAAAACCACCACAAAACTCCGAGTAGTTTCCACGGATCCGCGTGTACATCTACAGGATATTCCCTAAACGATGTATTGATGTCGGGCCCTACTATTCAGCCGAAGTTAGTAACGACTCTTCTCCGATTTTGTACCTTTCAAGTAGCCTTGACTAATGACATTTGTAAAATGTATAGATGCATCCGTGTCTTGCCCCAGGATTGTTTTCTGCAGTGCATATTGTGGCGCGATTCACCCCATGAGAAGATTCGAGCATTTAAACTAGATACCGTCACCCATGGAACGAAACCAGCATCCTTTCTAGCCGTCCGTTCCATGCACCAACTAGCAGCCGACGTGAGTACTTTTTATTTAATTGGATCTAAGGTTGTGTTGCAGGATTTTTACGTGGATGATTTGCTAACGGGGGGAGACACTACAAAGGAGGTTGAAATAATTCGCCAGGTGTCAGGACTCTTAGCCAAAGGGAATTTCAAGATCAGGAAATGATGCTCCAACGATGCATCTTTATTAAATCAAATACCCATTGAAGATGGGGAAACATTTGTAAAATTCACTGATGGCAGCGATGTAACCAAGACGCTCGGTTTGGCATGGAATCTCACTTCGGATGAACTATTGTTTGCTTTTTGCCCCAATCAAGTCCCTTCGAAACCAACTAAAAGAGTTATATTGTCCACCATTGCACGATTTTATGATCCACTCGGACTTATAGGGCCAGTAATTACAAGGGAAAAAATGTTACACTCTTTATAAATGACCTACCTTCTGTATTAACATACTCTCGAGTACTTATGTATGCGGATGATGTTAAGCTCTATGTCCAGTATAAGGACATTTCTATCCAATCCAGGTTGCAATCCGATCTCGATAGATTTCAGTCTTGGTGTTGTGCAAATTTATTAAACCTTAATGCTTCAAAATGTAAAGTAATGACTTTTCTTCCCTCCAGCGCCTTTCTGGTTCCTTACACCCTTTGTGGTGGTTCTCTTGAGAGAATTACCCGGGTTGATGATCTTGGTGTTCTATTAGATCCCAAGTTAAAGTTTACAGAACACATTTCCACCATGGTGAATAAGGCCATGGGCGTGCTTGGGTTTATAAAGAGGTGGTCAAAGGAATTTGACGACCCCTATATAACAAAGACTCTTTACACCTCTCTGGTTCGTCCGATTTTAGAATACGGCTCTTGTGTATGGTGCCCTCAGTACAACGTACACCAAGACTGTATAGAATCAGTTCAGAAAAACTTTTTACTTTTTGCTCTTCGCGGCCTCAGCTGGGATGCAGGTGTGAGACTGCCGTCTTACTCTAATAGATTGCTCTTAATAAACCTTCCAACTTCAGCTAATCGTAGGAAAATGCTTGGAGTGATTTTTGTGCACAACTTGATCAAGGGTGACGTAGATAGCCCTGACCTGTTGAGCCGCATAAACTTCATGATTCCTATTAGAAGCACTAGAACCTATACACCGTTGTTTCTTCCGCTTTGTAGATCGAATAATTTCTTGCATGAACCGTTTAATGTCCTATGCTCGGATTATAATTCCCTTTACCATATTATATCTACCACTAACTTCCTTCTTAGTCTTAAATTACTGATACTCCTACATCTTTCCCGTAATTAGTAATTACTTTTCTTCTTTAGTTAGATTAGTTCTACACTCGGCTCTCGAACACTAGTCTAACACCTATCTTTCAGGCATGTCCGCGATCGGTTCTGTTAACGAGACGTTCGTTAAGCGGCAGCCCCCCTCGGTCGGTTGGGTGGGAGGTGTGCTGCTTTCTTGCCTGGGATCCGTGCGTAACAGCCATCGGCTGGTGTCGCTTGGGCCAGTTGATGGTGCAGTCATTGAACATCAACGTCCTAAAGTATATCGACACGAATGTGGACTGAGAGAACAGCTGACATGCAGGCCAGATATATATATGTGCCTATTATTACTGAAGTAAAAGTGAAAGGTGGGGGCAATCTGTGCGCAAAACCAAAAAGAAATATGCAAATTTTTAAATTGAGGAGAAGTTTGATTTAATAAAAGCAGTTGAGGCAAGACCATGTCTTTGGCGGATCATGGAAAATAAGGATTTTGATCATTTTGGCATTTTGTCGCCGCTGACTGCGCTGTACTTCTCCTTCTTATTTTTTGGCAACAATCTATGCTGCCACCAACACAATCACTTCGTTGTCAGACATATATATTTCCTTTATTAATTTCATTTGAATTTTCTAAATTGGCACTGTTTACAAAAAACAGCTCATTCATGAGAGTGGCAAATCACTTTTTAGGTTCTTGGTCACAAATCTGTGTTTGTAACAGTTTTAAGCGGTAAAATTGCATTTGAGATGGCCACAGAATATTTGTTTTCTACTTTTTCTGAGTTTTCAAAGCTACAATTTCGGGAAAAAATGGAAAAAAAAATTATGAAATTTGAATTTGAAAGCCTAAAATTTTCCAGACGTTAAACCGCTGCTACAAAAAATCTAGGTTGGATTAATAGCTTCATTTGTCGGCTTTTCAGAGTCGGCTGCAAAATTCAATACAAACAGTTATAAGAAACTGAAGTTATTTCAAAAATAGAAGCATTACCTCTGAAAAAATCAAAATTTTTTTTTAAATTCTAAAAAAAATTAACCTAAAAAAACACACAGAAAAAGTCTTTTTGGGCAACAGCGGAAAAAGTTGAATTTTGTTGAGTAGTGCTATCAGATTTAATGCATATATTATTTTATATTAGTAAAATGTTATTATTAATATTAAAAATAATAGTTTTTAAAATAAATTATTTATTTTTTCTTAAAATATTAATGTTTTATTTTGTTTTTTGTTTTTGTATGCATTTGTATTTATGTTAAAAATAAATTGTTAGGGTGAGGCCCGAGTGTAATTCCTTTATTTGTACTCTTACTCGTATTGTACTTTCTATACTCTTACTGTTTCACTCTCTTGCTCTCTCTCAGCATCATGGCACGAGACTTGCTCGCTTGCCTCCCCAAGTTTTTGTTAACTCTCTAATTACCACTCTCTATTGTTAAAGGCTCTGGCATTTTCGGCAATAAATATAATTTATTTATTCGCAGTTATCAATATTATTAATTAAAGAAATTTAGAAATAGCAATATTAAAGAGTATTGACCAAATTGGTGCCAGCAGTTGCGAAAACACTAATAAAACAAATACATTTTTTTAGCATTGTGTTTATTCATTTATTGATTAAAATAATATTGAATTTATTAATTGAAATTTTATGTTCGAAGTATTTTTCCGCTGTCGCCAAAAATGACGTTTCCTGATATTTTTGGATGTTTACAAATTTTTAAAGAATGTTTTTTTTTCATAGAGTAGTTTTTTTTAAAGAATTTTTAAATAATGTGGTATTTTTTTTCATAGGTAGTGCTTCCATTTTTCACATAACTTAAGTTTCCTACCACTGGTTGTATTCAACTTTTCAGTTAAAAAAAGCTGATAAATGCAGCTATAAATCCGACTCTGACACTTTGTAGTTGCAGGTTAAGGTCTGGAAGATATTAAGCTTCCAAATTGAAATTTCATAAGTTTTTGCGGTATTTTTCCCAGAAATTTTGACTTTGAAAGCTCAGGAAAAGTCGAAAAAAAATATTTGAATGCCTTGACTTTTGGTTTTAGATAGATAGATCTAATAGATAGACTTTAGATATTAATTAGGCGTCGTTTAAGGTATCGCTTATAAAAATATAAATACATTAATATAAATTAAACGGCTAAGTTATAACCGTTTGACCAAAACTTCATATGCCGTTTGGCACTATTCCAAATGCCATTTTACCGTTAAAAACTGTTACAAACACAGATTTTTGGTATTTTTGTAGGAAAAAAATGGTTATACATCGGCTAACGGAATTTATTGGCGAAATTCGGCATATGAAAATTTAGTCAAACGGTTGTAACTTAGCCGTTTATTTTTATATTTTTCTAAGCGATATCTTAAACGACGCCTAATTAATGTGTCTATGAAATTTTATGAAATTTCAATTTGGAAGCTTAATATCTTCCAGACGTTAAGTTGCAGCTACAAAGTGTCTGAGTCGGACTTATAGCTGCATTTTACGGCTATTTTTAACTGCAAATTTTAATACAACATAATGTAGGAAACTTAAGTTATGTGATAAATAGAAGCAAAGACAAGCATGACAAATAATACCAAATTTTTTTAAAAATTCATTAGAAAAAAACTACTCCATGAAAAAAAACCATAATTCTTTAAAAAATTTAAATCTCCAAATTTATCAGAAAAAGTCATGGACACAGCAAAAAAAAAGTTGAATTTTGTCGAGTAGTTTAATTGAAGTTAAACAATTTTTTTAAAAAAAACTAAGTTTAGATACCCTAGATACCTATTTAAAATGTAATTAAAAATACTAAAGGAGTAATAGGTATGTTCTCGAAAGTTAAAAAATTTGGCGGTATTTTAGTCTATCCTGTTTTGGAATCGTTAATCCACGATGGACCTTACTTAAGTTTGTCATCAGTTTATATACCCTTGTTATCAGAATATCTTATAAGAATAATAATATTTACTAAATTCAATAAGAATTTATATCAGATCAATCTGGTCTGATGAGCATGTGAGATGGCTCAGAGGGGGCCTAGCTGAGGCCACTGGACGGGCTGCAGGTTGCGGATAGCGAATGACCTACCTTTGAAGGTAGGCCAGCTGCGAATAAGCGGTCATCCCTACGGAAAATACCGAAATAAGCAGTTCGTGAAGTAACAACACTGACGATGCGCTTGTGGTGCCGCCTCGTATAAGTAGCTCCAACCCCCATCCCTACACATCACCTACATCCCAACCCCCACACTAATCTCACACCGGGCCGGACTAAGTGTGTTAATCGACCCGAGCCGAGAATGGGCCTTGGACGGACCGCCCCTTCTTTGCAAATTGTGGGACTAGAATATGGAAAACAATAAACAAAACAAAAACAAAAATGAGTCTGGCACTCCCCGATTGCCAACAGTGAGCAATCCCATTCAGGGAAAGTCAACGGCCCAAAGGCCTGGCCTGACTCGCGACATAGCTGGTAAAACCTACGCGGTTGAAGACGCTAGGGCAAACCTTTAGGGGTCCCATCCCAGTCCTGGGGTGGGTGGCAAATCACCTCCTAAAGCTGATACCTTGGTAGAGTGGCTATGCAACCCTGCGGTTGCTCTGCCTGCTGGTAAGGCTGCGGGGGGTGAGTTGCCAGCGTCCATGCCAAAGCTTTCACGTATCCCGAGAGGAGGAGTGCTGGCAGCATACTCCGTCGGCAAAACTCGAGCATCATGTCCAGCCCGACCGACCAGTGGCGGAAAAAGGTCGAGTGGGCATCAAAGGTGCCCAACTTCGGCAAAGAGGCACCAAAGAGGGTTGCCCCGCCGAAGACGACAGCCCCGCAACCGAAAAGGCAGCGCTCACAGGAGACTCCTGGACCGGCTCCGAAGCGCTCCAGGGTGCTGCCGAACGTATAGTTCGCGCAGATCGCAAAAGAGAGGACGCTGATTGGCGTCCTGGACAAAGGCAGCGAAGACAAGCGCTCCGGCCAGCTGTATAAAGCAGCGGTAGCGCAAGTCGGAGAGGTCTACCCAGGGGCGAAGCTCGTCGCAGTCGACTAGAGCGAGGTGCACAGTAGGCCTAGGCGAGGGTTTGGGTGCTGCAGCAATGCAACCCGGGGCTACCCACCTCCGATTGGAGGGTAGTCAAGGTTGAGGCGACACAAGGTCCTATGAACCAGGCGGTGCTCGTCCTCAACAAGGAGTCTTTAGCCCCCATTGAGGATAAAAACGGCGAACTGAACTTTGGCTTCAGTGCGGTGAGCATCAAGGTTTATAAGTCGGATGCAGCGGCCGAGGCACGTCCTGAAAGAAAGAAAGTAAAATCCGAGCCTGCATTCTTGCAAGGAGACACTTAAATATATTTCTGCTCCATGACTTTAGCAATGGCGACAACACAGCGGCAAGCCTTGAGTTACAAGGTTCTCACATAAGGCTGATGTCCTACATGATTTATGAGGAAAGCGATCTTCCCGGTGACCTAGTTAACAAACTCAACGGAGATAGCGAAAGCTCGGATGTAGGCCGTAATAGGCTGCGACGCCAACGCCCACCACACCCAATGGGGGAGTTCGGACACAAGTGTAAGGGGTGAGTCACTATTCAGCTACATCCTAAACTCTAATCTACTTATCTGCAATCGGGGCAATGATCCTACGTTTATAATTAAGAATAGACAAGAGGTAATTGACCTTACATTAGTGTCTCACAAACTGTCAGACATAGTAAAGGACTGCAAAGTTCTGAGAGACCATTACTTTTTGGACCACAGGTACAAAAAGACTATATTATCTCTCGAGAGCCCAAAACCCACTGTCTTTGTTAACCCTAGGAAAGCCAACTGTGAAAAATATGTCACAGAAATGGAGAGACTACTTCCCTCCAAGGCACCAATCTGACTAAACACAGAGTACGACCTAAATCGTCTAGTGGACAGGCTCACTAAAGCATGCAACACGGCTTTCACGGCAGCATGCCCATTTAACCAACACAAGGGGAAAAAGAAACCCCCCTGGTGGTCAAAACATATAGATATCTTACGGAAAAGCTGCAGGTCACTTTTCAATAGGGCCAAAAGCGCTAACGAGGAAGAACACTGGGCAGATTACAAAAATAGTCTGGACCTATACAAGAAAGAAATCAGACAGGCAAAAAGGGCCTCTTGGCAAAGATTTTGTTCTGAAATCGAGGAAACGTCGGAAGCTGCAAGACTGCGCAAGATCCTCTCCAAAACGACCCCCTCGGTGGGATACCTTAAGAGAAGCGATGGTACGTGGACTAACTCCAGTGAGGAGTCCCTACACATTCTTCTCGACACTCATTTTCCAGGGTGCTCCATCAATGGACCGACTCACTTTCCTAGTGAGGGTTCGGTCACCGCGATGGAGAATGGAAAAAGAATAAAAAAAAACTATAAAATATATGAAATAAAAAAAATAAAATTTTTAAACAAATATATATCAGACCAGTGTGCCAGATAAACGATAAAAGCGCAATAAGAAAGAGAGGTTACTGCAGCTTCAGTTGAGAGAGAGAGAGAGAGAGAGCGCTACTACACAGAACGAATTGAGAGCGAGAGGAGAAGAACAGCTATGTTAGTTTGGGTAATAGGGAGAGAGTGATAAAACAATAAAGCAGATCAACTAGGTGAGAGCGGCAGATTTTGATTTTGTGTGTACTTACGAAAAGAAACAACAAAACACATTGACTACCGACACAGGAAAATAATTAAATTATGTCTAACGAGAGGTAACGTTGTGAGCCGCGGCAAAGGCCGCGGCTCTACCTTATACCCGGTACTCAGTCAGTATATTCATACATACATTTATGAGCCTACGATTTATGAAATTTATTATATGTTCTCAAAAGGGACGAAAATAATATTTAAAATAAAAAAAAAGTGAAGTCAAACCATTTTTGGAATTTCTATACATGTTTCAATTTTTGTTTACATATGCTTTGTATATATGCGCCTACATTTCTACATGACATGTATAACTACATATTTGAGACGTACAAGTGTTTACGACAGAGAGAGAGAGGGCATGAGTCAGCACTTGGCAGGCGTTGCGTAGCCACTGAAATTTAATTTGTTTCTTCTGGCCATAATATTGATCCGATCTGATCCATATTCGGCAATCTGGTAGATATGGTAATTTTTCATGATTCTGCGTTTTTGGTTTTCATTTTTCTTAAAAATTGTGAATTCCACAGATTTTCGTCTTTTTTGGGGGCGGAAGGGGGCGTGGCAAAATTTTGAAACAAACTCGTGCTGGTTTGATATCACAGGAGCTTGGATAGAAAGTTTGGTTGCTCTAGCTCTTATAGTCTCTCAGAACTAGGCGCTCATTTAAACGAATAAGCAAAGCAGATGGGGCCGCGTGTGAGAGAGAGCGAGAGGGAATGATGACTTTCGAAATGGTTTTCTTCATTGTAGTCTATCATAATGATCCAATCTGATCCAGATTCAACACTCTGATAGAAATGGTCATTCTCTATGAATCTGCGTTTTTAGTTTTCTCGTATCTTCAACATTGTCTACGCCACAGACTTTCGTCCTTTGTGTGGGCGGAAAGGGGCGGGGCAAAATTTTGAATTACATTTGGAGTAGTGTGGTGACACTGGAGACTGGATATAAAACTTGGTTGCTCTAGCTTTAATAGTCTCTGAGATATAGGCGCAAATGAAGACGGACGGACGGACAGACGGACGGACAGACAGACAGACATGGCTATATCGACTCGGCTATTGATGCTGATCAAGAATATATATACTTTACGTTACACACAACCGTTATCCCCACAAATCTAATATACCCCTCTTCTCTTCGAGTACCGGGTATAATAATTAAAGCAAATTGGGAACATTTAGAAAAATTAATCCCATACATTGCTCGCAAAACTCCATTTGCCTTGAAAGTAAATAAAGAGGCAGCAAACATCAACAAAATTATCCTTCAATGCGCACATCTATACCAAAAACATCTCTCAAACAGCAACCCCGAAATGTTCCCTGGTGGAACAGCAGACAAAAAAAATCTTCAAATATAGAAAAACAAAGCGTGGAACAAACTAAAAAGGAAAATTTCGCAAGAAAATATAATAAGGTTACGAAAAAAAATGCACTCTTTAGACACGAGCTCATGAGAGCCAAAAAAATAGCAACCGCAGAGTTCACAGCCCAAATGAATCCCAATACTATTACGTCCAGAATTTTGACAAACATTCGAGCCTGTAAAAAAACATCAATCCCAATTTTAAATTACATCAAAAAATATTATTATTCCCACAGTAAACACATTGAAAATTTTTAATAAATTGAATGAACATATAAAGTGTTTAGAATAACATAAAATCTTTTGTTTGAAGCAAATAAAGCTACACGCTATACCAACAATACAATATATCAAATATCAATCCCTCAAAGAAACATTCTCTGATCGCAATTTTATTTACACTGACGGCTCGGCAACTGACAACTCTATCACATTCGCCATCACTACGGAAAATTCAACACTCAAATACGGTTTATTGCACAATTACTCTTCAGTCTTCTCAGCAGAGATCATAGCGATACATGAAGCTATCACACTAATTAAAAATACCCGTGAAAAATACATCATCTGTACAGACTCACTATTTGCAATAGACTCCATTAGTATTACCAATAATCGTGACTACTAACCCTACTTGCAAAACATAGGAATAAAATAAAAATTCTGTGGGTTCCAGGGCATGCCAACATTAAAGGCAATGAGCTTGCTGATTCAGTAGCCAAGCTTGCGCACTCACTTCCGTTAGTGCTTTCAAAGAACTTAAATAAAATTGACGAATTCGAACTAAAACAGAAAGACTTAATGAAGTTTACATCTATTATTATTATTATCATTATTGTTTTGCATACTTATATAAAAATGTAATCGGAATAAATCAAAATGATCAAATAAGCTCAAATATATACATATATTTTAGCCAATCCTATGTACATATTTCTTATAAAAATAAATCATTTAATCTCAATTATCTTAATTTGTAAATATTTAAGCATTTGTAAGTAGCTCAAGACCTCAGTAGCCAAAGCTGTTCGTCCTACTAGTTTTAAAGTTTTCTTAAGAACTCTGTAAATAATAAATAAATAAAATATGAAGCAGCGTCAACACTTCCGAGCGTATCTACTTGTCTCTCAAAAAGCGTTGCGATCAGATCAATATATAAGACAGAAGGAAGAAAATTGTGAAGTCCCTTATCGTGGTCTTTCTTTCGTATAGTTTTATTATTTATTATCTCCAGTTTCATTATTTATTTTGTAAATGTACATTTAATTTTAATTTGATTTTCGGGTTCCACAGCCCAATATTAACAGGCTTGATCGAAACATTATAGCCAGTGGTGCAGCAGTAAATTAAATTCCCTTTTTATTGTTTGTTTTTGGCACTGCCGACTGCACTGCACATTGTACTTGTACCAATTTTGTCACCACAGGCCTATCACCTGTGATGGCAATACCCGGTGGTCCAGGACGTATTTTAACTGGTGGGGTCGGAATTAAAGGAACAGCTAAAGAATTTGCGGACATTATGGACAGGAACGCTACAGACGATTCTGGCTGCATGCTCTCCGAGATGATAAATTCGGCTACCGAATGTTCATCACCAGCAACTGTCGTTGCCTTTGGAGTAGCGAACGAAATCAACCGTTGCACTTTTGGAGTGGTCAGAGTCAGCTTATCAGCATCGGTTGGCCGAGGGACAGCTGGCACTTGCAGATCACGCGGAGTGATCCTTTTGCGCCTGGGAGACACGTTCAGTAGTTGTAAGCCACTAAATTTGAACTCCAAGGCTAGGAGTCGATCGTATTGCTGTTTAAAGCCCACGATCAGCTCCTTAAAGCACCTTCGGGTGTGCGTCATAAACGTGACCATGTCTTACTCGACCAGCCGGCTTGCCTCACAGCTGTAATGCAAATCATTTCGCTTTGAAATAGCATCACTCACGAGGCCTGTGA
Source organism: Drosophila affinis (assembly GCA_037356375.1). NCBI lineage: Eukaryota > Metazoa > Arthropoda > Insecta > Diptera > Drosophilidae > Drosophila > Drosophila affinis. The sequence goes on along the minus strand of CM074802.1, from coordinate 32,203,808 downwards.
ACCCAGCGCATTTTGCGTCCACTACGCTTTCGCAGAGCCAGCAGGGGATACTCGGCTGATCATGAGTGATATTCTTTTTGCAGGTTTTTTTGACTCAGACAACAGAGTATTCCATTATGAGTAAAAAATAAAATATATGAAATCAAAAAAGAAAATTTCAAAACACAAAAAAAAAACACAAAACAGATATCAGACCAGTGTGCCCGATAAACGCAAAAAGAGGAATCAATAAGAATGAGAGTAGAGCGGTTACAGCAGCTACAATTGAGAGAGAGAGAGCTCTACTGCACAGAAAGTATCGAGAGCGAGAAAGGAAGAACAGTTGTTTAGGTTTGGGTAAAAAAACAAATCTAATAGGTGAGGGCGGCTAAATATGACGTTGTGTGTACTAACGAAAAACACAAACAAAAAACAATGTTGATCGATGCAAAACAAGAATTAGTAAATTCTGTTTTTACACAGTGAACAGGCATGCACCCAAGATCAAGAACAGATATGTTGGTAGTTGGTTAATTTAGGTTTTTATTAAGTTTTTTTTTTTTAAAGACCGGCTCTTTAGACAAAAATAAGCGGAGCGCAAAGTAAAAACATGTCTGGAAACTCCGATAGAGATCAAGCGATTAATTTACTTACAATCATTGCGTTAATACAAAAGCAACCTTTTTTTTAAGTATTGATGTTCAGTATCAGGTATCACTCTTTAAAAGCGTATAATTGAAAGTAGTTTTCATACGGATTGGTTAGTAAAGGCCTGTATCCAGCACTGCAGAAAATTACTGACTGCCCTTTATTTCGGTTTAGTGGAACTCAACTAAAATAGTGTGACCAAGAACCTAGCCTGCCACTCTCATGAATTAGCTGTGTTTTGTAAACAGCGCCAATTTTGAAAATTAAACTTAAATTAAAAAAAGTAAGAAAAGTAATTCCGACGATGAAGTGATTGTGTTGGTAGCGACACATATAGTTGTAACAAGAAATACAGCACAGTTGGAGGCGCCAAAATGTCAAAATTATCAAAATGCTCCGTGATCCGCCAAAGACATGGTCTTGCCTCAACTGCTTTTATTAAAGCAATCTCCTCCTCACTTTAAACATTTGCATATCTCTTTTTGGTTTTGCACACAAATTTTGACCCCACCTTTCACTTTGACTTCAGTAATAATAGGCACATATATTTTCCTGGCGCCCATATCAGCTGTTCTCACAGTCCACATTCGTATGGATATCGATACTATCAATAAGAATTCGTGGATATCGTTTACGTTGCTGGATACTGAGGCCAGGAAAACACAAACGAAAAATTACTGGCCCACTTTTTATACCCGGTACTCGAAGAGTATAGGGGTATATTAGATTTTTGGTGATAACGGTTGTGTGTAACGCCCAGAAGGAAGCGTTTCCAACCCCATAAAGAATATATATTCTTGATCAGCATCAATAGCCGAGTCGATATAGCCATGTCTGTCTGTCAGTTCGTCCATCTGTCCGTCTTCATTTGCGCCCATATCTTAGAGACTATTAAAGCTAGAGCAACCAAATTTTATATCCAGTCTCCAGTGTCACCACACTACTCCAAATGTGTTGCAAAATTTCCGCCCGCACAAAGGACGAAAGTCTGTGGCGTACACAATTTTGAAGATACGAGAAAAATAAAAACGCAAGATCATAGAGAATGACTCTTTCTATCAGAGTGTTGAATCTGGATCAGATCGGATCATTATTATAGCTATAATGAAGAAAACCATTTCGAAAGTCATCGTTCCCTCTCGCTCTCTCTCACACGCGACCCCATCTGCTTTGCCCATTCGTATTTTTTGACGCCTAGTTCTGAGAGACTATAAAAGCTAGAATAACCAAACTTCCTATCCAAACTCCTGTGATATTAAACCAGCCCGAGTTTATTTCAAAATTTTGCCACGCCTCCTTCCGCCTCCACAAAGAACGAAAATCTATGAAATCCACAATTTATAATATACGAGAAAACGAAAAAAGCAGAATCATTGAAAATGACCGTGTCTAACAGATTGCCGAATCTGAATCAGGTCAGATCATTAGTATGGACAGAAGGAACAAATTAAATTTCAGTGGCTACGCAACGCCTGCCAAGCGCTTACTCATTCCCTCTCTCTCTCGTACAAACTGTACGCCTCGAATATGTAGTTATACATGTACATTATGAAATGTAATGCAGATGTAAAAATCTTACGTAAACAAAAAGGGAACATGTATAAAAATTCATTTGACTTCATATTTTTATGTAGTTATACATGTAGAAATGTAGAAGCAGATGTAAAAAGCATATGCAATCAAAATTGGGCTTCATTTTTGAAATATTATTTTTTGCACAAAATTTAATTCGTCCCTTTTGTGAACATATAATTAATTTCATAAATCGTAAGCTCATAAATGTATGTATATACTGACTGAGTACCGGGTATTAAGTAGAGCCGCGGCCTTTGCCACTGCTCACAACGTTCCCCCTCGTTTTTTTTACAGAGCTGTTTTAATTATATTCTGTCGCGTACTGTGATTTTTTCTTTTTGAGACTGAAAATTGTGGGTAAGTCTTTGGCAGCCTGGTTAAGCCACCAGCAAAGATGGCATAGATAAACACATTGAAAATCTTAGGTATCAAATTAGCTAAAATTATAAATGGAATGAACATATAAAGGGACTTTTTTTTACACTTGATAGAAGGCACATTTTTCTGAATTCGAAGCTATACAAAATTCTTCTGCACTTAGCAGACACTCGTATAGCTAAATTCCTCAAGAAAACTCCACTACAAAAGAGGAAATACACTAATTCAACGTTAGATTTTTGAATAAAAAACTGCAGAAGATATGACTTACCCTTTTCACCATTAAAAAAAAGTAGATTAACACCATACTGGCTATTCAACGACAACACAATAGACCTATATTTAAGACAATACACTAAATGCAATGCCAACAATACAAAATATCAACTGTAGTTTAAATCCATCAAAGAAACTTACTCGGATCGCTATTTTATTTACACTGATGGCTCGGCAACTGACAATTTTATCACATTCGCCATCACTACGGAAAATTCAACACTCAGATACGGTTTATTGCACAATTACTCTTCAGTCTTCTCAGCAGAGATCATAGCGATACAAGAAGCTATCACACTAATTAAAAATATCCGTGGCAAAACATCATCTGCACAGACACACTATTTGCAATAGACTCCATTACTAATACCAACAATCGTGACTACTACCCCCTAGTAATTAGAAGTCTACTTGCAAAACATAGGAATAAAATAAAAATTCTGTGGGTATGAGATTGCTGATTCAGCAGCTAAGCTTGCTCACTCACTTCCATTAGTGCTTTCAAAAAATTTAAAGAAAATAGACATAGATCACTACCTAAATAACGAATTCAAACTAAAGCAAAAAGACCTTATGAAGTTTACATAAAACTGGTACCGTCACCACACCCCCAGCCCCGTCTTTCAACGACTACAAAATCTGAAAAATATCTACATAAGACCAAATTAGAATAGCCCACCTCAAATTAGGCCCCCAAATATTACACACAAGCACTATCTCAATCAAAATATATCAAACTCCTGTCAACTTTGTCATGAACCATTCTCCCCTAACACCTACTTACATCCTGCCGTAAACTCACCATCCAGAAATCTAAATTTGAATGATAAATTTCCTCATCTATCTACTCGGAGAGTCTACAAACAATAACGTTGAAACCATAGTAAAACTCCGTAGACATGCTGATATATACCATACAATTTTACCTTTTCATTGTCATTATTGATGTGAATACTTATATAAAATATTTCTTCGAAATTAATTAAAATGATCAGATAAGCTCAAATATACATATATGGTAACCAATCTTATGTACATATTTTCTTATAAAAATATAACTTATTAATATAATATCAATTATCTTAATTTGTAATTATTTTAGCATTTGTAAGTAGCTCAAGACCTCAAAACCAAAGCAAGTAGGACTTAACCTACTAGTTTTAATTTTACTTAAGAACATAGTCAATAATAAATAAATAAATAAAATAAATTTAAGAGAAAATAGAGACAGAGTTGAGAAATTTAACAAATACTTCTAGGTACCTTCTAGGATGACTCCCAGCTCGAAGGGAAGTGATATCGTTCCGACTCTCCCTCGCATGAGTAACGCCACATAACGTAGCAACAGTCATAGAACACATCCCTCTCGGAGTTGGGCTAACGATTCAGACGTTCCAATCGAAAGTCCTGATCGGATTTCCAACATTATTTTTAAGTGTTATATAAAATTCAGTGGACCGTCAAATTATCTTCCCATCGAAGACTTCATATACAGAGTAAATTTTCTTACAAACCAGATCTTAAATGGGAACTTTGTTTTGCTGGCTCAGTTTGCAAGACGTTTATTTTCCGGTTCAGCTCTATCCTTTTATTGGCGCGTTCATTGGTCAACAAATCATCGTGATTGGTACGAGCTATGCAATTGGTTACAAGAGAGGACCAACGAACGGATCGAGAGATCAAAACAATGCGTCGTCGAAAACAGGGAAATAATGAGACTTTTAACGATTCAGATGCGATGATATCGATTGCAGACTCGCTACGAGAACCCATGCATGATGGGGAGGTTATCATAGAGGTTATCGACATAATTTAAAGGCGGTGTTAAAACTTGCTTCACGTGGGTACCCTTGATTTGGTTACCTTACGCCAGGAGTGTCACCAGCATGAGGAATTCTACCGAAATCTGAAGTCGAAACCCTCTTAAGGTACAGAGGAAGCTAACGAAGGTTGTGCCCTTCGGTCGCCAGAAAAAATAAATGGAATTATAAAGAACAAAGCCATAAATATCAAGAAAGCCTAAAGCCTCGTTGTATTTTCTGTTATGGTTGTGGCGTACCCGATACTTACAAGCCCAACTGTGTAAAATGTCAATCGGCTGCAGAAAACTTGGATTAGGTTGTTCGTCGGTCTACCAGGCGCGACGTCCGACGTTAGCCGGACGCCAAAATTATACCCTTACATCCCAGACATGAACATAAACCAGACTTATTCACATCGTTACCAGAGACCACCTCTCAGCACTTCAAGCCATACCATGTAAGACTTCGAGAATATCAGAGTTAAAAGCGTTAATAGAGAAAAAAATTGATGTGGCGAACGCTAAGCCGGTTAAACAAATACTTTTCTCCTTTATCTCCAGCAAAAGAAAAACTTTTATGCTCTGAGATCGATCGTATGCTGATCATGGACGTTATTGAAGAAGCATACAGTTCACTATAGTCTGACTTATTAGATGCACTTGGTTAGTGTTAAGTAGAATACCCCATAAATAATATATCTGTATGTTGGTTTAAATTGTTGTTATAAGGTAAGCCGGTAACCGGTTTAAATTGGTGTTACCTTATAACAACAATTTAAACCAACATTCAGATATATTATTTATGGGGTATTCTACTTAACATATTCCATGTTACATACCCCTATATAGTAGCGCCATCTATGGGCAGAGTCAAAATCGAACAAAAATCTCCCTGCTCTTTAGCCAACTGTTTGGGATGAATGCCGAAGGATTGGGCAACGGAAGATCCGGAAAACCCAGATTTTTAGTTGTCCGCTAAGTTAGACCCAATCTTTCTTTCTCCTCGTGGCCTCCAAACAGTTGTGCAGTTGTGGTCAAAAAAAAAAAAAAGAAACCACCGTAAAAAAAGTGTCTTTAAGCGAATCAGAGCAACAGCACTAACACCGTGACCCATCGTGGTACCAACATTTTGCTTAGCTTTTCGGCGAGTACCTGTCTTCGGCAGTTATATTGGGTTCAAACTTATATTGTTGGAGCTGATCCTTTTTTGGGTTTTTTTTTTAGTAAGACCCCCATTGGCCATCAAAAGGGCTAGAGCTGTTCGTACTCTTGTAGTCGTCGACTTTGAGGTGGTGTCGCGTCGGAGAGTTTATGACATGCAGCACTAGGTGCATGTATTTATTTTCGGTTTACAGGTACTCACACACATACGGAGACGCCCAGCTACGAAAGATCTTTCGCCGCGGGAACAGAAGTAAAGCAAAGAATCAAACAAAAAAGATGTGTAAGTGAGCTTTTTGTACTATTTTTCTAATGCCTGCATTAACTCCGCGATCATGGAAAAAGCTGGAGCTTTTCTGCTAGAGCCGTTCGCCGGCCATTGAGCTCCGGCTGTTAAAACATTCACAGGTGATTTACCTTCTGCATTCAGAACTTGGTAAATAGTGAAAAGTGGGCTATCTAATTATAATTAGAAATATATAATTATAAGGCAATATTGCCTTCTAAGGAAAAATATTTCATATATATCGCTTCATATTATATCAGGTATTTACGTATGGCTATATACATATATTTCTATTATTATATACATATAAAAATCATTATAAGTTAAATTACTCTCTTTATATTGTCCCTCTTTATGAATGCTATCTTACCCTAGTTTTTCTTTGGTTTTTGTTGGCTTAATTTTGCTTGTCATAGATATATCCAAAATTAATTGGTAATAAAACGGTTTTTAAGAGGAATAGGTATAGGAATAGAAAACCCATTATTTAGGGAACCATGCCGCTCTGGAGTGTAGTAGGATGGCTGAGGTAGGACATCTCAGGGATCTTGCCTTAATCTCTCTCGGCTTGGCAGGATCATGGTAGGGTGGGCGCGGCACAACTCTGTGTCATCAGAAAAGTCCAGTAGCGTCGGTAGGGCACTATCTCTTCGTCCAATAGCCAACAAATCAAAAAAGCCAAATAAAGCTCATCAAAACTACACGGTAACGGAACTCGAATGCTTGGATGTAGTAATGGCTATTAAGAAATTCCGCATGTACATCGATGGTCATCCATTTAAGGTGGTCACCGATCACGCAAGCCTCCGTTGGCTTATAAATCAGTTGGACCACAGCGGTGGGCAATAAAATTGCAAGAATATTCGTTCGAAATCGAAAGGGAAATGTAGTTTCAGATGCGCTCTCTCGTTCATTCAAAGGTATTACCGAAGTAGCGGCCTTAAAATCCGAAGTGTTGCCAGAAATCGATTTAAGTTCTGACGCGTTTCAGTCGCCAGAGTATCGTTCACTCCGAGTGAAATTCTTGCTTTTAAGCTCCCAGATTTTCAAGTGACCGAAGATTAAATATATCAGCGTACGAGTTTTCCGGACTTGGATTCTGGCCAAGTCAAGGAGACTTGGAAATGACTCGTTCCCGATGAATTGAGACAAGGTGTTGTAAGGTAGTGATCTGAGGCTGGGGTACACATTTCAGTCTGTCCAGGGTCACTTACAGTTTATTTATAAGTTGCTGACACTATTAAGATTGGAGGGCGTGTTATTTCATAGGGGGCTACCGAGTCACCGCCAACGGCGTGACCTTCGAGATATAACTTAGGGACGAGGGGAAAGACGCGGTCCCCGAGAGGCCCAGCGATCCCGGCGGCGCACCAGATCCCGGTCTCGGCAGGGTAAATCCCCTGTTGCCAAGACCGGAAAAGCGTGAACCCGCCAGTAAGGCGGACTGTATCAGGAGGGGAAAGGAAGGGCGCAGACCGAAACCGACTTCAGCAGGGTAAGTCCCCTGTTGCCAGAGAAGGGAGCAGGCCACGCACTGGGAGGAGGAGAGGGAGGAAGACGTATCACTCCCGATATCGGCAGGGTAAAACCCCTGTTGCCGAGATCAAGGAGGCACGCTAGAACAAGGGGAGGGGGGAGGGAAATAGGTGTTACAGCCGGGACGCTGGCCAGCCGAGCGACGAGCAAAAAGAGAGGTTTGATTAGGAATATACGTATGTATATGCATAAGAGGATTTTATTGATGGTTCAGCCTAACTACTCCCACCGCACACCTACTCTAAGCCCTTTCCCCGTCTTGGCCATCAGCCAGCTCACCCGCGTGTGTAACGTCGATGTCCCATGATCTCCCTAGCCTCCTTGGCTTCCTGGGGTCTGCGTCGTGGTCTGCGTTGTGGGCTGTGATCTTGTTTTGGTCGTCCCTCGGCGTGGTCTGCGTTGTGGCTTTCGTTTTAAGTTTCTCTCTTTCCGCGCAACACTTTCGTTTCACACTCGCGTTTTCATCTGAACCGCGCGCCACGGCCTCTCGATTTCAACTCCCTCTAGATTTTTCCAGTGAGCCCGTCGATCCCAGGCCTGGGCCCATTGCCGTTCTTTTCGGGTCAACGAGACTTTTCCGAAAGAGAGAGATTTCCCTGCCCCGGCTTTCGCGGATCTCTTTCGCTGGCCAAGCGCCACTTATGGTAGTGGCCGCTCTCTCTCTCTCCTTTCGCGCACTCCGTTTTCAGTGTGTGTTCGTCGCTTTGGCTTGTCTGCTGCTGGTTTTCGGGTGTGGGTGAGCTGGGCATCTGGCGGTTTTCGGCGTGTATTCTACTAATAAATCTAGCTTATTTATATATTTATGACTGACTTCATTATATTCTATTTTTAAGGCCATATACGTATAAGCATGTGAGGCCCCAGTATGGGTCCTCACTGTGTGATTAAGGCTGCGCATGATTAACCATCCTCTGCTCATTGTGGGATTGCCAAATGTCTTGACCCAATAAGGCAAAGATTTTACTGTGCAAAAATTTTGATCAATGTCCGCGATTAAATCAGCTCGTGTGAAGTATGTCAGACAACCAAACATTCCACAAGTTCTCTTCAACCGTCTATGGGCGCAAGAGTCTATAGCGAACGTCCTTTTCAACGGTTGTACGTCGATTTAATTGGTTCCTTGTTCGAAGCAGAAAAGGCAATATAGCAATATTTACCATCCTAGATAATTTCTCTAAATTCACGTTTCTAATGGCGCTTACCACTTGCAGACCCATATATCTTCAAGCCACAGAAGATAGATATAATGATAGGTGCAGAAGGTTAGATTAGGTTAGGTGAAGGTGGCTGTCAAGCTCCACAGGAGCCTGTCACACTTGGGCCGGCTTCGGCCTGTTGTGGTACCACAGGAGGTGTTCCCCTTTTCCCTCTCATGAGACCCGAACATATCAGCAAATATCCCATCCTGATGCTGTTATGAAGTTTGCGATCTTTCTAGGACAAATTTTGGACATTTCTGAAATGTCTGAGATATAGGGCATGCCCAGGTATTGTAGCCTTCTTCTACTGAGAGCTGGACAGCAGCAGAACACCGTCTACCGTTTTCTCCTCCTCCTCATTACTACAACTTCGTCAGTAATCGTTGTATTGAGCTCCCAGCCTGTTAGTGTGGGAGCCTATTAGCCAGTGCCCCGTGAGGGAACAGATGACTACGCAGCACATTTTTCTGCCGAGCTTACATAGCTCTAATGTGCGTTTTCTGTCAATGGTAGGCCATGTTTGCCTGGATATGCGACATAGTGGTGCTGACCGCCACGCATTGTCTGCTCGTCGCTTATATAGCTCTTTTATGATAAGCCTACAGGTGGCCATTGGCATGCAAATATCCTCCTTCTCTTGGAGAAGGGGTATTGTGGTACTAGATCTGGCCAGCTCGTCTGCCCTGCAGTTGCCTTCAATGTCCCGGTGACCCGGGACCCAAATAAGGCTGATAGAAAATTGTTGAGCCATTTCGGGAAGAGATTTGCGGCAATTTGCCACTGCGGCCGAGTTCGAAGAAATCGCGTGAAGTGATTTAATCGCAGCTTGGCTGTCGCTGTAAATTTTTACAGTGTTTGTTGCCAGTGAAGCTGTTGTGACTGTTTGAAGGAGCTTCAGTGCTGCCCTGATCGCAACGACTTCCGCTTGGAAAACACTGCATTGATCTGGGAGCCCGAAAGAGTGCCTAATTTAAAGCAGTTCGGAGTAGATTCCTCCTCCAACCTTGTTGTCCAGCTTCAAACCCTCCGTTAAGATGCTTATGGCTATGTCTTGGCCTGGTAGTCCCTCAAACCACTCGTCTCTGCTAGGGATGATTATATTAAAGGGGGTGTCAGTGTGTTCCCTTGGGACGCAGTAGTCAGTCAACGATAGGTACGGAAACGTTTTCGAACTTTTTTCTGTTGGTCAAATTATACAAGGTTCTGACCATCCAACTGTGCAGAAAACGCTTCTTGGCTGGATTGCATCGGGCAGATATACTTTAAAGGTGAATGTCATCCGGGAAGCGATGAACTGTTTGAGTTGTCGAGAAGAGTCAGTAGTATCTATCGACTACACACTAAAAAAGTTTTGGTCTCTAGAATAATTGCCGTCTTCTATAAAGTCTGTATCTCCTGAACACAAGCTATGTGAGGAGCATTTTAGAAAAACGACTTAAGTCTTGCCTTCAGGTCGGTTTTAAGTTAAACTGCCGTTTAAATCAGATCGCTTAAAAAAAAATTGTCACGTGACCCTGAGTTCTATAAAATATACTTGGAGTTCATGGAAGGGAATCTCTCCTTGGGTCACATATCTCCCACAGACAACGCAATCCCTAAAACTCAGCATTATTTCATTCCACATCAGTGTGTTTTGAGGCCCCAAATTACGTCGACCAAGCTCTGTGTCATTTTCGGTGCAAGACGTCTTCTCAGATTGCCTTGAACGACATATTGATGGTCGGTCCCACGATACAGGATGTGTATTCTACGTTACTCCGCTTCAGACTACACAGGTACCCCTTGACAGCCGATGTCAAGAAGATGTATCGAAAAGTCTTGGTAGATGATGCGGATAGACAATTTTAACTCATAGTGTGGAGATGAGACCCTTCTACGTCCATGAGAAAATACCAGCTTAACATTTTAACATATGGGACGGAACCAGCTCCATTTTTGGCTATTCGATGTTTGAAGAAGTTGAGTAATTCTGCAAAGCTCTCATGCCGTTAAGCTGCTGAATCCGACTTCTATGTCCATGACATGCTGACTGGTGTTGGTTGTGTAGAGAGTTGCGTTGAAGAAAATTAAGTCTGATGTGGCTCAGGTTCTTCAAACGGCTGGATTTAAGGTGATTAAGTGGTTCTCGAACTCACCTGAGGTCACCGCATCCGAGAACACAGTCAAACCGATAACGATCTCGGACTCAGAGTCAACTAAGGCGTAAAGAATATCGTGGCTGCCACACGAAAACGTCTTTAAGTTTCAAATTGACACATCAGTCATGGGTCTCCGAGCGACAAAATGGAACATATTATCGGTGATATCAAAACTGTTTGACCTCCTCGGTTTGTTAAGGCCTTTACTAATAAAGGAAAAGATCCTAATGCAGGAGTTTTGGTTAAAAAAGCTAGAATGGAATTAATCAATTCCAATGCATTTGTACACAGCATGGAACTCAATAAAAGAATCCTTGGGTCCGTTAGAGAAGATTACAATGCCTCGATTTGTGCATACTGATCCCATGTCCCCTATACAAGTACATGCCTTTGCCGACGCATCCATTAGATCTTATGGAGCCTGCGTCTATATCCGTAGAAAGACTGCAAACATTTTTAAGGTCTCGTTGTTGACTTCAAAGTCTGAAGAAGCGCCGCTCAGGATGAAAACGCTCCCAAGGCTTGATTTATGTGCCGCTCACCTTCTCGCAGATCTCTGTCATCGACTCAAATCGCTGCTCAAGGTTCCAATCGGGAAAGTAGTTCACTAGTCAGATTCTGAACTTACCCTTCATCCCTTTATCCTTTGTCGTTGGCGGCAATCGTTGCTAACTGAGTAACAGATATTCAAGAGTGGTCTGGTGACGCTACGTGTCGGCATGTGCCAACAAAACAGTACGAAGCAGGCATAGTTTCGAAAAGTTTGGACGTAGAAGAAATCGTGCTGTCGATCTCGTTTAGTGGACTAGCGTTTTTGAAGGTTGAAGAAGAGATCTGGCCCCAAGCTCACCACTTCGGGCTTTCCGAAGAAGAGCTGCAGATGCAAAGCAGAAAGAATTCGATTGGACTGACCGTGGCTATTGAATCAAATGATTTAGTAGCTGTAATCGAAGGACGCTCGTCACACCTCAAAATGCTCGTAAATCCCTTCCTCCATGAAGGCGCGGGGACTTGGTGCTCTTTTACGTTGTTGCGAGTTGGGGGGTGACTAGTTAACGCTCCAATGACATGGAATTCCAAGTTTCCCTTGGTATTGACAAAACTCTCTCAGTTTTTGCAGACTTACTTTCGCTGTCGCCCACTCGTGATTATCGTTAGACAACGTGTTTGAATAGTTAACGCTCAGGTGGTCTGCCAGGTGACAGTCAGGTCATGTATTTGTTGCTTTGCTTTACGTCCATTTGGAGTATGTGGCGTTGATTTTTGAGGTCCAGTCTATACCCCTCTGAACATTCGTGGAAGGCCTGAGTAGCGTCGAGCTGTAAATGTAAGGCTAGCGTAAAAATAGCTAAGGGCAAATCGTAGATACGTAGATAATTAGGCTTAAAATATTATTATATGAATAAAAACAAGAATTGTTGAAATTTGTTTAAATCAAACGCACGCCTTAGTTTTTTCGACCTTCCAATTAAATAACTAAACTCAATGTACAGTCACAGAGTTTTAATGTGCTTGGAAAAACTATTCTAAAATTTAATTCTCCAAACTAGTATTAGTTTCATCGGGTGTGCCTAAAAGTAGCCATTTGGGTCACTTGTTATTATTTATTTATTTAATTTAATTAACAATTATCTGCTAATAGTGCTATATAAATTAGGGAGAGAACTAAAGATAGACTATAATAAAATTAAAAAATTCAAATTACAGGTTAGCAGAGTTGAGGTGGTTGTAAATACTAAATGCTATATGTTTAAGGGTTAGTACAGGGGATATGATATGGTAAAGGGTATTATAATTATAGCATAAAACCCTGAAAGGTTCATGTTGAGCATAGTTTGACCTAAATAAGGGTAATCTGATAGGTCCACAAGAACGAGTAGAACGAGAGGGAATCGTAAAGTCAATCTGACTCAGATTGTAAATGCAAAATTCTATATGTTTAAGGGTTAGTTCAGGGGATATGATATGGTAAAGGGTATTAAAATTATAGCAGAAAGCCCTGAAAGGTTCATGCTGGGCATAGTTTGACCTAAATAAGGGTAATCAAATAGGTCTAAAGGAACGAGTAGAACGTGAGGGAACCGTAAAGTCAATCTGACTCAAGAGAGTTTGGGAGTCCACCATCCCGAGATGGAGCTTGTGCACGAACATTACCTTAATGCATATTCTGCGATGGTGTAACGAAGGTAGGTCAATAAGTTTTAGCCTAGAGCGGTAAAATTACTTGAGCACCACAATAGCAATTCATTTAGGTCCAGCTGAAGGTGTGTGTGCAAGTACCAGTCGGAGTAAAGCAGATATATTTTAACGTCATCCGCATCCATTAATGTTTGAGAGAATGTTATAACTTGGGGTAGGTCGTTCACAAATAAAATGAAGAGGAGCGGACCCAAATTACTAACTTGTGGTACACCAGATGTAACGTTGACGATCTCTGATAAAACATTTGTAAATAAGACCCGTTGTGTACGATTAGAAAGATACGACGCAATCTAACTTAGAAGATTACTAGGGAACCTAAAAAAGACAGCTTCTGAATTAATAGAGTATAGTTAACCGAATCAAATGCCTTGCTAAAATCCGTAAAAATAACGTCAGTTTGCAAGCCGCTCTGAAATCCACGGTTGATGATGGAGGAAAACTCGAGCAGTTTCGTAGTTGTTGACCGATGTTTAAAAAACCATATTTTGAGGGAGTAACCAGGAACTCAAGGAGCTTAGGAATGGCAGAGAGCTTTGCAATGCCTCGGTTATTTTCTATGTTGGATCTGGAGCCCTTCTTGTCAAGCGGAATTATGTAGGACTCATTCCAAGTTACGGGGAGACAAGACTGTTCCAAAGCTAGATTGAAAAGAAAGGTTAAGGGTTGGCATAGAGACTGGGCACAATGTTTTAAAATGCAACTAGGCACTTTGTCAGAACCCGCAGAAAATGAAATTTTCAAAGACTTCAAGCCATCAAGCACAACGCTTTCCTCAAAATATGGTTGAAAAATGCTATTAGAGTGAGGCAAATGGTAGGGATACGGAGTGGATGCGTTAAAAATATGAGAGGAAATAAGTTTGCAATGCCAGCATCAGAAGATTCAGATAATGAAGAGACGGGGGAAATGAATTGGACTTACGTTAAGAGTTGACAAAAGAAAATAATTCTTTTGGATCATTGCGGAAGTTTCTGCTAAAAGAAGAGAGGTAAAGATTGTAGCACAGACTTTTAGTTGTTAGGAATTGAGAGCGGGCGGAAGAATATTGTACGAAGACAAGCAAGGAGCCAGTTTTCTGGTACTTTTTGAAAAGTCTGGATTTCCTATTCTTTAAGTATGACAAATTCCGGAAGAACCAGGGAGGTTTGGACGATAAAGGTACAATAATCTCCGGAACATAAGTATTAAGGACAGAGTTTAAAATTTTATAGAATGAGTTGACTGCTACGTCAATATTCGGTAAGGAAAGAAGAGTGAACCAATCGACATTCGAGAGGTGAGTGTTTAAATTGTCGATATCAGTTTTGCGAAAACACTTCACAACGGTGAGGAGTCGAGGTAATGTTAACACAACTAGAACTGGTACACTCTAAAGTTATAGATAGCGTAGGATGGTATAGGTCTTCAGGAAGTGATAGTGGGGAGACTCTGACAACTGTACCTAGAGAAGCATCCATGACGAAAATAAGATCGAGAAGTCTGTTCCTATAATTTTTAATAGAATTAATTTTGGCAAGAGATACATCCGTTATGAGTACTAAGAAGCAATTGGTTAGCGTCGTCGCAGGGCAGCCAAGAAAGAAGAGGTAAATTGAAGTCACCCATGACCACAATCTGATCAGCACAATCTAACGAAGACACAACAGAATGGATATTAGAAGGGTGCTTTGAGTAGTCCTCAGCATCAGATTTGGGAGGAATGTTTGAGTAGGTTAGATAGATAAAAGCCATAGCAACACGGACCTTGACTGCAATGAACTCGATCCCAAGGATATTGTTGAATGGGAATAACATAGATGAGAAGTCAGTTTTGACTGTAATCAGAACTCCACCAGCGTAAGATTCACGATCCATTCGATAAGTGATGAAATTGTGACCAAAAATTTCATGATCATGAACAGTGGAGTTGAGCCATGTTTCCGTAAAACCGATAGCATCGAAATCGTAAGAGGCACTATCCGTATGTAGTTGACGCAATTTGCCTAAAAGACTGCGTACATTCTGTTAGTGAACGGAAAAATAGTTAATTAGTTATTTGAAATGACAGGGCAGGTAACAATAGGACTCTGATTAGAATTAGAATTGGCAGGGCCGGTAACATCAAGACTTTGATTCGAGACTTTACACACGAACTCATGCATAATTGTATGCTCAGGCCAAATAGAAGGGACAAGGGATCTATCAAGGTAAGAATCAGGGACAAACATTTTAAAACAGGAAATATTATGCTTATGGTTAAAAGAAAACTTGGTCACGATAATATCCTCCAGGCGAACGCTAAGTTTTGAACAAAGATGATGCTTAACATCCTCCGCAGTGGCCTCAGGATTGAGTCGGGAAACAAAAATTGCTTTCCGGGGAACCACTCCACTAATTTCAAGACCCTAGCGAGAGCCAGAAGGTGTAGCCATACCCCGAATACCCCCTCGGTGTGGGGGCAGAAGCATTGGCGGCATCCCCAGCCGTAAGCACTTGCACCCTGGGAGCACACGCAGCGGTGCTATTAAGGTTAGGCATAGTTCTGGTTGAGGCGATAGCGATGGATGCCAAGTTTGAAGGGGCCTCAACAGCCATCATGACAGCCGCGTCAGCATCAACAGGTGGGGGCCTAGAGGCGACAGGCATGGGTGCAGAAGTGGCAGATGCAACGGCACCATTGGCCACAGGCACCATAGCACCAGTTACAGGCGGTGACCGAGCATGAGGTACAGGTGGTTCAGGGGCTGCAAGAGAAAAATCATTGTTAGTATTAGGTAAACACCTATCACCCTTCTTCCTCTTCGGAGACTCAGTCAAAATTTTAAGTGTTTTGGAGTGAGACTCCGTCAACCGAAACTTATCTTGCAGCATTCGGAATCTAGCGTTTAGGGCAGCGAATTCAAGATGCGTCTCATAAAGACACGCATGTCGCTTCCGATAGCCCTGAGGTCCCAACAGGCCCAGTTGAGGCCGCAGCGAGTCGTAATAAGATCCCCAACGCGACCTCCGATGTGTCCCAATCCAGCACAGTTGGTATGAGCCGTGCAGTCACACAACCAGCAGTCGACATACGTTTTCCGTGTAGGGACCGAACGGTCACAGTTCTTAGCACAACAAGAACTCATTTTTTTCTTTTAAAAAAAATATAAACAGTTTGTTCAAGAAAAATAAAAGAAAGGTAAAATATAAGTCGGTATGTGGACCAAACGAAAAAAATTAAGCTTAAAAACAACAATTAAGCTAAAAACAAAAGCTGCCAGTGTTGTGGAGGCAAGTTATCCTCATGAACCAGGACGAGTTGGTTGGCTTGTACATCGGCATCTGGTTAAAGCCATTTGGAACGAAGCAGCAGATCGTGCAAATAGTCGCGGTACCAGAGATCCCTCAACCGCTGCTTCAGGAAAGTGATGCGTTGAAATTGATTCAGTGTTGATATCTTTTCCATGGCTACAGTCTAGTCTGGGAGTGCCTGTAAAGTTGAATCAATTAAAACTGTGCTGGCGTAATGACTCTTCCATCATTTTGATCCTCAGAGTGAGAGATCTGGAATTTAAAATAGCTTCAACCTCGGTCACGACTGTCTGCAACTCTTCGAAGGCCAAGTTGGACTCTGCAGCGTTTTTAACCAGCAGTATCTTCATTGACTGTACGGCCGCTCCCCACAGGCCACCGAAGTGTGGGGAACGAGGCGGAAGGATCGCATTTCATTTCATTACAAAACTGTTTCAATGGTCGATGCATCGACCTTTGAATAATGATTGCTTAAAGCTGTCGAGCTGGGTCCTTGCACCAACAAAGTTTGCTGCGTTATCGCAGTGTATGCGCACAGGTTTCCCGTTGCGTGCTGAGAAGCTGAGAAGGAACGAATTTGTTAATATATCTGATAGTAATTCGGCATGCACCGCCTTTGTTGTAAAACAAACGAACATTGCAATATATATTTTATAGGGTACGTGGTTCTAAATAGGCCACATATATCTACTCCAGTTACATAAAAGGGTCGACGGTTCAAAAATCGATCGGTAGGGAGAGAACCCATTTTTTGAGTATGAAGTTTTGGTTTTGGTTTGTAGTGGCTGGCAAAAATCCTCTAGCTAAACCCTCCACGAGGGTGCCGGCTGACATTGCACACTGCATTATCCCGGACGAGGGTAATGCATTGTCGCTGGCCCCGCCCGAGGCAATGCAGTGTCTAGCTAAGGCAATGACCTAGCGTCTCCCGACCTCGAGTCGGAAGAGCTGGGTTAGGGCCATGGCTAAAGGTGCCTGGCGGCCAGGCATCAAAAAACGCTAGGGGGTGGCTCCCTTAGGGCCAACTATGGTGGGCAAGAAAGATGAAGCAAGGGCTGGGATGTCAGCCCAAACGTTGTAATGTGCAGAACTACAGTGGTGTTTAAAATCGTACGTACGGATGTGGTTGACACGTACATTGGTGGAGGTTTATACACCAAAGGTATGACCGGATTTTGGACTGTGTACCTCTAGCTATGCTCTAACTAGTTCGCCGGAATGTCGTGGGATCTTTCCTACTCATTCGCAAAGATGTTTTAGGTACACGCAATTTAACGTTCAATAGGAACACTCAGACGGAAATAATGGAATATTGGAACAGTTACTGAATGGCTATACTCGACTACCGACAAATAGTCTGGTTATATTCCGTAGATATCGGGGAAATCAGATGACCTTGGTACCTTCTCTACCCTCCTTACCTTTAGTATGCCATCTTACGGACGGCATAACCATTATCAAGTATTGTAAGAGAAAGGCACATTTGTCTTCGGTCTCTAACTTTTGTAATGTTGACTTTTTTTTTGGTAAACTTTCTTTGGCAAAGCTTCTCAGAATAAGTCCGTCTTTATCAAGTGCGTCTCTTTACGACGATTCGGACCTCAGCATGCTCTACTCAGGACAAACAAAACAGATTTAGAATTTCATTTATAACAATTAACGACTATTTAATATCTCAAAGGCTGGCAAAAGTCCTCTAGCTGAACCCTCCACGAGGGTGCCGGCTGGGCAATGGACACTGCATTATCCCGGACGAGGGTAATGCATTGTCGCTTGCCCCGTCCGGGGCAATGCAGTGTCTAGCTAAGGCAATGACCTAGCGTCTTCTCGACCTCGAGTCGGGAGAGCTGGGTTAGGGCCATTGCTAGAGGTGCCTGGCGGCCAGGCATAAAACGCTAGGGGGTGGTCCCCCCGAAAAATATCAACCTTATGGACCTACGGGCCAACAATGGAAGGGAGCAAAGAAGAAGCACGGACTGGGATGTCAGTCCAAACGTCGGTGGAATGCGTGACTGCTACCACCGGCGGGCACGGGGAGGAGAATTCCTCTCTGCGTGTCGCCAGCGGTCACACCTCGGACGTGGCGGGAGCAGGCCACGTCAGTTGTACAACGACTGCCAAAAAACCCCCTAACTCCAAGCTGAACCGCTCGGATGCCGCTGTCGAAGCAGACACGGAACTGGAGAGCGTGACTTCGATCAGCAATACGGAGGAAGAGAGCCTTCTCCGCTCACCGGAGCCAGGCACCAGCTCCCCGCGTAGGGAAGGGCCAAAGCGCTCCAGGGAGGGGATGAAGGCTCTCTCGCAGTACAAAGCGGCCCTAAAAATCCTGAGCCGGCTCCAGGGTAAAGCCGACATCTCCCAAGAGGAGAAAGCCAGGCTAACCTGGGCCGAACAGCGGGTGGAAGAGGGCAGAAGACACTTCTCGCAGATGCCCCAGATGAGGGCATCTATCGGGAAGTACGCCAACAAAGTGGAGGAGATGCTGGCGTGCAAGAGGCAACGCTCCGTTGAGAGTGCCAGCAAGGACACTCCGGCGAGCAAGCGGCAACGCGGGCCGAAGGGCGCAGCCCCACCACAGAAAGTGGCGATCCCACCGACACAACACCCGAAGTCGCGGACGGCGAGTGATGCGGCCAGACGACATCTGATTGTGGCGCTGATCGACCGTAGCGATGAGAACGGGAGAATGACGGCGGCGCAGTGGAAGTTGGTGCACGCGCGGCTCGTCGACTCATTGTTTGCACGAATGGAGGAGGATCCCGCAGCCCCCATGCCCACCTTTGATGGCGCTGGGTGGCTGAATGGGGTTAAGATCCTCAAATGCAAAGATGACCCAACGCGTAGGTGGCTAACGCAAACTGTCGGCCAACTGGAAGCGATGTGGGAGGGCGCCAAGCTGGAGGTGGTAGACAGGGAGCTGATCCCGTCTATACCGAAGGCGAAGGTAGTCTTCCCCATCGCGATCCAAGGAGACAGGGCGCTGAAGCTCCTACAGCGACAAAATCCCGAGATCCCAACGGGTGATTGGAAGGTGCTGCACACTGGGAGTCCGCTACCCAATGAGGGGGGCCAGTGTGCAATCCTTCAAATAAATAAAGAGGCAGAGGACCTCTTATACCCCAGATTTGGGAAGATGGCGTGGGGCATGGGCAGTGTATACCTGCGCCTAAAAAAGCGCCACCCCGGGGACAAGGACGCGCACATCCTTCAGGCAGGCGAGGTGGAGAAGGACCTAGGTCTGGACACCATCGTGGAGGCCGCCCAGGGGCTTGCGCTGGACGAGTCGGAGGAGGAAGAGGACGGTGATGTGACGATTGTAGTCAACCCGTCGAGCGGAGTTGCGCCAGCCACCCATGCCACGGAGTGTGCTGCAGCTCAACTTGCATAAAAGCAAGGTGGCGTTGACGGAGCTCCTCATAGCCATGGAGCAAGGGCCCGTCGACATAGCTCTAGTCCAAGAGCCATGGATTGCATCAGGCAACTCTGTGGCCGGACTAAAGTCCTCTAAATATAACTCGTTCTACACAACACCGGTAAGCAGGAACAGAACCATCGTACTTGTACGAAAGGGGATCCACGCTCACCTTATGTCTAATTACAGCACAGACGACCTAACAGTAGTGATGCTAGAAAGCGAGGAGAAGCGCCTCTTGGTAGCCTCCTGCTACATGGCACACGACAGACCCGCACCACCCGAAGAGCTAAGGAGTCTGGTAGACGAAACCGGATCCAAAGATTACCAAATACTCCTTGGTACGGACGCTAATGCCCACCACAATGTATGGGGAAGCCCCGACACCAATGACCGAGGTGAGTCTCTTCTAGAATTTATACTTTCCACTAACATAGAAGTAGCAAACGTGGGGGCGGACTACACATACGTGGGTCCAACCTCATCAAATGTGGTAGACCTTACACTCGTAACGGGAAGGAGCGCCGCGGTGACTGGGTGGAGGGTCCTCGAAAGACCATCCTTCTCAGATCACAGGTATATCCAGTTTAAATACGAATTTAAACACACCTCGAAGGTAGCCGTCTATAGGAACCCCCGGAAGACAAACTGGGAAAAGTTCAAAAAGACGGTTACCTCGAAGCTCGCGGTCGGTCCGGGGTCGGTAAAATCGGCTGACGAAATAGAGAAGTCTCTTGGGACTCTATCCAAGGAGCTACTGGGCGGGTACCGTGCAGCATGCCCACCCTCGAGTACAAAAAGAAGAACAAGCCACTCTGGTGGAACAGAGAGCTCTCCCTCCTTAGAAACAACCTCCGGGAATTCTTCAAGCTCGCCAAACAAGCGAATGAAGAGTTTATAAACGAGGAATACAGGAACCTACTCAGAAACTACAAGAAAGAGATACGCAAGGCACAACGCAGCTCGTGGAGGAACTTCTGTTCCAACATCGAGAAGGTGCCCGAAACGGCAAGACTCAGGAAGCTGCTCTCCAAGCAGCCCACCATACAGAGTCAGCTCAAGCTCAACAATGGACAATGGTCAGAGAGCAGCGAAGAAGCCCTGACAACACTAATGGAGGCACACTTTCCTGGATGCACCGAGGTCACTGATGCCACAACGCAACATGACCCAGCGACAGAGGAACAAACCATCCCCACAGGACTAGTAACTCACAAGAAAATCCAATGGGCCATAGACTCCTTTACAGGCATTAAAGCACCTGGACCGGATGGGATATTTCCAGCCATGTTGCAGGTGGCCAAAGAGGTGATCACCCCATGGCTTTTCGCTATCTATACGGCATGCTTGAGGACAGGCTATATACCTATACATTGGAGAACTTCAAGAGTTGTCTTCCTGCCGAAGGCAGGAAAGTGCAGCCATGTTAATCCCAAGGATTATAGACCGATAAGCCTCACCTCCTTTCTACTGAAAACGCTAGAAAAGCTGCTGGAGCTACACATCAGAGAGGAAGTAGGGGGACTGATGTCAAGCAACCAGCATGCTTACACGAAAGGGAAATCGGTAGAAACAGCACTACACTCGCTAGTAGCTAATGTCGAGAAAGCCCTCAATACCAAGAAATATGCACTAGGAGTATTTGTCGATATATCCGGAGCATTCAACAACGTGGCCACAAGCGCAATAATGGGTCGCTTAGAAGCAACCAACGCACACCCGGCAATCAACCACTGGATAAAGAATCTCCTCAGTTGTAGACGGCTTCAATCCGAATGGGGTACCGCCTCCATAGTAAGAGGGGCACACAGAGGCACACCACAGGGTGGAGTACTGTCGCCCCTCCTGTGGAACCTGGTGGTCGACGATCTAATTAAGAGATTCGAAAGGAGATCCCCAAAAATAACAGCCTATGCAGACGACATAAGCGTACTTATTACGGGTGTATGTCCATCGACACTCAGCTCCATAATGGAAAACACACTCAGGGAGATATGTGAGTGGGAGAACGAAGTAGGACTCAGTATCAACGCGGACAAGACGGACCTCATCCTCTTCAGCAAGAGGTACAAGGTACCGTCATGGATCCCCCAAAAATCGATCAAACAAGGCTAACCCCAAAAACACAAGTCAAATACCTTGGCACAGTACTGGACAGCAAGCTGGCATGGGGACCCAATGTAGTGGAAAGGGTGAAGAAGGCCACCATTGCGCTATATGCATCAACAAAGATGCTCAGCAGCACATGGGGCCTGTCACCTGCTCTAATGCATTGGATCTACATATCGGTGGTGCGACCAACTCTGCTGTATGGAGTCTTAGTGTGGTGGCAAGCTACTAAAAAGAAAACGTACCTCAAGCTTATGGAAAAGACTCAGCGACAGGCACTGCTCTGCATCACGGGGGCACTGAGATCAACCCCAACAAAAGCACTCGAAACCATTCTCGGAATTGACCCCCTGGATATCCACGCGCATCTGACGGCTGGAAAAGCCGCTCAGCGCCTCATTGCCTCAGGAAACATGCAGCCACAAGCATACGGGCACAGTTCAATCGGCAGGGACATGATCAGTAATACTGACTACATGACCCCTCGAACGTGTCTCGACATCAACACAACCGCATCTCTGGGACCGGAAGAATGGAAAAAAGGCCAGAGTGAACATCTCAATATATATACAGACGGCTCCAAGATGGTAGGAGGAGTA
The DNA here is from genome assembly GCA_037356375.1 of Drosophila affinis. Taxonomy (NCBI): domain Eukaryota; kingdom Metazoa; phylum Arthropoda; class Insecta; order Diptera; family Drosophilidae; genus Drosophila; species Drosophila affinis. The sequence continues at coordinate 32,181,236 of CM074802.1, read as the reverse complement.
GGAGCTGACGTATACTGCACAGACCCCGAAATAGGGCTGTCATACAAGCTACCAGACCACTGCAGCATATTTCAGGCGGAAGTCTTTGCCATCAGGAAAGCAGCGGAGGTTGCACAACAAGCAGGGCGATCACATAACGTGGTCAATCTGTTTGTAGACAGCCAAGCGGCGATAAAATCCATGCAGTCGTCCACGGTCAGTTCTAGAAGTGTCCTGGCGAGCAGGGAAGCATTGGACTCACTAAGCACGACCAAGTCAGTGCGGATCTACTGGGTTCCCAGCCATCAGGGCATTGAAGGAAATGAAGCGGCGGACGTTCTGGCTAAGGAAGGCGTCGGGCTGGCAAGAGAAAGAGTAGAAAACGTGCCTGTCTCACTCAGAACGCTACAGAGCGATCTAGAAAAGCTGGCTAGACTAGAAAACGAGAGCAGGTGGAGGAGCACGACCAACTGCAGAGTCTCGAAAATCATGTGCAAAAAACGCAGCGAGAAACTCAGCCACTATCTGCTGCACCTTCCACGGAAAGATTGCAGACTGCTGGTGGGAATACTGACAGGTCACTGCCTGGCCGCATCACACGCAGCCAAACTAAACATCACCGACAGGAGCAGCTGCAGGAAATGCGAGGACCTTGGGGCTATCGAAACCCTGGAACATCTAATCTGCAGCTGCCCGGCTCTCTCACGGGCCAGGATAAGGTACCTGGGCGCACCGACGCTGACATCGCTAGAAGATGCCTCAAGGAGGTCGCCAAGGGAACTGCTGGCCTTCGCCAAGTACACCTCAATCCTAGGTGATATAAAACCATCACTAGCACCCGCGTAACAAGGTCCATAATTAACAGGATTACTAATGGCCACACTGGCCTATGAGAGACCCCCGGAGGGTCGTCCGGGTTAACCTAAGCCTAATATCTCAAAATTAAATGGGCTTGACTTCATGACTCTATCTGACATATTTATGTTTTTGTTTTTTAAGAAACAGAATATATGTGATTGATAAAAACAATTATATCTAGTTATATGTATAACTCAATATATAGGTATGGTATTAACACATATAATATCGCAGAAAATGCATTACGAAAAGAAAAGCATGAAAATAAATATGCTTATGATATAATATATAAAAAAAAGAAATGGGGAAAAGAATTACAAATCGACTCTCTAGACGTGTATATTCGAAGAACACAGTTGACGACTCGATTTAAGGAAGCTCACTCATACTCTTAAAAATTATCCAGTAAATCCGTTGAGCCCAAGGGTGACGTGGTAGTATGTTCTGAGAAAAGGAAAGAAAATATGAATATACAGGTCGTTCTCCTACATCGAATTGAAATCAGTTTTTCTTCTATTCATACTAGTTCGACAACGATTTGTAACTTACAAATAAATTTTCTTCAGTGGGTCTAATGTCTAATTACACTGTGATAGTAAAAAAAAAAGACAAGACAAAACTCAACGGTTTCCCCCTATTTCGGGTCCTACGAATCGAACTGCATCATAACTTTTTTGAGTTACAATCATGGTTACATACAAAATTTTCAGAATTCTTCTCAGAATAAGTCCGTCCTTAAGTTCTTAGAAGACGGTAAGCCCCAAAATCAGTGTTTTGGGTGTCCTTATAGCCAAATGTCGAAAAAACTGAAATACAACCCATTTTTTTAAATGTTTTTTCCCTCACGTTTCGTCAATATTTTAAGTTACCCTTGATACTTATACATTAAGTGACATCTTGTAATAGTAAGAAACTTAAGCAAAGACAATGTTTTTAGAAATCTAACCATTAGAAAAAAAACTTAAGAAAATTTTAATTGTTTAAAAAAACCAATCTATGTTTGTGTGCTGTTTAATTTTTTTTTTTAATCTTTTAAATGTTATTAATAAGTATCATAAATTTGTACAAAATATTTAAATTAAATTTAATAAGACTCATCCGGTTCCAATCGCCATAAGATCGCCGCAAGATTCAAATAGAAGCGGTCAGTCAAGGGCGTCTAGGATGTCCAATAATTCTAGGCAGTCGTTCCAATCGAACAACTCTAGACAATCCTATGGTAACCATCTTGCGCCCAGTACTACTTAGCAACTGACAGGGCAGTTAAACTACTCATAGACACAGGGTCAACATTTTCATTTTTAAGACCGCAAGTAATACCCGCTTATTATGCCCAAAGATTGGATACTCCGATCAAAATAAAAACCGTTACACAAGCACACGAGGTGCAATCAGAACACGATTGAAAATGTTTAAGGAGTTAGGTGGAGAAGAGGAGATGAGAAAGCTCGTATTCAAATTTCATAAGTATTTTGACGGATTAAACGGAATAGATATGTATTTTAAAACAGATAGGGGAAACACTCGACATACAGAAAAAACAATTGAAAACATCATCAATAGAAACACAGTTGTGGTTAACGCAGTGTAAAGACAGGACAAAATTATATACTATAGAAGCAGGCACAAAAATAATCATACAAATGCCAGTACAATTGCAGACTGGGGAGTTTATAATCAACAGAACAAGGGTAAAACCTGATATGGAAAGATCAGAAGGGATATATAGGGCAATAGAAGGTCAGAGTCTAGTGGAGTTAACAAGCTACGCAGAAGAAGATCAGAAACTGTTGTTAGAGGAACCACTTACAGTGGCAGAGGTTAAGGCAGAAAATATGTAGACTTATATAAAATCGAAAAAGAAGGGCCGGATATAGGAAAAGTTCCTTTTGACAGAATCAGAACAGACTTCTTAAAAAAGGAAGAAATCAAAGAATTAAAAAAGTTATGTAAAAAATACCCCTCGGCTTTTTACATGGAAGAAATTGTCTTTTACAAACGTGGTTAAGCATCAGGTCAGAACAAGTGATGACATTCCGGCTTATTCTAGACCGTATAGGTACGCGTTTACCGAAAGAGAAGAAATAAAGAGACAAATAGGAAATCTGCTAGACCAGAAGATCATTAGGCATAGCCATTCTCTGTGGAGTGCCCCAGTGTGGCTAGTACCGAAGAAAAAATGCCTCAGGAAAATAAAATGGAGGATGGTAGCAGATTATAGAAAGTTAAATGAGAATTTGATTAAGGACGGATACCCAATGCCAATAATTAACGACGTACTAGATGTGCTAGGTAGGGGTAAATACTTCTCCACATTGGACTTATCTAGCGGTTATCATCAGATAGAAGTAGAGGACCTAAAGGACAATAAAGGATATACCAAAAACGGCTTTCTCAGCAGAAGGGGGCCATTTCGAATATGCGAATATGTTGTTAATGAACAACCTTTTCGGAGACCTATTAGGGAAATATTGCCTTGTATATATGGATGACATTATGGTGTTCTCCGCATCACTACAAAAGCACATGAACGATCTAAGCAAATCTTCGCAAAATTGGAAAAATAGTAGTGATAGTAGTGAATCCGTCTTCAAATATTTTGCGTACAGCAAGATATATAACGTAATAAGATACACAATCATATTGCCAGAGGTAACAGATAGGGATCTACAAGAGAAAGCGGTGAAGGAACATCATGAAAAGAACAACCACAGAGGTATAGAGGAAACATTGGCGCAACTAAAGAGGAAGCTGTATTTCCCACATATGAAACCGATAATAACTAAAACAATTAATAATTGTGACAAATAATGCCGGATGTTGAAGTATGATAGGAGTCCCCAGAAGATCAAGTACAGTGTTATAGAGACCCCGGGAAGGCCAATGGAGATACTCCACATAGACGTATATTTCGTAAGCAAGAAATACGTACTAACGGTCATTGACAAGTTCTCCAGATACGCTTGGGGATATACTATTCCAGCAAGGGATAGTATACAAGAAAAAAAAGAAAGGAAAATAGAAGCGAAACATGATGGCATATTAGCTGAGGTGTTTATAACTTATAATAATGCAGTACATTCGGAAACAAAGATCACGCCCCATGAATTGTTCACAGGAAGAACGCACATTTTCTTGAGTAACGAGTCATTTAACAATGAATACGATTATCTCCAGAAAGTTTAACCCAAAGTGAAGGAAGAGTACAAGAGTAGAAAGAGAGAATATTAGGAGAATAGAGACAGCGAATACAGACAGACAGAACCGCGTAATGGTAGAAAAAAATGAGACAATTTTTAGGAAAGAAAACAGGAGAGACAAGTTAACACACAGATTCACAAAACACAAAATACAGACAGACAACAATTAAACAGTAACAACAACTAAACCCCAAAAGGTCCACAAAGAGAAAATTAGAAGATTAACCAAGAATAACGAATAACGATAATTTCAGATGGGTCGCGATAACGGAGACCAAGAGAACATTTGAAATCAGGGAGATAAAAAGCGATGAACCGATCGCGCAGATAACGTTGTGACGAGCCAGGAAAAACGTTTGTACATACCTCTATCATTCCCTGAAGACCCATACCATCCCACACTTTCAATTGATTTCATGTTACCATCTTAATGCCCTATAAAGTCGTTTATTAAGCCTCCGAATATCTATTGCTTCAAGAAGGCTGACTTTCTTTCCTTGAATACTGCCCTATCTCAGATGGATTGGTCATTCCTTGACGATTTCCATGAAATTGAGTCTGTCACGAATGCATTCTATAGCTCTACTTTTTCCATCTTTCCCATGCATGTTCCTTTAGTCACCACCTCCAGAAATCTTTCTGGTCCTATCTGGTTCACCCCGAGTTTAATAAATCTGAAGAATTTAAAATTCCGTATGTACAAGAAGTTTACAAAATCCGGTTTGCAATCAGACTTTTCGAAGTACTCAATTGCAAAATCGAAATTTTCCTTATATAATACATTGTGCTACAATAGATACTTGACCAAATGCAAGCTTAACTTTAAACGCGACCCTAAACAATTCTTCAGGTTTGTTAATTCTAAACGTAAATCTTCCCGATTTCCTTCTTCTCTAAACTTAAATGGTAGTTATGCTGATAGGGATTGTGATATTGCTGATCTGTTCGCTTCCTTTTTCCAACGTTGCTATGTCCCTTCTATTAACTTTCCTTCTATCCTAGCCTCATCGAACGACTTTAGTAGTAGTTCCTCTTATCCTATCCCTTTAAATAGTTCTAACGGTATCCTTCCCCCCTTCATTGACAATGATGGTCTCCAAACAAATTTAAAATCGTGCAAGTTTTCGTTCTCCACTGGGCCAGACTCGGTTCCGAGTGCCGTTCTTAAACTTTGTGCAGAATCTCTTTGTGTGCCTCTCCTAAAACTTTTCAACTTGTCTCTGGTGGACTTTCCCACCATCTGGAAAAAATCCTATATAAATCTTATGTCTCTAACTACCGCTGTATTTCCAACTTATCTGCCATTCCTAAACTCTTCGAAAAAATCCATACTTCTATAGTGACTCTTAAAACCAGTGGTTGGAAAACTGTGGGGGCTCTGCTACAGGTGTTTTAGGGTCAGTAGTGCTAAAAGTGTGGAGGTGCGAATATTGGCTCCCAGGAGAAGGATTCAGGTTGGGCAATTAGGTTCATACCAGTACCCAAAACAATTATATTGCGAAATGCAATCATCAATGTAACAAATGAAGATGATTTTTGTTTTAAGTGGTATGTTTTATCTTCATTAGCCTATAAAAAGCACATAAACACTACATCAATGAAATGAAAATCATTTAAAAAAAAATATCAATCATCAATGAAAAAATTGGCCCGAGAAAGATTGACAACGCCATCATACTATCAGTGTCAGGCGTCATATATTATGAAGGCGTTAGATATGATTTTTCCGGAATAGAATTTCCAATAACAATAAAGGAGTTAAACGATTCGAGCAAGCTAATAACCGTGGTAATAAACAGTGGTAATTTATGCAGACATCGAGGCTGTTTTGGAAAATTTTAGTAGAAATCTTAATGATCCAACAAAATCATCGACAACTGCAGAGGCAGGCATATAGCATGTGCAGCATCATTTTATGTTGTACATAAATACGAACCTCTTCAAAATAATATGTAGACATATGAAGGTAAATATTATCGTACTCTAAAGGTAATAAACTCTTAAATATAATGTTTTTGGTATTTCAGGAGAAAATTGCATCAAAAAATTTTGTCAAGAGGCTAGAACAGATAAACTTTATTAGAAGTACTGTAAATCTTGTAAAAAACCCATTTACAAGTTCGACATTTGAGATGAGGACTCTCAGGAACACGACAATTGCTATGCCTGCGAGGACCCAATTCTGGATGATGTTCGTGAAAAATATTTCAACCAATTCTCAGGAAAGTATGTTGGACCCATTCATGAGGTGTGTAAGGAAACATTTAGATTAAGCGAACCCTTTTTCCCGGTAGTGTTTCATAACTTATCTCGTTATGATATACATTTATTTGTAACATCCATAAAAGATGATATAAAGCCCATTCCTTGCAATAAAGTGTTATATATTGCGTTAACTCAAACATGTAAGCTAGGACCACTTTATCAACATCAATACAAAATTAGATATACTATATATTCAAACAGATTTTTAAACTCAAGATTAGAAAAACTAGCTAGTTATATGGATAGAGCCAATTTTAAAAATTTGAAAACTAAATATCAAGATGATAAATTCGATATGCTTCGACGAAAAGGAGTATGATAAGGAGTATGAAAAGGAGTATCATAAGGAATTATAATTATTTAGATAGTTTTCAAAAATTTGAGGAACCTCAGCTTCCTTTGAGGGAACATTTTTTTAACTCTCTAAATGAGGAGGAATGCAGTGCTGAGAATTATAAATTTACTCAGAAGGTTTGGAGAACGTTTAATTGTAATAGGATTAAAGATTACTTAAAATTATATCTGGAAAGCGATGTTCCAATTCTTGCTGATGTATTTGAAAATTTTAGGGATCTTTGCTCAGGAGTATACAGATTAGACCCTATAAATTACGTAACTGCTCATTCAGTTTCATGGGATGCAATGCTTAAATACACAAAGGTAGAATTGGAACTTATAAGTGATCCTGATATTTATAATTTTTTTAAAAGTGCAGTTCGAGGAGGGTTGACCCAATGCACACAACGCAAAGCTACAGCCAACAATAAATATTTAAATAGCAAATTTAGGTCTAGCGAGCCTACAAACTACCTAGCGTATATTGACGCCAACAATTTATATGGTTTGGCTATGAGTCAGCCACTACCATATTCTAATTTTACATTTTTAACTAACGAGGAAATTTTATCATTCAACGCTACAAATATATCGGCATGCGGTGATGTAGGATACATCTTAGAAGTCGATCTAAAATATCCTTATGAAATTCATAATAAACATAATAGTTTACCATTCTGCCCAAAAAATAAAATTCCCCCTGGAGGAAAGCAGGCAAAACTAATAGCTGACTTATCGGATAAAAAAAATTATATAATACATCTAAGACAACTGCAGTTATGCATAGAGCAGGGTATGATTTTAGAAAAAATGTCTCGAATATTATCTTTTAAGCAGTCCAGTTGGCTAAAGCCTTATATTGACCTAAATACATCACGTAGAAAAAAAGCAAAGAATGAGTTAGAGATGAACTTTTTTAAATTAATGGTTAATGCCGTGTATGGAAAAACGATGACAAATGTAGAAAAGCGTCGGGAGGTTACTTTAGCAAAGCATTATCAGTCAAGACAGAAGACATAATTTCCACAGTGTTGAAATTTTTGCAGATAATTTAGCTGCCATTGAGGAAACTAAAACTAAAATTTTTTATGATAAGCCCATATACATAGGAGTTAGTGTATTAGAACTGTCAAAATGGTTAATGTATGACTATTTCTATCATTTTCATTCTATAAAATGTCCATCATCAAAAATACTCTATATGGATACAGATTCATTTATTACCTGATCAGAAGAAGATTTTTATGATTTAATCCTAGTCACTTTGATACATAAAATTATCAAGGCTCAAACAGATTTGGTATAAGTTGCGCTAAAAACAAAGAACTAAGCTTAATGAAAGACGAGAATGCAGGTCGAATAATGACCTCGTTTGCAGGTTTAAAAGCGAAAGAATACTCCTATTTAGTAGCAAAAGATGTTAGTACTGACTATAACATTAAAAAGGTTAAAGGAGTAAAAAAGTCAGTAGTAAAGAGATTATCGCATGATCATTATATTGAATGTATTAAACATAAAAAAACTTATTATGGAGAACAGAGAGTTAGTAGAAGTAGAGGACATGAAATTTATACTGAAATTGTTAATAAAATAAGTTTAAATTACAAGGATGATAAAAGATTTATATTACCTAATAATATTTCAACATTAGCTCATAATCACTATGAAATTAAAAACATTTTAGATACAATTAATCATACACAAAATATTGTATAAATAAGCTTATAATATTAAATATTATAATATTTGGAAATATTATAGATTAAAACTATATTGTAAATGCTAAAAAATAAAAAAATTAAATGTGATATAACTATGTTTTGTTTAATTATTTTAATAAACACTTTTTATCTATCAATGAATTGTGCGTTTTATCAAACCCCAACCATTAAACAAACCTTTTAAGCTTATTTCTTCGGATTATTTTCTCCACTAAAAAAGCATTTTCATCATTCACTTTTTGGAGTTCTTGATCATAAAATGATCCTTTAATAATATTCCCCTGATAGTCCTCCAGTTCATATGTTACAGGATTAGTTGACTTTACTTTTACAATTTTAAAAACTTCAGTTGTCCAGCAAGGTTCATATCCCGTTGTAAAAATTCCTTTATATTTACTTATTCTTACTGGCTCACCTATGGAAAACTTGTGTTTAGGGAATGCCTTACAAATATTATAAGCTGTTTTTAACCCTCTACCGCATACAAAGCCATATATGGCTTCTCACTTTCAATAATTTTTTTTTGCAATAAAACGGTACATATACTAAGCCGTTTGTTATCACTTATTATCTTTCAACTATTTTCTGTTAGAAAATAGTTCTATACTCAGAACTTCTTTGTGTTGCATTATCTCAAGTTTCAATCAGTTTTTTGCTCGCGTCTCAAGCAGACGAACGAAAGTGAATTGTGGTGAAATAAAAATTAAAATTACTGCACTAAAAATCAGTTTTATCACTGAAAAGTATTTTTTTCTAAGAGAATATAAAGTTTTCGTTCATAAAAAATAGATTTTGACTATAGGTGAGCATCACATATACTATTCTATGCAAAAAACTGTGGACGCCATATATGGCTCTATATGCAATAAAGTAGTCAACATTCTTTCTAGTTACGTGGGAAGCAATCCTGTTACAACAAAAAAACGATTCAGTAATAAAGACAAAAAGTATGTAGAAATCAACTCTCCTAAGGCAGTTGATGTTTACAATAATTATATGGGTGGCGTTGACTTACTGGATTCTTTACTTGGACTTTATAGAATTCAATTGCGCTCAAGAAAATGGTATAAGAAAATATTTTTTCACATGATTGATATGTGCGTAGTGAATTCATGGATTCTATGGCGTCGTAAGTCAGATCAGTATATGCCACTCTTCGATTTCAAGCTTTTAATAGCTGAGCACCTGTGCAAGGCAGGGAAAGTAAAGAAGCGCGGACGACCTGCGATGACTCCAACTTCATCCCCGTGTACAAGTAGGGAAGGTACTCCTACTACCAGCAAAAGACGAAAGCACCAGGAAATTCCATTGAATTCTGTTCGGGAGGACCATATTGGGAATTTTCCCACCTGGAAAAAGCAAAGGCAACTCTGCAAAAACGATTGTTCTTTCCGCTCATACACCTTTTGTGAGAAATGCAATGTATTTCTATGCTACAACGACAAAAGAAACTGTTTCACCAACTTTCACATAAAGTAATGCATACATGCATACAGAGCCATATATGGCAAACTCTGGAATCAGCTTAATGCATACAAAGCCATATATGGCCCCATTTCCCCCACCCCAAACTATGCCCCCAAAAAAAAAAAAGTCCAAATATATATTATTTTGGCCTAAATAAACACATAATTACATTCAAAAAATTTTTTCCTTTATTATTTCTATGCTCATGCAGTAGAGGGTTAAAATAAACTCTTCATTTTGTTTGTTTACATCTATAGGTTTCATTTTTATGGTTCGGTGATATGAATTATTGTAATCATTTACTAAGTCTTGCAAATTATGAATCCAGACATGATTACCCTGCTAAACTAAACATTTTCCACATACGATATTTTTACGTTCTATTAAAACGTTCACAAATAGAGGCCTTAAGATGTGTATGTGTATGGTAATGGTTTATGTTATTTATGTTCTCCCCAAAGGTGCTATTGAAAACTCCTTTCCTTGATCAGATTGAATATTTTTAGCTTTATGTCCAGATATTTTAATATTTATATTATATTATATATTTTCTTCATTGCTGATGACACATCTAAAGATGTCTTAGACTTCACTGGAACTGCATATGCAAATTAAGTAGTCCGGTTGTCCAAGTAGCTTTAGCTGCTTGATGCGGTGGTTCTCGCGCGGGTTCCGTGTATAGAATCCTTTATGAAGATTATGTTGGAGAGATAACTGTCTCTCTTATCACTGGCCTTGTGGTACAGCGATATAGAATTAATAATTCAAAGTGTTTACGGCTTGTTGCCGGAGCAAGGTTTATTGAACGAGCGTTAGCTTTCGTTACCAGAACAGAACTAAAACTAGGAGCCACCAGCAAGCTGGAGGATAAGCTAAATCAAAAGTATTTAATTGCAAAAGAATGCAAAGCTACAAAATATATGTACTTAGAACTACAAAGCTACAGTCGGCAAGCCGACTTGGCATAAGCAATAATGCTGATCTTGCGGCATGTGCAAGATATCAGATTACCGCCGGTTGACCGTCACATTCAGGGCGCTGTACTGAACTTCGCTGATTTGGCATCTTGAGTGCAACTGTTGGCTAACATTTGCGTTTATTTATGTTACACAACAATGTGCGAGGGGCACTCGTTAACTACTCTCCCCTCAGAAGTATGACCGTCCCCGTTCATCTTGTAGTTGTCCACGATTTTCTGTATCTTCTGTGAGGCTCGTCTTCTCCTCAACTTCTGGTAGAGGAGGATGAAACTGCTGAGACTCAGGCTGAACCCAACCGCAGCAGCAAACCATGCCTTAGGTGACCCGGCCGATGCTACCTCTTCTTGAAGTTCCTGGATGACTTGTAGGTTGTGGTTGTTCATCCTTCGTAGTAGTGGCAAGCTCAGGACTGGGTCGTGGCCAATGATTTTAAGTGTTGGCGAAGCTACTATGCCCGGCATCCTGTCTATGATCTCACGTTGGTTCACGTACTTCGTTCCGTTTATGACAGCTACGCGCTCAAATGTGATGAGGAACGGACTCTCGTTCAAGACCATGATGCCGTCGTCTACTATCGTAATACTTTCCAGGTGACTGGGCTGCGTGTTACAACGTGCTTTGCGTCCGGCGTGCAGCTCGCGTGCGCAGGTGTCGTGTGTGTTCAACTTGCAGATCGATGTGTAGGTTGTTGTGGTGCAGCTTGTTACTGCTAGAACGTCCTTGTCGCATTCAGCTACGGTGTCATCTTGAAGCTGAAGTATTGTATGCTCATGGGACACTGGGAGGATGCTGACCTTTCTACATATAAGCTTAATTCTGGGATATTTAATTAAAATGTGGACAATAGAATTTCGGACTGTAGAATCTTAATACTAGACGCTTCCATCAGACTAACTATAGGAATTTCTGTGGGATGTTTGATAAGCACAGATTTTAGGTCATCGTGATCAAAGATGGTTGGGTTTATGATTTTGGCTTTTGCCAGAGTGATTGTGAGCATTAAATTTTGGATTTCATTTGTTAACATTCTATTTCTGGCCAATAATGCCTCGTATAAATGTGGCGTGTCTATCAAATCAGTCTTTTTTGCTTTAATTATTTGGTTTACCGTATCAGTGAGCTGGTTTATCTGTTTCTGGGTCTCTGTGTTTATTATTATCTGTCTGTTGTTTGATTCGATTAACTTTGTTTCGGTCATTCTAATTTTTTCTAGGTCTTTAGCGTCTGGTGTGCCAGCTACGACTTTAAGTGCTGTCCCAAGGAAGTCCAAGCTTCTGGCGGCAATTCTATGATGCGCTTCTAGAACGGACAAAAGGCGTCTAGTATGGTTTGCATCTACTTCTAGTAGTTTTCTCATATGAGACTGCGGAAAATACGCGGACAATTTCTCTGTTTCTTCTATTATACTTAAGAATTTGGACAGGTTACTTGAATGTCTACCATAGTCATGCTGTTCCCAAATCATTACATTTCCATCTACTATGGGTATGTAGCTTGAGTGGGAATAGTCGGTGATCCGAGCATTTATTGTATTTATTAAAAATAAAAGCGACCAAATAAGCCTGCAAGGGAAAATAAAATTTGATTAACCTTACTGTGTTTCGTAATTTTAGTGCCAACTTACGAATGTTAAGCTAATATCTATTTTATATTGTCCTTGTGGACCACCCTCTCCTTAATAAGTACAGACGTTCCTAGGTCTGCTTGAATTACCTCTTCTGAGCATAAGGGGGTGAGTTTGTTTCCAAGTCTTTTGTTGGACTTGGTGAAGACTCTTTCTCCTACCTCAAACACCCTGTTTTGTCTGCGTGTGTTATTTCTGTCCAGTTGTATCTGTTGAGCTTTCTCAATTTTTCCTCTTATGGCTTCCCTAAACTCATCAGTCGATGAATGTATCACTTCCATCGGTTTTTTGCCTGTCACTGAATGCAGTGAACGGTTGTACTTTTTCGTTCCAGCTTAATGCACCTAGCGATTTCCGACAATGTGCTGTGGAATCGTTCCACCTGGCCATTAGAAACACTATGTAATGGAGGTGCATTTACAACGTCAATTCCAAAATTATTTTTATACCCGGTACTCGAAGAGTATAGGGGTATATTAGATTTGTGGGGATAACGGTTGTGTGTAACGCACAGATGGAAGCGTTTCCGACCCCATAAAGTATATAGTGACATATCTATAGCCCATGCTACGCATACCCTTCATCTATGTCTGAAACCCTACATCCACGCCCATAAACAATCCCACGCTTGAAGTGGACCACTTGTAGAACCTCAGCCTAGAATCCCATAAACAATCCCACGCTTGAAGTGGACCACTTGTAGCCGAAATCCGGCAATGTAAACAAACACCCTAAGCTAGGAGTTGAACATAAAACAATAGATGCCGCACTAGAATCACGCCACCCTCCAGAGAACCATTTCTAATCGATTCCCAAGAATCACGCCATCCTAGCTCACCAATCAGAGGCGGTCATAAAACCGAGGCTCACATTCTTAGCCACCCTCAAGTAATGCAACACCGATCATACGCAGCGGAAGCCTTTCATCAAAAGCCGCCTTTCCCACATATCGATCGAGGCACGTACGCCATCATCGGAGCCGAAGCCGAAGCCGACGCCTCCGAAACCCAATCCGAGCATCCCGTTATAAATAGTCTACATCTAAGTAGGGACCTCAGTTCTGTTCAAGACAAACGTCCATCTTGACACCGTCGGAGAATTCAAGTTAATTCCGTTTAAGACACTAGACTTTAGTCAACGTCGGGGAAATAACTAACTATTGTAACTTAAGGTTTAAGTGAAGAAATAAAATCTTTTTAAAACTTAATCCTGAGTATTACATATTTAACTGGCGCAGCCGGTAGGATCTCAAGTTTAAAAGTGAAAAATTTTTTTTAAGACGATCAATTTGCGTAGTGACTTTTACAACTGTATAATAACCTACAGTGATCCGAGAAAAAGTGACGATACTTAACTAAAGAGATCCGCCAAAGAATCAACGTGTAACTAACACACGACTAAAATAATATTAGTGAAACTAATAACTACTCATACAAAAAAAAAATAAATCAACATGCCGCTATCAGAAGAACATCTGAACCAAGCCTTGAGGTCAATCAGGCAAATTCCACCATATGATGGATGCCCAGAACGATTGAGTTCGTTCATAACCAGGATCGAGTACATCTCGGGATTGTACACAACCGAGGACATCCGGCAACAAAGTATTATGTACGGAGCCACTGAGGGTCAACTGTGCGGACGAGCACAACTACTATCTCAAAGCAATCATCCCAATACCTGGACCGATCTGAAAGCAGCCCTAATCAGCAAATTTAACAACCACACTCCATACGAGACGCTACTTCAACAACTAGGTGACACCAAATGGAATGGGAATATTCGTAAGTTCATTGAAGAACTAGAATTTAGATCAAATATTATAATTTGTAAATTAAGTCTGGAGACTAGCCCAGAAAATAAGATAATCTATAAAAACGCTCTGGCGAACTACACCAGACAGGCTATAGAAGATGGGTTACCAAACAAATTGTTCATTATATTAGCCAAGAAAGACATCTCTACGATAGCTAACTTAGAAAGATCAGCTCAAGAATTAGGAATCTTTGAAAATTTTGTAACCGAAAATAAAAATTACGAACACTCAAGGAACACAAATAATAATCGTAGGAATGTTGGAACTTACCACCCTCGTTTTAGTTGGAATAATCCCAGCAGTAACAACCCAAGTACTTCCAGAAATTTACAACCTAACCGAAATAATGTGGTTAATAACACTGCTAATAATTCAGGATTATTTAATGAATTTAGAAATTCTTTAAATCAGGGCAGAGCACAGAACCCCAATAACCATCATATTAACCAAACTCAAGCGGGTAGTAATATACCGAATCAGTCAATCAAACGGTCAAGAGAAAGTCAAAGTGGACATATGAAAATGGACGTAAATTTTCAGCAGAGTGCCTCGGACGACACCGAGGAAAACCATATATAGAAATAATAGTTAACAATAAGAAATTAAGAGGTATCGCGGACTCAGGATCATCCATAAACATAATAAAACAAAATTATACAGATTCTAAGGTCGATAGCGACAACCTCACTGTCCACACCATCAATGGACCCGTCCGTCTGACTAAGAGCATTACACGTAATGCAACTAAAAATTGTCCAACAAAACAAAAATTCTATATTCATAATTTTTCGGAAAATTATGATATACTATTAGGTAGAGAGTATTTGATGGCCAGTAAATCCGTCATTGATTACCGAAATGAAACGGTAACGATAGGAGAGAGGTCATACCCGATCATCAATAGTGGAGAAGAAATTGCAAAAGGCAAGACCGCACACAAAGGTGATAAGCCATCTTTAACTAAAGATACAACCACACCTAAGTGCCTTGACCCATCTCCTGAGGGAGAGCAATACTTCGCTTCCGCTTTAGAGAATGAATTAAGGGAATGTAACCAGCTGAGGTTGGAACATTTAAATGACGAAGAGAAAGAGAAACTCAAGAAAGTTCTCTACGAGTTTAAGGACGTGCAGTACAAAGAAGGTGACAATTTGACCTTCACTAGTACAATAAAGCATGAAATTAAAACTATTCACGAAGATCCTGTATACCGTCGACCATACAAATATGCTCAAATACACGATCAAGAAGTGAATCAACAAATCAAAGATATGATTAGACAGGGAATCATTCGTAAATCGAATTCACCCTATTGTGCACCTATTTCCATGATACCTAAGAAATTAGATGCTTCAGGGAAGCAAAAATATCGAATGGTAGTAGACTATAGAAGTCTAAATGAGGTGACAATCAAGGATAAATTTCCTACACCACGAATGGATGAAATACTAGACAAATTAGGAAGGTGTCAGTATTTTACGACCATCGATTTAGCTAATGGATTCCATCAAATCCCAATGGAACCAAGCTCAATACCAAAAACAGCTTTCTCAACGAAGCAAGGCCATTACGAGTTCATTCGTATGCCTTTTGGGCTAACCACTGCCCCTGCTACATTTCAAAGATGCATGAACAATCTGTTAGAAGATTTAATCTTCAAAGATTGCCTCGTGTATCTTGACGACATCATTATTTATTCCACTTCGTTGGATGAACATTTGTTGTCGCTTAGAAAAGTCTTTGGAAAGTTGAGAGACGCCAATCTTAAACTTCAGATGGATAAGTGCGAATTCCTGAAGAAGGAAACAGAATTCCTAGGCCATGTAGTAACAACTAACGGCATAATACCTAACCCACGGAAAATTTCTGCCATAGTTAACTTCCCCATACCTAATACAGTTACAAAGATAAAATCATTCATAGGTTTATGTGGATTTTATAGGAAGTTCATTCCTAATTTTGCTAACATAGCAAAACCTATGACACTCAAATTAAAGAAACGAGCTGTCATTGACCCAACCGAGGAAAAATACGTCGAGGCATTCGAAAAGCTGAAAGTGCTTATTACCTCAGACCCTATCCTCGCATTTCCTGATTTTGATAAAATGTTCACGGTAACAACCGAGGCAAGTAACATTGCATTAGGAGCGGTTTTGTCACAAGACCATAAACCAATTTGCTACGCAAGTAGAACTCTGAATGAACATGAAATCAATTACTCAGCCATAGAAAAGGAATTACTAGCTATAGTTTGGGCAACTAAATATTTCAGATCCTATCTGTTCGGTAGAACGTTTGAAATATTAAGTGATCATAAACCCTTGGTTTGGTTGAATAACCTCAAGGAACCAAATATGAAGCTACAACGCTGGAAGATCAAATTAAATGAATTTGACTTCAAAATAAGATACTTACCAGGAAAAGAGAACCATGTAGCCGATGCGTTGTCAAGAGTAAAGATCAACGAAAACCTACTTGGGGAAACTGTTAATAGTGATTGTGCAACGGTCCATAGTGCTCAAGAAGATAATACAAATTATATTCCACTTACCGAGCGACCAATCAATTACTACAATAGGCAAATAGAACTGATCAAAGGTAATGAGGATAAGGTAGAAAAATCCCATTATTTCCACAAGATACTGATAAAAATCACGTATACGGAAATGACAGAGTCTTTAGCCAAGGATATAATAAAGGAATATGTGTGTACAAAGAAAAGCGCATTATATTTCCACTGTTGGAGTAGGTTAAGAGAGGAGCGGGCGCCCAAAGAGTCGCTCCATCTTCGGGTGACCCGCAAGCCGATCTGCACGATTGCCGACGGCGAATTGGGTTGCGGGCGGCCGACGGTGGGTCGCGAAAAGAGTGGAATGGGACGGCACTTCACTTGTCGATGTACGCCCAAAGCCACTGCAGTCGTTTGCTTAATAAACCATTAAATTACAGAAAACCCGCGTCTTTTATTTAGTTTGAAAATTGTTTGAAATCTAAAAAGTATTAGATTTTTCATTGGCGCCCGAGCAGGGACATCGGTTTTTTTGTGTTGTTAACTCGTTTCGCTCCGTAGTGGCTTAGGCTTCGCGTGTGAACAAATTTGAGAAGTTGCTGATTCGGACCTTGCCACAGACGTGCCCTTTTGGACCCTCGCCATCTTGGACGCTGCAGAATTCGACGTGCTGATGGATGCCAAAACAGGAAGATTACTTTCTCTAGATTCGCTAGAGAGCCTACAGGTATTCTGTGCCAAAAATTGAGCATCACCGGTTGAGTTTCGTTGTGTCGCTGTAAATTGCTCGCTCGTCCGACCAAAACGATCAACTAAACTTTGGTTACTAAAGTGACCCGCATATGTGCGTGTGTATGTGCTAACACAGTCATACACAGAGAACACAGCTCAATTTCTGGCACCTTCCTTATTTTATACCTTATTTGGCCAAATCAATGTACATAAAGTGAAAGTGTCGCAGTTATACGTGTGTACAAAATACATAAGTTCGGCAGAATTGTTCGAACATACCTACGCCATACATACATACATACGTATACTCATGCTGACCACCACTTAATGTGCATAACCAAAACGGCAACATATGTACATGTTTAACATTTAAAACTTTATATAAACATATAAACCATATATAATATATGTATACATAAACGGTGGTCTATTTATTCCATTCTAATAATATTGGTCGTGTGTTTGTGCAATCGCAAAACGTCGCGGTGTCTTTCGGTTGTCCGCTTTTGACTTAACCGCTACGTACACTACGCGTACATATATGCATACGTATATACGTACAGACATCGGCTTGCAATTGCACATACACGCAACGCTTGGTAAAGGTTCTTGGGCGCCAGCGGCTGATATTTCGTGCGGTCGTTAACCTTGCTCGCTCTGTGCTTGCATCGGTTAATATTAGTTTGTGTGTGCGTGCGCTCGCGCCAAATTTACCGCTTGTTCTCTTTTTCCCCGTTTTGGCATACCATACAGGCCAGGCTTGGGTCGAGCGCCTGTATTACTTTCGTCTTGTGCGTTCGCTCGCGCCAAATTCTCTCACCTACTCTTTGATCCCCCGCACCCCGCATTCTATCTCTGTTGCCCACAAAGTGGCAGCAGCGAGCATAGGGCTTGCTTACTTTCGGTCGCTTGGACCACTTTCGTTTGTTTGTTCACATATTGCGCCAGGGCGTGTGTGTGTCTGGGTAAGCAAGCTTGGCGTTTCTCGGTACATAGCTGCAGTGCTTGTGCGAGGGTAGCTTGAAAAGTTTGGCGAACTTTGGGTACGGTATTGAAGGTAGTTCCTTTTTCTCATTTCAATTATGTCTGAGTCCGATAGGCCAACTGTAGAACGGCCAACAGCTGAACGGCCAACAGTCCCTAAAACCAATACGAAGTTGGCATTGTGTCAGCAAAGGTTTGACAAAGTCAGTGCTGACATTGCGCGCGTGCAAACAGCCTTTAGATTGAAGCAAATTTCGTCGGACAAAACCGAATTAGCTTGTCGCCTAGAGCTTTTAGAGGGTTATATCGATAAGGCTATGAACCTACAGGCAGAGCTGGACATTTTGAGTCCAACCAATGAAAGTAGAGGTCCTTTGGAGGATCTTTGTGTCGTCACTAAAGCATTGTTTATGAATGCAATCAAACCAAGATCCGACACACATATGCAGCATGACTGCTCAGTAAATCCACGTTTCGACACACACATGCAGCATGACTGCTCACTGAATTCGAGCCAGCGATCGCAGCTGCCGAAAACGCAAACACTCGGAATATAAAAACTTCATGTGCCTGTTCCAAAGCCTTATTGACGACGATGCTTCCTTGACGAACGTAGAAAAGTTTAATCATCTCGTATCGTGTTTGTCAGATGAAGCATTAGGTGTAGTAAAACCATTTCAAATGACAGACTGTAATTATCCTAAGGCCCTTGCCAGTCTGAAGTCAGTGTACGACAATAAATGTCTGATATTCTTCGATACTGTTGCTCAACTATTCGATTTGCCAACCATGACCAAGCCATCTGCATCGAGTTTAAGATCGATGATAGACACGGTGTCTGCGATATATTCATCGCTGTCGTCTGTAGGTGACGACAAAGATATTGCGAATGCAATTATCATTCACATGGTCATGGCAAAGGTCGACCATGTGACCAAATCTCGTTTTGAGGAGCAGCTTGAATACGATAAGCTGCCTTCTTGGGAAGACTGTGCCAAACAGCTGAATAGAAGGTATCAGTACCTGGCAGCAGAAGAGTCAACTCGTGACAAGTCAAGGGTGCGTAACGAGGTGAGGAAGCCTCAACGGAAATCGTCCTTTGCCTGTGCTAATGCAGGTCAAAAGTCGTCGTCTGCATGCACCTATTGCAGGTCTGCAGACCACAGTGTATATTCTTGTCCGTCGTTTAGTGCCATTTCCGTCATGCAACGTTTTGAGTATGCTAAAACTCAAAAACTGTGTCTCAATTGTTTGACCACGGGACATACAGTATCGAGTTGCAAGGCGGCGAAGTGTCGAGTGTGCTCAAAGCCTCACCATTCGCTTCTTCATCGGTACACTGCATCAGTCCAAGGTGAAGCAGCGGCACTTCAAGCCTCAACTTCGGAGGCATACGTAGGTCACGTGCTCAATGCGGACCAAGTCGTTCTGGCTACTGCGATCGTAAACATCAAAGATAGATTCGGACAGTTGCATCCAGCAAGAGCTTTGCTCGATAGTGGCTCTCAAATAAATTTGATGTCTGAGAGCCTAGCACAGAGGCTTCGGCTTAAACGTGAGCCAGCTTCCCTTGCTATCGCTATGGTGGGTGGTGCAACCACCGATAGTAAAACGAAGGTTTGTGCATCGATACATTCTCGTTTGAATTCCCACACATTTTCCGCTGAGTGTTGGGTACTAAAGTCAATTTCCACATCTCAGCCTGGGCAATCACTTTCCACATCGAGCTGGAAAATCCCAAAAAATATTCAATTGGCAGATCCCGAATTCCATAGGCCGGCTAAGGTGGATGTTCTCTTGGGAGCTGAAATGTTTTATGGGCTATTGTGCGTTGGGCAAATTAAATTACATTCCGAGCTGCCCATTATGCAAAAAACATTGCTCGGTTGGATTGTTGCAGGCAAATGTACTGGACAGGCGCCTCGGCAACAGTGTAATGAGAGTTCGGTAGCTCAAGTGTATAGTTGTTCTCTCGACTCATTAGTAAACCGTTTTTGGGAATTGGATCAATGTCCAATTGAGTCGAAGGCTGTCCGCCAAACGGCTGAACAACAGGCCTGTGAGTTGTACTTCGCAAAAACGGTACAACGATTGTCTTCCGGTCGCTTTCAAGTCAAACTTCCATTTAAGACCGACCCTAAAGTTCTTGGCCTGTCCTTTCAAACTGCTGAAAGGCGTTTTTTGCAACTTGAGCGCAAACTGTCAAAGGATGACACTCTCAAAACTATGTACCATGACTTCATGAAAGAGTATTTGGATTTGGGACATATGTCCATTCTGAAGTCTGCTCCTCTAGAACAGCATTATTATATTCCTCATCAATGCGTTCTCAGACCTGAGAGTACCTCAACCAAACTTCGTGTTGTGTTCGATGCTTCCAGCAAAACATCAACAGCAGTTTCACTGAACGAAACACTAATGGTGGGGCCAACTATTCAGAGGGAGTTGTATTCAACATTGGTCAACTTTCGGTTGAACAAATACGCCGTAACTGCTGACATTTCGAAAATGTACAGGCAGATAAATGTTTCTGAGGAAGACAGAGACTTCCAACTTGTCTTGTGGAGAGAAAACCCTTCACAAAACATACAGGCGTACAGGTTGAATACTGTTACATACGGTACAGCGTCAGCACCCTTTTTGGCTGTACGTTGTTTGTTCGAATTGGCAAATAGTTTCGCACAATCACATCCCATTGGTGCGGAAGTGATTCGCAATTGTTTTTATGTCGACGATATGCTGGCAGGTGCAGACAGTTTAAAAGAACTGGACACAATTTGCAGCCAGGTTCGGGATATTTTGAATTCAGGAGGATTTCCATTGGCCAAGTGGGCTTCCAATTGCCCGACTCAATCTGGAAAAAATGAGGAAATCAGCATTAAGATTGATGAGCAAAGCTCAGTCAAAACGCTTGGAATGCGCTGGGCACCTCAAGATGATGTATTTAAGTACCATCTGGACGTGGATAGTTTTGCCTCCCTGAAACCAACAAAACGCAATATATTGTCGATAGCCTCTCGTTTGTTTGACCCTCTTGGTTTGTTGTGTCCAATTGTCACTAAGGCAAAAATGCTATTGCAGGACTTATGGAGGCTAAAGGTAGATTGGGATGAGGCTATTCCTATGAGCCTACACACTGCATGGAATAAGTTCACCACTACCTTGCGGGATTTGCACAAAATTTCAATCCCTCGCTACGTATGTTTGACGCTGTACAAAGGGGTGCAAATTCACGGCTTTGCTGACGCATCCAGTCACGCCTACGGTTGCTGTATATACGTACGAACGTGCAACGACGAAGACGTTCGCGTGTCATTGCTCACGGCAAAGTCGAGGGTAGCTCCGCTGAGCGTAAAAACAATACCCCGGTTAGAGCTTTGTGCAGCACTGTTACTGGCCAAACTCTGGCAACAAGTGTCGACCACAATGACCAAATTCACGATAGAAAGCGTAAATTTCTGGTCAGATTCGCAGGTCACGCTATATTGGTTGCAGCGTGATTCGGGTACGTTGGGTACATTCGTCGCGAATCGGGTCGCAGAATGCCAAGAATTGTCAACTGGAGTCGTATGGCGTCACGTTCCAACGGATGCTAATCCAGCAGACTTGGTTTCAAGGGGAACAGATGTTGACGACATTGTGAGCTCCTTGTGGTTCAATGGGCCAAGCTTTTTAATGGCAGAAAAGGATCGATGGCCTCAACTTCATCAGTTCGAGATAGCGTCAGAAGTGAAAACTTCTGAAGATAAGAAAAGTGCAGTGGTATGTGCGCTTGGGGTACCTGATGCTGAATCTAATTGCATTGTGCAATTAATCAACCGGCAATCGAGGTTTTCTAAGTTGGTCCGCATAATGGCCTACGTGCTTCGATTCTGTTTCAAGCAGCTTAGAGGTGATTCGCATCTTGTATCTGCGGCAGAAAGGAACATTGCGTTTTTAAAGCTGATCGCAGTCGTACAAAGCACAACATATAGCGCTGAGTATAGGTTATTGGAAAAATCGGCGGCATTAGCTCCGATGCTGCAGTCATTAAATCCATTTGTCCACGAGTTTGATGAAAATGGCATCAAATTTAAGTTAATTCGAGTAGGAGGGCGCTTGCTACACGGCCCTATCGCATACGACGCCAAATTCCCTCTGTTGCTACCAAAGGGATCTGAATTGGTCAGCCTTTTGGTCAGGCATTTGCACCTTAGGCACTACCATGCTGGTGCAAAGGTTCTTGTGGGATTGCTGAGGCAGCAGGTTTGGGTGATCAATGCCCGAAGCGTCTGTACAGCGCATGTTAGAAGATGCGTACACTGTTTTCGCTACAAGCCAAAGTTGTTGGGGCAAATAATGGGAAATTTGCCAGCTGACCGCCTTCGTGAGGGTCGGCCGTTCAGAGTATCTGGCGTAGATTTCTGTGGGCCATTCTACGTGAGCTATAGAATTAGAGGTAGACCACCCGTTAAAATGTACGTTGCCGTTTTTGTTTGTTTCGCCTCAAAAGCAGTCCATCTGGAACTTGTATCAGACCTTTCAACTGACGCTTTTCTAAATGTATTTAAAAGGTTCGTTGGGAGACGAGGGCTGCCGGAGAAGATGGTCAGCGACAACGCGACGAATTTCTTGGGAGCGAGCAACGTGCTGAGGGAGCTCCACGCGGCGTTTCTACGGAGCAAGGAGGAACTCCAGGACTACGCAGCGGAGAGAGCGGTGACCTGGTGCTTTATCCCTCCGAGGGCACCACACTTCGGCGGACTGTGGGAAGCAGCAGTCAAGGCAGCCAAACACAGGCTGGTGCGAGGGGCAGGCGACGCCAACCTCACGCCAGACGAACTGAGCACACACCTGGTGGAGGTCGAAGCGCTGCTCAACTCCAGGCCCCTCGTGGCGGACACCAGCGATCCGAACGACGGGGAGGCCATCACACCAGGGCACTTGCTCATCGGCCAACCTCTGCTGGGCCTGCCGCACGGATCCACGCCCGGAGAGCCCAACAACAAGCCCGCACCCGGATACTTGAAGCGGTGGCGACTGTTGTTGGAGCTCAAACTGCGCTTCTGGCGCAAGTGGTCCAGCGACTACCTCCTCAGCCTGCAGCAGCGAGCCCAGTGGAGCAGAGGCGAGGCCAATCTGGCCGAAGGGACGGTCGTGCTGGTGCACGAAGACAACACCCCCCGCAACGATGGACAACGGGGCGCGTAACGCGCGCAATACCTGGAGAGGACGGCAAGGTGCGGGTGGCCGAAGTACGAACGCCAGCCGGCGTTATTAAACGGCCAGTCCACAAGCTGGCACCACTTCCAACGTGCTGAAGACCGGAGCTCTTCAGCGGGGCCGGAATGTTGGAGTAGGTTAAGAGAGGAGCGGGCGCCCAAAGAGTCGCTCCATCTTCGGGTGACCCGCAAGCCGATCTGCACGATTGCCGACGGCGAATTGGGTTGCGGGCGGCCGACGGTGGGTCGCGAAAAGAGTGGAATGGGACGGCACTTCACTTGTCGATGTACGCCCAAAGCCACTGCAGTCGTTTGCTTAATAAACCATTAAATTACAGAAAACCCGCGTCTTTTATTTAGTTTGAAAATTGTTTGAAATCTAAAAAGTATTAGATTTTTCATCCACAATGAAATAGATTTTCCATTGTTCCAAAGGGCATTCCTGGAAATAATCAGTCCTAATCACTTGACTAAACTGATTAAATCCAGCACCAAACTCATTGATATTCAAAATTATTCCGAATTCAAAGAGAAAATATTAAAGAACCATAAAGAACGAGAGGGAACGTTGTGAGCCACGGCAAAGGCCGTGGCTCTACCTTATACCCGGTACTCAGTCAGTATATACATACATACATATATGAGCCTACGATTTATGAAATTTATTATATGTTCTCAAAAGGGACGAAAATAATATTTAAATTAAAAAAATGAATTTTTTGGAATTTTTTTACATGTTTCCGATTTTGTTTGCATATGATTTTTACAACTGCTTCTAAATTTCTACATGACATGTATAACTACATATTTGAGACGTACAAGTGTTTGCAAGAGAGAGAGAGAGGGAATGAGTCAGCGCTTGGCAGGCGTTGTGTAGCCACTTAAATTTAATTTGTTTCTTCTGGCCATAATATTGATCCGATCTGATCCATATTCGGCAATCCGGTAGATATGGTAATTTTTCATGATTCTGCGTTTTTGGTTTTCATTTTTCTTAAAAATTGTGAATTCCACAGATTTTCGTCTTTTGTGGGGGCGGAAGGGGGCGTGGCAAAATTTTGAAACAAACTCGTGCTGGTTTGATATCACAGGAGCTTGGATAGAAAGTTTGGTTACTCTAGCTCTTATAGTCTCTGAGAACTAGGCGTCAAAAAAAACGAATGGGCAAAGCGGATGGGGTCGCGTGTGAGAGAGAGCGAGAGGGAATGATGACTTTCGAAATGGTTTTCTTCATTGTAGCTATAATAATGATCCGATCTGATCCAGATTCAACACTCTGATAGAAATGGGCATTCTCTATGACTCTGCGTTTTTAGTTTTCTTGTATCTTCAACATTGTGTACGCCATAGACTTTCGTCCTTTGTGTGGGCGGAAAGGGGCACAGCGAAATTTTGAATTACATTTGGAGTAGTGTGATCACACAGAAGACTGAATACAAAACTTGGTTGCTCTAGCTTTTATAGTCTCTGAGATATAGGCGCAAATGAAGACGGACGGACGGACGGTCGGACAGACGGACGGACGGACGGAAAGACGGACAGACAGACATGGCTATATCGACTCGGCTGATCAAGAATATATATACTTTATGGGGTCGGAAACGCCTCCTTCTGGGCGTTACACACAACCGTTATCCCCACAAATCTAATATACCCCTATACTCTTCGAGTACCGGGTATAATTACTTCACCCAGGTATCGAAAAGACCACTAATTGGTTTAAAGGTAAATTCTATTACCCCGATTACCAAAAGTTAATTCAAAATATCATCAATGAATGTCCCACATGCAACGTTGCTAAAACTGAGCATCGTAACACCAAACTGATATTCGAGATCACCCCTGAAATACAGAATATCAAAGAAAAGTACGTCATGGATTTCTATTTGGTAGGCAATCAACAATTCCTATCATGCATTGATGTATATTCTAAATTCGCTACCCTTGTAGAAGTTAAGAGTCGTGACTGGCTAGAAAAAAAAAGAGCCATCATAAAAGTCTTTAACGAAATGGGCAAGCCACAGGGAATTAAAGCCGACAAAGATTCAGCCTTTATGTGCGCAGCATTGCAAGCATGGTTGAATGCGGAAAACGTAAAGATCGAAATAACCACCAGCAAAAATGGAGTTTCTGATGTAGAACGGTTACACAAAACGATCAATGAAAAACTAAGAATTATTTCAAGTGAAGGTAACGTAGAGAACAGGCTTACAAAATTCGAGCTGATTCTATACATTTATAATCATAAAACGGTTCATAATACTACCAAAAGAACCCCAGCTGATATCTTCCTTTATGCCGGACTACCAGATTATAATACTCAACTGAACAAGGTTAGACAGATCAACCATTTGAATAACGATAGAATTGATTTTGAAGTAGACACTCGCTACAAAAATGCACCCTTAGTTAAAACAAAAACAACTAATCCGTTCAAAAGAACAGGGGAAATTAGGCAAGTAGACGAAAAACACTTTGAAGAGAAAAATAGAGGGAGGAAAATCACCCACTATAAGACAAAATTCAAAAGAAAGAAGAAAACTAATAAAAGTAAATACGATAATTGCAGAGTACCCGAAGAGAGTACGGGGAATCTGGAATTACAACCTGACTAAGATCATAATCTTACTAATGTTCACCGTCCTTCAGTCTACAGGACAGAATATAGAGATAGATCCCATCAACTCAAGGAATTGATGTCTCATATTCAAGACAGATACTATTAACATACCCATTAATTATGAGTACCACTATTTAACAATTAATATAACAAAAACAGACGAAACATATCAGAACTTACTAGACCAGGCAACCCAATTCAATAACGTAATCCAAGTCAAATATCTAGTTGAGAAATTGCAACGCGAATTCAATGGCATAAAAATAGCCAAAAGAAACAAAAGAGGCCTTATAAATGCAGTAGGCACTATTTATAAATATCTATTTGGAACTCTAGATCAAGACGACAAAGTTGAACTAGAAGGGAAAATAGACAACCTGGCTAGCCAAAGTATTCAAGCTAACGAGTTAAATTTAATAATTCAAGCAGTAAATTCTGGTATAGAAGTCGTCAATAAACTAAACCAAGATAGTGATAGAAATAAACAATTAGAAATACTAATATTTAACCTCCAACACTTCACAGAGTATATAGAAGATATTGAGTTAGGCATGCAGCTAACACGATTAGGGATCTTTAATCTAAAATTATTGAAGCAGGATTACCTGAACCACATCGATTCAGAAAAATTATTAAACATCAAAACATCTACTTGGTTAAAATCAGATACAAACGAAATATTAATAATTTCCAACATTCCACGAGAGATCAGAAATATTCCCATACTCAAAATTGTTCCATACCCAGATAAAGATAATAATATTCTTACTGAATTAACGCAAAATAACTATTACATTTTGGAAAACGAGGTTTATAATAAAGAATCAAAACGAAGAATAAATGATGAATGTATATCAGGAATAGTAAAACAAATAGCAACAAAATGTCCATATACCAATGCAAACCAAAATTTCCAAATAAATTTCATAGAACCTAATATATTGTTAACTTGGAAACTACCAAGAACTGTACTAAACCAAGATTGCTTAAAACAGGAAATAGTAGTAGAAGGAAATGCATTGATCAAAATACACAATTGCACAGTACAATTAAACGAATTCTTGATATCTAATTCAATACCGGAATTTGCACAAAGCGTATACATAAATAATAATGTAACAAAAATCAAACCATTGTCATATTTACAAACCAAAGAAATTGTAACTGAAAACACCAGATTAAATAATGTATTACATGTAAGCTCAATATCTCTGTTTGTAATAATCATAATCTTAATAGGATTATTAAGTTATAAATTATTTAATCTAAGTAAAAGCAAAAAGCTTAAACCCGACACACACATAGAAACATCGTTAGACGAAGACGGGGAATCTCCAGGAGGCATAGTTTTAGATGCACCTGAATTATATCCAAGGATAATCGCCTAAGGACAGGCTTAAATCTAACGTTGGGGGAGTAACATATCTATAGCCCATGCTACGCATACCCTTCATCTATGTCTGAAACCCTACACCCACGCCCATAAACAATCCCACGCTTGAAGTGGACCACTTGTAGCCGAAATCCGGCAATGTAAACAAACACCCTAAGCTAGGAGTTGAACATAAAACAATAGATGCCGCATATTCAGCCGCACTAGAATCACGCCACCCTCCAGAGAACCATTTCTAATCGATTCCCAAGAATCACACCATCCTAGCTCACCAATCAGAGCCGGTCATAAAACCGAGGCTCACATTCTTAGCCACCCTCAAGTAATGCAACACCGATCATACGCAGCGGAAGCCTTTCATCAAAAGCCGCCTTTCCCACATATCGATCGAGGCACGTACGCCATCATCGGAGCCGAAGCCGAAGCCAACGCCTCCGAAACCCAATCCGAGCATCCCGTTATGAATAGTCTACATCTAAGTAGGGACCTCAGTTCTGTTCAAGACAAACGTCCATCGAGACACCGTCGGAGAATTCAAGTTAATTCCGTTTAAGACACTAGACTTTAGTCAACGTCGGGGAAATAACTAACTATTGTAACTTAAGGTTTAAGTGAAGAAATAAAATCTTTTTAAAACTTAATCCTGAGTATTACATATTTTACTATATATATTCTTGATCAGCATCAATAGCCGAGTCGATATAGCCATGTCTGTCTGTCCGTCCGTCCGTCCGTCTGTCCGTCTTCATTTGTGCCTATATCTCAGAGACTATTAAAGCTAGAGTAACCAAATTTTGTATCCAGTCTGCTTTGTACTCACACTACTCCAAATGTGTTGAAAAATTTCGCCGCGCCCCTTTCCGCCCCCACAAAGGACGAAAGTCTGTGGCACACACAACTTTGAAGATACAAGAAAACTAAAAACGCAGAGTCATAGAGAACGCCCATTTCTATCAGAGTGTTGAATCTGGATCACATCGGATCATTATTATAGCTACAATGAAGAAAACCATTTCGAAAGTCATCATTCCCTCTCGCTCTCTCTCACACGCGACCCCATCCGCTTTGCCCATTCGTATTTTTTGACGCCTAGTTCTCAGAGACTTTAAGAGCTACAGCAACCAAACTTTCTATCCAAGCTCCTGTGATACCGAACCAGCACGAGTTTGTTTTAAAATTTTGCCACGCCCCCTTCCGCCCCCACAAAAGACGAAAATCTGTGGAATCCACAATTTTTAAGATAAATGAAAAGTATGTAGGTTTACATGTCATGTAGAAATGTAGGCGCAGATATACAAAGCATATGTAAACAAAAATGGAAACATGTAGAAAAATTCAAAAAAATTAATTTTTTTAATTTAAATATTATTTTCGTCCCTTTTGAGAACATATAATAAATTTCATAAATCGTAGGCTCATAAATGTATGTATGTATATACTGACTGAGTACCGGGTATAAGGTACTTACAACTTTCCCTCTCGTTTAATAATGATGTAATGGTCTCTGAATTAAATGCTGCTTCATTATCACAATACACAACCTTTGTTTTGGGGAATAAGTTTACGATTTGAGTGATAGGGCCTTTTATATCCGCTATGGTACGTGACAGTATTGGTTGCACTGCTGCGAATTTTGAGAATTTATCAATGCATGTCAAGAATTGTTTCTTGTCAGTCGAGAAAACGTCAAAGTGCAACCGCTCGCCTGAAAACGATGGCGTTGGTATTTCTCCGAGAACCTGTTTCTTCGGATGCCTGTCGTATTTGGCCCTAGTGCAAATTTTGCAGTTGGCCACAACTTCTGCAACCAGACTGGTCATTTTTGGGAAGTAATACTCTTCTAAAATTTGCTTAACGTTCTCTTGTGCGGCTCTGTGCGCCAGATTGTGTTCTGTTGTGGCAATTTCCCTTTGCTCTGTTTTGTCAACTATGTCGGTTACCATATTTTTACAATACCAAAACTTTGTTGACGGGAAGGTTCTCACTAACTCGTGCTGGACATACGCCAGCGTTGGCAGATCACAATATATGGCGTTGACCACATTAGGGTTAACTACTGCGTTAACTTCGTTTAGGAGCTCGTTTCTATTAGTGAAGTGAATTTTGTGGCGTGTTTTTTCGCCAAAGAGTATGAAGTTTTGTTTTAGAGGAAACCTTGATTCCTCTAAAACTATCTGGTTTCTGAAACAATTCAAAGGCTTTTCCGTGGCTTCTATCGTACAAGTCACGGATAACTCGCTATGAATTGTCGCAGCATCGGATATTACTTCACTTTGCAGAGCATTCACGTTTTGTCGTGAGAATGCGTCTGCTACGTGGTTTTCTCTACCCGGCTTGTAGTGGATCTTTGCGTTATGTTCATCGATATACGCTTTCCATCTTTTTATCTTTGCATTGGGGTTTCTATCAGACACCGCAAATGTTAATGGCTGGTGATCTGTGAATAATCTCTTGTACCGTATAGGTACTGTTGTAGTTTCCCCAGGGCACAAACTATAGCTAATAGTTCTCTTTCGTTGGTGGCACAATGCGTCTCGCTATCCTTTAATGCCCTTGAAATCATTGTTATGGGTCGGTTGTTCTGAGACAGTACTGCGCCAATGCCATAGGCAGAGGCATCTGTTGTTAGGTCGAATGGTTTTTTGAAATCTGGATATCTGAGAGTGACGTCTTCTGAGGCTAGCACATTCCTTAATTTCTCGAACGCATCTCGTTCTGGGATACCAAAATCTATGGTTGTTTTTTTTGTCATGTGTTTGCTGACGGTCCCGTTCTGTCCTTTCAACAGGTTTGTCAATGGATTTGCAATCGCTGCAAAGTCTTTGACAAAACATCTGTAATAACTGGCCAATCCTAAGAATGACCTAAGTTCGTACAGAGATTTTGGTTCTGGATATTTTTGTATCGCCTTTACCTTTTCCGGGTCTGTCTTTGCCCCACCCAAAGTCACGATGAACCCTAGATATTCTATGCTTTGTTTATAAAAATGGGTTTTTTCTCTTGAAACCCAACCTATGTGCTCCACATGATCCTTTTCGTTTTCAGAAAAAATGATCACGTCGTTTACGTAGACATAGCAAGTTTTGCCAATCTGTTCACGCAGTACGTCGTCTATCGCTCTTTGGAAGATGCTTCCCGCATTCTTCAACCCGAACGGTAGTCTACAGAATTCGTTTTTTCCGCCGTTTACGGAAAAGGCCGTCTTCTCGCGATCCTGTTCTGCTAGGTAAATCTGGTGATAGCCGGACTTTAGATCTAATGTCGTAAAGTATTTGGCTTTGCCTAAGTTTGACAATATCATTGAGATATTGGGCATTGGGTATCTATCAGCGATGGTTTTTTCATTTAGCTTCCTAAAGTCAATCACCATTCGCTTGTTTCTGTTCCCTTTTTCGTCAAATCCCTTTTTGTCGACAACCCATGTTGGGTTGTTATACGGTGATCTTGAAGGCCTAATGATGCCATTGTCCATTAAGTCTTTAATTTCTTTCTTGACAAAGTCATTGACCCCCATGGGATGCGGATATAGTTTTGAATAAACTGGCTTATCGTCTTTTGTACGGATCGTAGCCACCACAGACGTATTGAATGGCAACGCCTCGTTAGAGTTCGTGAATGCCTTAGTCCTGTTTAAAATCATACTCCTAAATTCAGCTTTTACGATTTCCGGTACTACAATATCATTTACGTTAGTGAATTTGACGTTGTCACAATAATGGTGCTGCAGCTTTTCAGATGCAGATCCATGGTTGATTGTACCATTCTCGGTATCTAGGGTTGCTCCTACCTGCGTTAGCAAGTCGAAACCTATAATACCATCAAATGGCGTTAAGGAATCGAATAAAAAGAATGAAGCTGATTTTCCAAAAATGTTCATTGAAAATTTATGGGTTACTTTGTTAGAACCATGGATGGAACTAGCAGTGAAAGGGGAGCTGACCGGGACTACATTATTTAGCTCCTTTACGGGCTTAATATAGTTCTTAGCCGCTCCGGTGTCAATCAATATTTTTAATTTTCTCCCAGCCAGCTGTCGTTCGATGAACGGCAACCGGGAGCGCTTTCTAAAAAATGTACCAAATCGTTGCCTGCCGCCTCGGCTTCCTCCTGAATTTCTGCGACCGCGGCTTCAGCTACCCTATAGTATTCCTGATCTTGGTCATCGTTTACTTGCTGAATGGTGTTCTGGACGCGTTGGCGCCTCTGACCCGTTATTCGTTCGGAGCCCCGTCTCTTTTGAGCCTGCGTGTATTCGTTTTGTGTGTTAGCACCCTGATTTTTCCCAAATAGTGTAGGCTGCTTAAACTTAGAAGTACCAGATGCCGTATCCATGGGCTCTGGTGCTGACCCCTTGTCCTCTCTGGGACTCTGATTACTTTTGGTTTTTCTTACCCTGTTTTTTAAAAAAATGTGGGTTCTTGTCTTGGTCATATTCGGCTCCGTTGTTTTTTCCCTTTATATCATGAGAGCGTCCCTGATACTTGTTATTTTCACCTGCCTGAGCCCTGTCCTCTATGCTCTCTTCTGCCTCCCTTTCGAAAGCTAGTGCAGACGGTAAGTCTTTGGGCTGAGCCGGAAATACAACTGCTTTTAGCGATTTTTTAAGGCCCGATATGAAAGCATGCAGCGCATCAGCTCTAACTTCTTCGTTGAGCACTGCTGCTGTATCCGCTTGATGTGTTATTACGATTTTGTTTGCGACGAGTGTCAATTTTCGTTCAACCTCATCGTAATATTCCATGAGGCTAGAATTACCCTGCCTAACCATATCCAAATTTTGACGCAAAAGCCTGAGTGATGTCTTGTCTGCGTATGTGCAGTCTAACCTCGCTATAATGGCCTCAAAGCTTAGTACGGTGTTATGTGACACTAATAGCGCTCTAGCTGTACCTCTAATTTTATTTCGAATAATAGTCACTGCTTGGTAGTGTGCGCTGCTACCCACATATGGCTTAAAAAGCTCATAGGCATCTGTGGCGGACTGTCTCCATTCCACATAATCGTCCTGAGTTACATTGAACTCGCGTACTGATTTTATAATGTCTAACTTTATGGTGGATTTATGGTGATCCTCTGATATGATTCGACCTGAGGTGCTTCTACGTGCAGTCTTTGAATATCTTGTTGTATTACATTCAGCTGTTCATTAAATCTGGCTTCTTGTGCCGCTAACGCCTGACTGACGGCACTCGCTACTAACGCCTGCACTTGGTTCATATCCATGCTTATTGACGGTTGAAAGTCTATTTGGTCGGGTTCCCACTCGTTTTCACTTTCACTCTCACTTTCTATTTCCTTCTTGATCTCCCTATATGGGCCAAAACTGGTCATTAGCTTTGCAGAAAAGAGCTCTTTAATGACACTTCACATTAAATTATGGCCGAAAGGAAAAATATATTCGGCAATGGGCATTACTTGAATAAATTTATTACATCTCTGCCTTTAGCAGATAGCAGATAGAAAAATGACAACAAAAATTATACTCGGTTTTAGAACTCACGATCACTTGTGCAATTTATTTTATTTATGTTGGAAAATAAAGCTTTATGTTTAATATTTGTGTGTATCTCGCTTATGCTGATCAAACATTCCACTTACATGATTTTCGAATTGGCGAAAGAAACTCCTAATTCTATCCTGGGTGTGGATTTATTAAACGTTGGGCGCCAATTAAGTAGTCCGGTTGTCCAAGTAGCTTTAGCTGCTTGATGCAGTGGTCCTCGCGCTGGTTCCGTGTATAGAATCCTTTATGAAGATTATGTTGGAGAGATAACTGTCTCTCTTATCACTGGCCTTGTGGTACAGCGATACAGAATTAATAATTCAAAGTGTTTACGGCTTGTTGCCGGAGCAAGGTCTATTGAACGAGCGTTAGCTTTCGTTACCAGAACAGAACTAAAACTAGGAGCCACCAGCAAGCTGCCGAGCCGACTTGGCATAAGCAATAGTGCTGATCTTGCGGCATGTGCAAGATATCAGATTACCGCCGGTTGACCGTCACATTCAGGGCGCTGTACTGAACTTCGCTGATTTGGCATCTTGAGTGCAACTGTTGGCTAACATTTGCGTTTATTTATGTTACACAACAATGTGCGAGGGGCACTCGTTAACTACTCTCCCCTCAGAAGTATGACCGTCCCCGTTCATCTTGTAGGCCACACAGTTGTCCACGATTTTCTGTATCTTCTGTGAGGCTCGTCTTCTCCTCAACTTCTGGTAGAGGAGGATGAAACTGCTGAGACTCAGGCTGAACCCAACCGCAGCAGCAAACCATGCCTTAGGTGACCCGGCCGATGCTACCTCTTCTTGAAGTTCCTGGATGACTTGTAGGTTGTGGTTGTTCATCCTTCGTAGTAGTGGCAAGCTCAGGACTGGGTCGTGGCCAATGATTTTAAGTGTTGGCGAAGCTACTATGCCCGGCATCCTGTCTATGATCTCACGTTGGTTCAAGTACTTCGTTCCGTTTATGAAAGCTACGCGCTCAAATGTGATGAGGAACGTACCGTACTGATTTTGTTGAGCCGTTATCGGTGCTGATGTTAGCGGGACTCTCGTTCAAGACCATGATGCCGTCGTCTACTATCGTAATACTTTCCAGGTGACTGGGCTGCGTGTTACAACGTGCTTTGCGTCCGGCGTGCAGCTCGCGTGCGCAGGTGTCGTGTGTGTTCAACTTGCAGATCGATGTGTAGGTTGTTGTGGTGCAGCTTGTTACTGCTAGAATGTCCTTGTCGCATTCAGCTACGGTGTCATCTTGAAGCTGAAGTATTGTATGCTCATGGGACACTGGGAGGATGCTGACCTTTCTACATATAAGCTTAATTCTGGGATATTTAATTAAAATGTGGACAATAGAATTTCGGACTGTAGAATCTTAATACTAGACGCTTCCATCAGACTAACTATAGGAATTTCTGTGGGATGTTTGATAAGCACAGATTTTAGGTCATCGTGATCAAAGATGGTTGGGTTTATGATATTGGCTTTTGCCAGAGTGATTGTGAGCATTAAATTTTGGATTTCATTTGTTAACATTCTATTTCTGGCCAATAATGCCTCGTATAAATGTGGCGTGTCTATCAAATCAGTCTTTTTTGCTTTAATTATTTGGTTTACCGTATCAGTGAGCTGGTTTATCTGTTTCTGGGTCTCTGTGTTTATTATTATCTGTCTGTTGTTTGATTCGATTAACTTTGTTTCGGTCATTCTAATTTTTTCTAGGTCTTTAGCGTCTGGTGTGCCAGCTACGACTTTAAGTGCTGTCCCAAGGAAGTCCAAGCTTCTGGCGGCAATTCTATGATGCACTTCTAGAACGGACAAAAGACGTCTAGTATGGCTTGCATCTACTTCTAGTAGTTTTCTCATATGAGACTGCGGAAAATACGCGGACAATTTCTCTGTTTCTTCTATTATACTTAAGAATTTGGACAGGTTACTTGAATGTCTACCATAGTCATGTTGTTCCCAAATCATTACATTTCCATCTACTATGGGTATGTAGCTTGAGTGGGAATAGTCGGTGATCCGAGCATTTATTGTATTTATTAAAAATAAAAGCGACCAAATAAGCCTGCAAGGGAAAATAAAATTTGATTAACCTTACTGTGTTTCGTAATTTTAGTGCCAACTTACGAATGTTAAGCTAATATCTATTTTATATTGTCCTTGTGGACCACCCTCTCCTTAATAAGTACAGACGTTCCTAGGTCTGCTTGAATTACCTCTTCTGAGCATAAGGGGGTGAGTTTGTTTCCAAGTCTTTTGTTGGACTTGGTGAAGACTCTTTCTCCTACCTCAAACACCCTGTTTTGTCTGCGTGTGTTATTTCTGTCCAGTTGTATCTGTTGAGCTTTCTCAATTTTTTCTCTAATGGCTTCCCTAAACTCATCAGTCGATGAATGTATCACTTCTATCGGTTTTTTGCCTGTCACTGAATGCAGTGAACGGTTGTACTCTATAGTTGCAAGTAAAATCAGTTCGACGGTATCGTCGATTTTTTGTTCCAGCTTAATGCATCTAGCGATTTCCGACAATGTGCTGTGGAATCGTTCCACCTGGATATTATAAACACTATGTAATGGAGGTGCATTTAC
This sequence comes from Drosophila affinis, assembly GCA_037356375.1. Taxonomy (NCBI): domain Eukaryota; kingdom Metazoa; phylum Arthropoda; class Insecta; order Diptera; family Drosophilidae; genus Drosophila; species Drosophila affinis. The sequence continues at coordinate 32,145,458 of CM074802.1, read as the reverse complement.
AACGTCAATTTCAAAATTATTTTTATAGGGGTAGAGTATAGGGGTATATTAGATTTGTGGGGATAACGGTTGTGTGTAACGCACAGATGGAAGCGTTTCCGACCCCATAAAGTATATATATTCTTGATCAGAATCAATAGCCGAGTCGATATAACCATGTCTGTCTGTCCGTCCGTCCGTCTGTCCGTCCGTCCGTCCGTCCGTCTTCATTTGCTACTATATCTCAAAGACTATTAAGGCTAGAGCAACCAAGTTTTGTATCCAGTCTCCTGTGTGATCACACTACTCCAAATGTAATTCAAAATTTCGTCCCGCTCCCTTCCGCCCCCACAAAAGACGAAAATCTGTGGAATCCACAATTTTTAAGATAAATGAAAACCAAAAACGCGGAATCATGGAAAATTAACATATTTACCAGATTGCCGAATATGGATTAGGTCGGATCAATATTATGGACAGAAGGAACAAATTAAATTTCAGCTACGCAACGCCTGCCAAGCGCTGACTCATTCCCTCTCTCTCTTGCAAACACTTGTACTTCTCAAATATGTAGTTATACATGTAAAAATGTAGAAGCAGTATACAAATCATATGCAAACAAAATTGGAAACATGTATAAATATTTCTAAAATGGTTTGACTTCAGTTTTTGAAATATTATTTTTCGTCCAAAATTTAATTCGTTCCTTTTGCGAACATATAATAAATTGTATAAATCGTATATACATATGTATGTGTGTACTGACTGAGTACCGGGTATAAAGTAGAGCAGCGGCCTTTGCCGCGGCTCACAACGTTCCCTCTCGTTAATATTATTTTTTATTTCTGGATGATTGCTTATTTAAAAGTGATTGCTTATATTCAAGAACATCGCGTTTTATTTGAATACACATTTTTTTAAATTTCAAAGCATAATCGAGTTAAGTCTATTTGCACATTTCTATCATAGGTACCGTCTAAATCTGATAGCTAAATATCAAATTTTTGTAAGGCTGCGCACTTAGGAATAATATTGTTATAATAAAGGAATGTAATTTGTTGCTTAAGTATCGTAGTCCAACATAAAAATGTAGTAAAAAAAAATTCCCAATTTTAAAAGTGATCTCCAGGACTCGCCATCAAATTCATCAAACTCGTACTGATCAAGTTTTAATTGAATATATTCCTTGTATGTAATTAATTGCATCCATTTATCTTTATCTAAACCAACGAAATTGTTTTTGCTTTGCTGCATCCAGATCATTGGAGTGAACTTTCTTGTAGCTGAAACCTCGCATTTTAGCTTTAACTGATGTACTACATAATATGAACATAACATGAACACAATCGACAGAAATTCAAGCGTTATAGTTGATTTTCAATATCTTTGTGGAAATAATAAACAACATTTTAGTAAGGAATTAGCGTTTATGCAAGCAGGAACAGTAACACCAAATTTCTTTCATTTCAAACCGCCATATCATCTAAATGAATTGGACAATGAAATGATTAAACAACAAAACATTCATCGTCAGACCATAAATGGACTGGAATGGTCAGATGGTAAAAAATCATATTTAAGTTTAGGGGAAATTCTTTCTCCACTTAACAGATTTAGCACTGTCATTGTTTGTGGTGAAATTAAGAAAAAATTTTTATCAAAGCATTTAACAAATAACATTATTGATATCGATATAGGAAAAAGTCTAGCACTTTATCCGAATTTTTTTACTAACTGTAGAATCCACAAAAAAATTCCTCTTAGATGTGCTTTACATAATTTATTTAAGCTTTTTGTTATATTGAAAAATTCGAGCTATGTTGTATACTGTAATGGTGACTCATACGTTTAGCTTATCAGTTTGTATTAAACACTTGTATTAGCTAGTTGGTTAAAATGGATATCTTTAAGCGTTTGTTTGAAAATTATCCTCGCAAAAGAGGATACACACAAGTCGTTTATTGCAATTATTGTGGATCTGATACTCATTTCGAAAAGGACTGTCACAAAAAACGCGACCAGGAGAAACCTTAATAAATTATTTTAAGTGGTAGAAAACGTTGATAAATGATCTATAAATAAAACGTTAACAAAAAAATCTAAAACCTAAAATGTTTAAAAAATGTATTCATTCTTTTACAATGCTAATTTTTGGACCATCAGGGTCTGGAAAAACAACGTTTTTAGAAAAATGAATAAACCAAAGGGATGACTTGCTAAGCATTTCAATTGATCAAATACTTTAGTGTTATGGACAGGAGCATGCTAAACCAAATTTCAACAACATTAAATACTATAAAGGAGTTCCCGAAAAAATTGAAAATGAAAATAATGAACCTATTCTTTTAATACTCAATGACTTGATGATGGGTGCATTTAATAAAAATGTATGTGAACTATGTACGAAAGGATCACATCATAGGAGCTTTTCAGAATATATAAGGGACTGAGGGACTGAGGAACCTTGTGGTTATTTACTTATTGATCTTACTCAGGGAATAAATGATCTCTGTTGATGAAGATATAAGTACATATATTTAAATTTATATTATAATTTGAAATCGATGAATGAAACGTGAATGTATTTGGTTTACTCGATATTTGAAGTATCGATATTTAATTTTGTAACACTACGATCGATAGAAAAAGAACGCTTCCTTCTTCTTCTTGTGCTTGATTCTTGCGGCGACGATCGGAAAATAAAAGAAATTAAAAAGATAAAGAATATAAGAGAAAAAACCGATTTGCTGTTTTTATTGAATGCTGAGCAAAGCCGCACAAAGTCCATCGAGCAGACCGTTTGGAATATAAACAAATTGGTCGTTCGAGCCGGATGAGATGTATATATTTGTGTCCCAACTATCAGGAATGGAAACAACATGGTCCTTCGAGCTATTTGACCGGCATGTGGACAACATGGTCCTTCGAGCTATTTGACCGGCATGTGGACAACGTGGTTCATCAATTACTAAACTAGCATTTCGGAAATTCGACGCAATTTCATCAGACCGTTGCTGTGAGTGTGTGTGTATGCGAAACCGACTAGGCATACATATGTACGTTTGTGAGTGTGGGTATACGAAACTGACTAGGTATACACACATGCACACACAAACTACGACGTTTGATCAGACAAGTATTAAGAAAGAAACGAGAGGGAACGTTGTGAGCCGCGGCAAAGGCCGCGGCTCTACCTTATAACCGGTACTCAGTCAGTATATACATACATACATATATGAGCCTACGATTTATGAAATTTATTATATGTTCTCAAAAGGGACGAAAATAATATTTAAATAAAAAAATTAATTTTTTGGAATTTTTATACATGTTTCCATTTTTGTTTACATATGCTTTGTATACATATCTGCACCTGCATTTCTACATGACATGTATAACTACATATTTGAGACGTACAAGTGTTTGTGACAGAGAGAGAGAGGGAATGAGTCAGCGCTTGGCAGGCGTTGCGTAGCCACTGAAATTTAATTTGTTTCTTCTGGCCATAATATTGATCCGATCTGATCCATATTCGGCAATCTGGTAGATATGGTAATTTTTCATGATTCTGCGATTTTGGTTTTCATTTATCTTAAAAATTGTGGATTCCACAGATTTTCGTCCTTTGTGGGGGCGGAAGGGGGCGTGGCAAAATTTTAAAACAAACTTGCACTGGTTCGGTATCACAGGAGCTTGGATAGAAAGTTTGGTTGCTCTAGCTCTTATAGTCTCTGAGAACTAGGCGCTCATTTATACGAATAAGCAAAGCAGATGGAGCCGCGTGTGAGAGAGAGCGAGAGGGAACGATTACTTTCGGAATGGTTTTCTTCATTGTAGCTATAATAATGATCCGATCTGATCCAGATTCAACATTCTGATAGAAATGGGCATTCTCTATGAATCTGCGTTTTTAGTTTTCTTGTATCTTCAAAATTGTGTGTGCCACAGACTTTCGTCCTTTGTGGGGGCGGAAAGGGGCGGGGCGAAATTTTTAAATATGCTTTGAGTAGTGTGATCACACAGGTGACTGGATACAAAACTTGGTTACTCTAGCTTTAATAGTCTCTGAGATATAGGCGCAAATGAAGACGGACGGACAGACGGACGGACGGACGGACGGACAGACGGACAGACGGACGGACAGACAGACATAGCTAGATCGACTCGGCTATTGATGCTGATCAAGAATATATATACTTTATGGGGTCGGAAACGCTTCCTTCTGTGCGTTACACACAACCGTTATCCCCACAAATCTAATATACCCCTATACTCTTCGAGTACCGGGTATAAAAACAACTACAGAAGACATCTGTGGACGAAAAAACATTGGTGGATGGATTTGATTCGCCTTGCGACAACACGGTGATTCAGGCATCAACACCAATGGTACAAACCAGGAAGATGGTAAAAGCAAAACAACTGGCGCACCGACTTGCCGAACAGTTTGACTACAGCGAAAAAGGGATATCGAATTCCTTGCTGCAAGACGACGACGCACAATCGCGGATCTCCCAGCGTTCTGGTAAAACAGTGCAACTGCTTCAATGTGAAATGCAATTTTTAAAGGAGCAACAACAACTTCAAGAACAACGTGCAGCGCTGGAATTTAAGGAGCAACAGTTAAATTTAAAAAAGCAACTGGCACAAGCACAACTGGAAGATGAATTTAACATGGATGACGACTATGGACAACACGAACCCGAACAAAAGTTGAGTTATACACTTGAGAAATAAACCTTATGAAAATATAAACCGTTTAAGAAAATCATTGACAGGTCGAGCTAAAGAATCAGTTCAATCTCTATTACTATTACCGCAGAATGTTGATATAATAATTAATATATTAAAAGATCGATTTGGTGATCCAGCTCATATTATACGCCATATACTAGAACAAGTAAGAAACTTCCCAGCTATAAAAGACGACAAAATGGATAGATTAATTAGGTTAAATGATCTTCTTACAAATTTAATTCATACTTTATCATCGCTAGAGGAAAATTATCATTTAAGAAATCCTACTTTAGTAACAGAACTGATTGAAAAATTGCCTTTGTCACAAAGAATTGCCTTTATACAGTATTATCAAGAAACTAACAGTAATGAACCAAAAATATTCCTTTTAAATAAATGGTTTGGAAAAAAGGCTAAAGCCGCTCAATATTTAGGATTTGGGCAAAACAAATCCAAAGAATCGACATTGACAATTTCTAATACATCGCCTCAGTTAAAGACGAATAAAATTTGTAATTTCTGTAAAGTAAATGACCATTACGTAAATTCTTGTGAGAAATTCAGAATCTTAGACATTGACAAACGATGGGAGCATATTCCAAAAAATCGCTTATGTATTGCATGTTTAGGTAAGAATCATTCAATGAGAGATTGTAAACGAAAAAAAATATGTAACGTTAACAATTGCACGTATACACATAATGCACTATTACATAAACATAAAAGACAAGTTCAGGCAGAGCAAGGTCCAATTACACACGAAATGTCAACACAGCAGACTGAAATCGAGAAAAATTGTAACATTAATTACAACCGTAATGATGTATTGCTCAAAATAGTCCCAGTCACTCTTATGGGAACAAAGACAACAATTGATACGTATGCACTTTTAGATGAGGCTTCAACAGTTACATTAATTGATCACCAGTTAGCCAATGAATTGGAGTTGGATGGGCCAACGATTCCTCTTAGAATGCAATGGTCGAACAATGAGATTTATGAACAGGAAGATTCAAAGATAGTTAGTCTACGAATTAAAGGTAGACAGAACAATGCTAAAACTTATTTAATGCGCAAAGTTAAAACATTGTCTACTCTTAACTTACCCTCACAGACTGTAGCGATAAAGGATATAGCCGAACAATGGAAGTTTCTGAAAGACTTTGATTCTTGTTCGTATCAAAATGCACAGCCCAAAATACTAATAGGTCAAGAAAATTGGTCTTTAATAGTAACGTGTAAGTTAAAACATGAGTCCTATAAGGGTCCAGTTAGCAGCAAAACATTATTGGGGTGGGTTGTGCACGGAAACATCAATTTAGACAGACGTTTCAATCAGACACATCATATGTTTCATGTAAATGTTCACAATAACGACAGAAAAGTTGACAAAGACGACTTAAACATTATACATGACCTTGTAAAATCCTTTTGGGCTGTTGAAAGCGAACTAACTTCCTCACGAGATAAGCCAATATCATTAGACGACAAAAGATGTTTGCAAATAATTGAGACAACACTTAAAAGGACTGAAAATAGATTTTAGTCAGGGTTATTTTGGAAGGAAGAGAATATAAAACTCCCAGAAAGTTATAACAATGCTTTTAGTAGACTTTTGCTACTGGAAAGGAAAATTGACAAAAATCTGACATATGGAAGAAAATATGAAGAAATGATTGAATCATATATATCAAAAGGATATATAAAAAAGTTAAGTGAAGATCAAGCAGGCGTATCGACACCATTAACATACTATTTACCTCATTTCGGTGTAGTCAATAGCAACAAGCCAGAAAAGTTACGAATCGTTTTTGATGCAGCAGCCAAATCTCACAACAGGTGCCTGAATGACTATCTTTTAACTGGAGTGGATCTTTATAATGAGTTGTCAGCAGTATTGATGAATTTTCGAATTAATAAAATAGCATTTGTTGGAGATATAAAAGAAATGTTTTTGCAGATAAAGGTAATAGAAAAGGATAGACATGCCCAACGAATATTATGGCGAGGATATGATCGTCAGAGAATTCCCGACATATATGAGATACAGGTAGTATTTTTTGGTGCCAAATGCAGCCCAAGCATCGCACAACATGTTAAAAATCGAAATGCACTTGATTTTAAGGATCAATTTCCAAATGAAATTATTTCGAATCATTATATGGATGATTATCTCGGTGGAGCTGAAGATATTGATAGTGCAATTCAGTTGATAAAAGATGTGTCATATGTGCATAGTCAGGCAGGATTTCAAATGTGCAACTGGATTTCCAATTCAAAAGAAGTAGTTGACCAAAAATGTGACAAAAAAGTTGATAGAACAATTAAAAATTTATCAGATGAGCGAGTTTTGGGGTTAATGTGGAACTTTGAAAAGGATTTTTTTGCCTTTAATTTGAAATTTATCAATACCCACACTAGCATTCTATCTATGGGAAAAAAACCATCCAAACGTGAAGTACTCAAAATCACAATGTCAGTTTTCGATCTGTTAGGTTTTCTCTCTAATTTATTAATAGCAAACAAGATTTTACTACAGATGATTTGGGACAGTGGCATAAACTGGGATGACGAGATGAACAACATGATATATGGATAAAATCTTGTAACAATAAACGAAGGCTCAATGATTTTAAAATTCCACGGCGAATGACTGATATGTCGATCGGCAACTGTAATATACAGCTCCATATGTTTTCTGATGCATCCAGGTTAGCCTATGCTTCTTGTGCTTACCTGAGATTTGATAATGGGAACGAAGTAAATTGTGCATTAGTATAAGCGAAGTCGAGAGTTGCACCTCTCAAGCCAATGTCGATACCGAGACTAGAATTACAGGGCGCCTTACTATCCGCACGTCTGAGTAAAGCAATAAAGGAATCGCTCAAAGTAAATATTGACAAGACGTATTTCTGGACTGACGCTGAAACTGTTTTGTATTGGCTCAAATCGAGTAGCAAACGTTTTAAAGTCTTTGTGGCACAGCGATTGGGTGAGATTCAGGAGTTGACAAATGTCTCTGATTGGCGATATGTCCCAATGAATTTAAATCCTGCAGACGACGCAACCAAAATTAAAGACATTGACTTTTCATCGAAAAGTATTTGGTTAACAGGTCCACAATTTCTTAATAAAGACAGTACTGAATGGCCTAAGCGCAAATTATTTGAGCAAACAACTAATGAAAGTGTGACAGTAGAATTTGTAAACACTTTCACGGACGTTGAAAATGAGATAGTATTACCTGATCCCAAGAGATTTTCTAAATGGATGCGATTTCTTAGAACAACTGCTTGGGTCCTGAGGTATTTCCAACGACTAAAGAGACCACAAAACACTGAACAGAACTCAGAATTGTTACCTCATAACCTTGCTAACGCTGAAAAACTAATTTTCAAAGCAATTCAAAGAAATTGCTATAATCAGGAAATAAAGTGTTTGACGAAACACATTCCGATTGACAAAAAAAGTAATTTAAAATCACTTCCTATCTTTGTAACAGAAGATGGATTGTTGCGATTAAAGGGACGACTGGACAATATTAACGATGACCAATTTGATTTCGATTCAAAAAATCCCCGCATATCCAGGGAATTGTTCTACCTAAAGAACACTTAATTACAGGCTTGATTGTTCAGTATTTTCATCAGAAAAATTATCACTTGGGCACTGAAACAGTAATAGCGAATCTGAGAAAAAATTTTTGGATAATTAACTGTCGCAACACCGTTAAGAAATGTATTCATAACTGTCAATTTTGTAGGAATATAAAAGCAAAACCTAAAGTGCCAATTATTGGACAATTACCAAAGTGTCGACTGGAACCAACTAGCAGACCTTTCCTAAAGGTAGGAATTGATTATTTTGGCCCTATAGAGGTTTTAGTCAATCGTAGTCATGTTAAGAAGTACGGAGTTATTTTTACTTGTATGTCTAGTCGAGCCGTACATCTTGAAATAGCTGAAGATTTATCAGCTAATGCCTTTATCCATGTCCTGCGACAGTTCTCTGGTCGCAGAGGGTTTCCTGAAGAAATATATTCTGATAATGAAACGAATTTTCAAAAAGCAAGCAAGGACATCATCGATGTGATAAAACAATGGTCATCCAAAGAGCTGACACAATACCTGACCACAAAGAAATTTAAATGGATTTTCAATCCACCATTGAGTCCTCAGTGGGAAAGACTCATTCAAACTATTAAGAATTTTTTGTCCCATATATTAAAGGAGCGATATCCAAAGGAGTACGTATTAAGAACTTTATTTTGTGAAATTGAGTTTATGATGAATAGCAGACCGCTTTTATATGTTCCCTCGAATACATTAGATTTCGAGCCATTGACACCAAATGACATTTTAATCGGTCCAAACTTTAGAGATTCATTTTATGCAGATAGCTCGGATAAAGATTTAATTTACCTAAATATGTGGAAAGCTTCCCAAAGATTAGCGGACATTTTTTGGAATAAGTGGAATGTCGAATATAGGCAGTACTTATTATGTAGTCGTAAGTGGTCAAAGGATGAAGATGCTGTTGAAGAAGGTGATATTGTTTTGTTATTGGACTTTAATCTACCCAGAAGTTACTGGCCCAAGGGCATAATTACAAAAATCTATCCAGCAAAAGATGGAAAAATAAGAATAGTAGACGTTAAGACAAAAACTGGTATATATAAGAGATCAGTTGCTAATTTAATAAAACTTCAAATAAAATAATGTAAAGTATTGCTAAACACAATACTTGGGTGGAGAATGTTGATGAAGATATAAGTACATATATTTAAATTTATATTATAATTTGAAATCGATGAATGAAACGTGAATGTATTTGGTTTACTCGATATTTGAAGTATCGATATTTAATTTTGTAGCACTACGATCGATAGAAAAAGAACGCTTCCTTCTTCTTCTTGTGATTGATTCTTGTGGCGACGATCGGAAAATAAAAGAAATTAAAAAGATAAAGAATATAAGAGAAACGAGAGGGAACGTTGTGAGCCGCGGCAAGGGCCGCGGCTCTACCTTATACCCGGTACTCAGTCAGTCATACATTTATGAGCCTACGATTTATGAAATTTATTATATGTTCTCAAAAGGGACGAAAATAATATTTAAATTAAAAAAATTAATTTTTTTGAATTTTTCTACATGTTTCCATTTTTGTTTACATATGCTTTGTATATCTGCGCCTACATTTCTACATGAGATGTATAACTACATATTTGAGACGTACAAGTGTTTGCAAGAGAGAGAGGGAATGAGTCAGCGCTTGGCAGGCGTTGCGTAGCCACTGAAATTTAATTTGTTTCTTCTGGCCATAATATTGATCCGATCTGATCCAGATTCGGTAATCTGGTAGATATGGTAATTTTTCATGATTCTACGCTTTTGGTTTTCAGTTATCTTAAAAATTGTGGATTCCACAGATTTTCGTCTTTTGTGGGGGCGGAAAGGGGCGTGGCAAAATTTTAAAACAAACTCGTGCTGGTTTGATATCACAGGAGCTTGGATAGAAAGTTTGGTTGCTCTAGCTCTTATAGTCTCTGAGAACTAGGCGTCAAAAAATACGAATGGGCAAAGCAGATGGGGCCGCGTGTGAGAGAGAGCGAGAGGGAATGATGACTTTCGAAATGGTTTTCTTCATTGTAGCTATAATAATGATCCAATCTGATCCACATTCAACACTCTTATAGAAATGGCCATTTTCTATAATTCTGCGTTTTTAGTTATCCCGTATCTTCAAAATTGTGTATGCCACAGACTTTCGTCCTTTGTGGGGGCGGAAGGGGGCGAGGCGAAATTTTGAAATACACTTTGAGTAGTGTGATAACACAGGAGACTGGATACAAAACTTGGTTACTCTAGCTTTAACAGTCTCTGAGATATAGGCGCTAATGAAGACGGACGGACAGACGGACGGACAGACGGACGGACAGACGGACAGACAGACATGGCTATATCGACTCGGCTATTGATGCTGATCAAGAATATATATACTTTATGGGGTCGGAAACGCTTCCTTCTGTGCGTTACACACAACCGTTATCCTAATATCTAATATACCCCTATACTCTTCGAGTACCGGGTATAAAAACCGATTTGCTGTTTTTATTGAATGCTGAGCAAAGCCGCACAAAGTCCATCGAGCAGACCGTTTGGAATATAAACAAATTGGTCGTTCGAGCCGGATGAGATGTATATATTTGTGTCCCAACTATCAGGTATGGAAACAACAATCTCCTTAGATATCGAACAGATATTTTTAGTTCTGTGTTCTATTTACAGTTTGCTTTGCAGATGAAAATGGTTTACAAAAAGAATCTGATTCGGCTGAGAGCGAACAAACATTTATTGTATGTTGTAAGGAACCTATTTCAGGCTGGGGTAAGCTCAGCCTGTCCAGGGTCGTCTACAAGAAAATTTGTAGTTGTTGGGAGACCTTAGGCAAGAGAAAGTACTGGGGTCACGTCCAGGAGAGTCAAGCGTGCGGCGTGTTTGCAGGGTGACGAGATTTCGCCGTAACCTCTGCGGTGTGCAGGGCGATTCTACCGGGGTGTGTGGGATCACTACGGCTCTTACGACCCTACGGCCCCTAACGTTACTAGACGGCGTATGGACTCTGGCCGTCGTTTACACGCCGTCGGGGTTTGTAGGACCCTGCGTTGTAGTGGCAACTCGTGAGACGAGGAACTCTAACAAGGGGGGGGGGAAGTGTTACGGAACCGTGCGTGATCGCGACGATTCGTACCACGACTGGGTTTCTAGGGGGGGGAATGGGCTGTGCGTAGTCGCGACAGTTCCTAGCTACTGGAGTATGCTACTGAGACGTGCGTAATCGCGACGTCTCGTAAGGCTACTGGAGTTCTGGGAGGGATTGACTGTGCGTAATCGCGACAGCCACTAGCTACTGGAGGATGCTACTGAGACGTGCGTAATCGCGACGTCTCGTAAGGCTACAGGGTTTCTAGGGGGGGATTGACTGTGCGTAATCGCGACGGTCACTTGCTACTGGAGGATACTACTGAGACGTGCGTAATCGCGACGACTCGTAAGGCTACTGGAGTTCTGGGAGGGATTGACTGTGCGTAATCGCGACAGCCACTAGCTACTGGAGGATGCTACTGAGACGTGCGTAATCGCGACGTCTCGTAAGGCTACAGGGTTTCTAGGGGGGGATTGACTGTGCGTAATCGCGACGGTCACTAGCTACTGGAGGATACTACTGAGACGTGCGTAATCGCGACGACTCGTAGGGCTACTGGAGTTCTGGGAGAGATTGACTGTGCGTAATCGCGACAGCCACTAGCTACTGGAGGATGCTACTGAGACGTGCGTAATCGCGACGTCTCGTAAGGCTACAGGGTTTCTAGGGGGGGATTGACTGTGCGTAATCGCGACGGTCACTAGCTACTGGAGGATACTACTGAGACGTGCGTAATCGCGACGACTCATAAGGCTAGGGAGCTTCTAGGGAGGATTGGGGATAACATGTAATGTGTATATGCGGATGAATGAATAAAAGACTTTACAGTATTTGTGTTTTGTTCAGAATTTTATTGAATAAATGGACCTAGCTGGTGGCCCTGTCTGCACCACGTGGAAAGCTTCACTTACTTGGATGGGTTGACGCGGTTAAAGGCAAGTGGGGTCTGTTGGCTACCGACAGCGGTGAGCGTATCGCCATAGACACGGAACGGCGCGAAATATATATTCTGTACACTAGGCTAAGACGTGCCCGTGAGAGTAGAGGGCGCGTTGTACGGTTTAAGCTGGGACGGCTCGAGACACGTGTCGGATTTGTAGTTGGCGACTTTTTTTCTTACGTGCGCGTTGGTTTGAGGTCTGCCGGCGAGTGTCTTCTTTCTTTTTTTTTTTGTCTCTCCTCACTCCCGCGATCGATACCCTTTTCTCTTTTTGCGATCGATATTCTCGGTGTGACCCTATCGACTCATTTCTGCGTTTCTCATTTTTCCGTATTTTTATGGCCTTCATTGGCGGGTGTTTTTAGGACGTAACTTATTACTAATTTAAATTTACATGAATACTAATAATAATGCCTTCGGTGGCGAATCGTGTAATGGTGCTAGTTATAATAACAAACAAAAGAAAAGAAATAATCAAAGAACCAGGGATCGATGTATGCTTCCAGTGGCGATGCAGATAACCGGTAGCCCCCTGTAGTCGGCAGCTTGTAAAGCACCTTGGGTCTTTACACCCCCCCCTTTCTTCCGGGGTGAACTGAGACACGGACATGGCCGCTCCTCGCTTGGGATATTTGATACTCTTGACCGTGGTGGGTGAGGGTGAAACGAGCTCGTTTCCCCGGGTTACCTCTGGCGAGGATCCCCTCGAAGATAGCCGCTGGCAGCTTCCGTTCTGGGGTGTAGACGGTCCAGCTGCTGGGGGCCTCCCTCCAGGGATCTCGGTGTGGATCTCCGCTGAGCTCCGGATCGGCTTCACGCAGGAACTCGTCAACGTCCACGTCCGAGCCAATGATTTGGAGAAGCTCTTCGAAGTCGCCGTCTAGGGATCCACCTTCGGGCAGGGGTATCAGGTCGAACAACTCGTTGGGGACGTTGTCGGAGCTCGTTGACTGCGGCCTCGGGTCTTGGGGGGTATAGGCTGGCGGCGCGCCGGTAGTGGGGTCCTGCGACGTGCTTGTGGTCGGGGACTTTACACGTTGGAACCGGTTTGGGAAGGAAGGCTTTTCGTGGTCGACCGGTAGCCCTGTGTCGACCTCCCACCGCTCGTCTGGTCTCGTTAGGCTCGGTGTGGGGTAGGTCCGACGGAATCGAGGTGCCTCTTCGTCCTCCAAGGAAGATAATGAGTCCCAGCGAGCGATGCACGCTGCGGGCTTCGGGTCCTCGGCAATGGTTCTGCGTAGACGTTTGGCCGGTGACGTTGCACTGAGGGATTCTTCTGCTTCTTCTGGTCCTGTGACAGTATCGGTGTGGGCGATAGGTTCCGGGGCGTCTGCCTCGGTTTGTTTGTCGTTGTTGGGCGAATTGTCTGGCTGTGGTTCTCCTGCTGGGTAAGCGGGTGCCTCTCGGAGTGCCTGGGCCGGTTCCCAAAAGGTTCCGAAGAATTCTCCGACGTTACGGCCTGGTGGTATGGAGACGTCCACAGTCGTGCGCAGCAACTGGGTGACCCGCATGCCGCGTGGAGTGACCACGTAGTGGTAAGTCTCCGAACTTGAGACGTAGTCTTGTATGTAATATTCATCGTCGTCGCTGTCCTCCTCGTCGTAGGGGTTTCGAGGTGGGGGTACGTATGTGGCCAATCTCGCCTCCGGTGTGACCGTCTGGTATACGCCTCGGCCGAGGCGGGGGTCACGGCTCTGGTGTCGGGACGCAGTGGGCTCCTCGGTGTACTGCGGCGATCGGTAGGGTGGGTCTAGGGTTGATCTTGGACCGGTATCGGGTACATCGGAGTTTCTGGTGTAGTCGGAGTCGATCCGCCGAGCAAACAGGAACACGTCGGGCGACGATGTTTGGGACTGACCCGGACTAGGCCAATAGCTTGGGGGGAAATCGCAGGTCGTACGTCGGGTGTATGGTGGCGGCGAGATCGGACGAGCTGGTGTGGCGTCGTCGGTGTCCATGGGTGACGAGGTGAGGTCAACCCAGGCTGAGGGCTCACCGGCTACTCTTCGACGAGGACTTGTCGGGGATGAGACGTGACTGCCTCCGTGGTGGCCCGAATTCCGCTGGTTGTCTCCGATGGAGCTGCCATCTGTCGAAGCCATGTATGCTTCCATCTCGGCTTCAACTTCGAGTCCTGCATCCCTCGGTGGGGTCTCGGAGCAGCAATCCTCGTCCACGTCCATAGTGCAGGCTGGAGCTTATCTCTAGACCGGAAAGGATAGATGTATTAAATGATACAGAACTGCTTATATATACGGGTCTTGGTGGTGCAGCGTTGTGACAAACTCCTACTCTGATATGCTTACTGACTGTGGGGTACATATTCATACAATAGATCAGGTGTTAAGTTAGTAAATGGGTTAGCGGCTAGGTTATTCTACGGTTTCCTGGGCGTCGTCGGTTTGGTTGGTCTGGTCTTCGGGGTCTTCGTTGCTGTGAAATTCTCTGAGGTCTGCCAGGTTAGCGGTTCTTCGCTTCCGACTAGTCTGAAGCACTGGACTCGGTAGGGTCCATCAAATTTTGGCGCTAACTTAGCCGCGAAACCATCAGCGGCGTTAGAAAGGTGATGTTGGCGTACTAATACCAAAGATCCGATCGTCGGGCGCCAGTGTCTTCTACGTAGGTTGTAATGGCGTCCTTGTTCCTGGCTTGCTTTGTTGGTTGTTGTTCCGGACGATGTCAAATATTTCCTTCAGCCGGGCTGCCTTAGCGAGCGCTGGTTCCGGTGTGGTCCCGGTTCCGGGAGTGACCTCGTCGTATAAGGCGCCAGGCAAGCGGGGTTCTCGTCCGTGTATCAGGAAGGCGGGGCTGAATCCTGTCGTATCCGAGACGCTGGAATTGATGGCCAGGGACAACTCGGGTAGTAGTTCGTCCCAGCTTCTTTGTTCTTCCGTGATGAATTGGGATATCATCGTCTTGATAGTCCTATTAGCCCTCTCGGTTGGATTTTCTTGGGGGCAGTAGGGCGCGGTGTGTTGTAACGCGACTCCGGCTGACTTGAGGAACGCTTTGAAGGATCGGCTGGTAAATTGGGTGCCATTATCGCATACGAACAGCTTAGGGACTCCGAACTGGCTGAGAATACGCTCTCGGAAGGCCCGTTCGAGGTTCGTTGCGGTGGCTTTCCTCAGGGGAACCAATTCGACCCATTTTGAAAAAATATCGAAGAACACTAGTAAGGTGGTGTTACCTCTTTTAGAGCGTGGCAGGGGTCCAACGAAGTCGGCATACAGTGTCGCAAATGGCTCGTTGACTTGACGGGTGAGCATCTTACCGGCGGGTTTCTGTTGCGTTATTTTGAACTTTTGACAGCTGAGGCACCCTCGGACGTATTGGCGCGCGTCTCGATACATACCGGGCCAGTAATACCTCTGTGATATCCTCGTGATGGTTTTCCGTACGCCGAGGTGTCCGGCAGTCGGCTGGTCGTGACATTCGCGTAATACCCTCAGACGGCTATCTTTGGGTACGCAAAGCTTCCATGAAACGTAGTCTTCATCGTCGGCTCGGTGTCCCAAGTGTCGGTAGAGTTGGCCGTTTTCGTAGACATAATCCGGGTACTTCTGGGGTTCGTCTTGTACTTGTCGTATTCTTTGTTTCAACCAGCGGCAGTCCGTCTTTTCACCGTCCATATACGCGAGAGTTTCTAATGGGTGCCTCGATAATGCGTCGGCCACCACATTCTGTTTACCCGGTCAGTATTGTATGTCATACTGATACTGCTGTAGTTCGAGGGCCCATCTGGCCACTCTCCCGTAGGGGCTTTCGAGGGTGTTAAGCCACTTTAAAGCGAGGTGGTCGGTGATGACGTTGAATCGGTAGCCTTCGAGATAACAACGGAGTTTCCTGATCGCCCATATTACGGCTAGACATTCTTTGTCCGTAGCGGAGTAATTTTCCTCGGCCTGGCTGAGGCGCCGACTGACGTATGCAATGACTCGTTCCTTGCCTTCGATGTCTTGAGTAAGAACGGCGCCTATTCCGACGTTGCTCGCATCAGTTTGTAGTGAAAACTTTACCGAGAAGTCAGGGCAAGCGAGGACGGGAGCGGTGGTTAGGAGTACTTTAAGGTGGTCAAAGGCCTCTTGTTGCTCCGGGGTCCATGTCCACGCACGTCCCTTCTTCAAAAGCTGGGACATGGGCTGGACTACGGCGGCGAAATTCGGGACAAATCTGCGGTACCACGATGCCATCCCGATGCACTGGCGAAGCTCTTTGAGGTTGGTTGGCGGTCTCAGGTCCTTCACTGCCGCTATTTTGTCAGGGTCAGTGTGGATACCTTCTTCGCTGACTACGTGGCCCAGATACTTGATTCGGCGTTGGAAGAAAACACATTTGTCGGCGTTGATCCGCAAGTTGGCCTTGCGCAATCTCGAGAACACTTGTTTTAGATTTTGCAAATGTTCCGCATAGTCCTTACCGACGATCACTATATCGTCCAGGTATGCGAACGCGAACGGCTCCATGTCTGCGCCGATGACTGTGTCGAGAGTACGTTGGAAAGTCGCGGCTGCCGAATGTAGCCCAAATGGCATTACTTTCCACTGGTAGAGTCCTCTCCCAGGTACTGTGAAAGCCGTTGCTTCGCGACTATCTCTGGCCATGGGTACTTGCCAGTATCCATTTTTCAAGTCCAAGGTCGTGATAAATCGTGCGTTCTTGAGACGTTCGAGGATATGATTTATCCTGGGTAACGGATAAGCATCAGGAATAGAACGTTCGTTCAACTGGCGGAAGTCTACGCACATCCGCCATTGTCCGTTTTTCTTCCGGACGAGGACGATTGGGGCGCTGTGCGGACTTCGCGATGGTTCAATGAGACCTTCTGTTAGCAGTTCGTCAACCTGTTTATCAATGATACGCATCATGGCTGGGTTTTTCGGATAATACCGTTGTTTTATTGGACGACTATCCCTCATAACAATGGTGTGTTCTGTTAGATCCGTCGTTCCCTGGAGATTCTCGAATTTGGGTAGCTCTTCGTCTAGGAACGCACGGATGTGGTGTGCAATGTCTGGGGGCCAGGGCTGTGTGTCTAATGTCGGGTCTCTTCTCGTGGAATCAACCATTTCGAGACCGGTGGTTTGGTCGGGGCATTCTGGGCGGATGGTCATGTCGAATGGACTAGAGGGGTCTGTGCTAGCGGGGCTATATTCGGTGATATTGGCGATAACCGGCGTGGTGTTGGCTGTGATGGCTAGGCTCGGCTCTTGTCGAAACTCCGATTCCATGGGCGTCACTAGCCTGACGGCGTCCATGTCCCCGGGTCCGACGGTGTTTGCTGAGTTGGAGATCCCTGTCGGTGTAGTGACCCTCGTGAGCTCCGTTGAAGTTAGCGCGCTCGTCCATTCTGTTGATGATCTGAAGTGTGTGGACTCTGTTGTCGTCCACGAACTCGTGGTCCTGGAGGCGATCCTCGTAATCGTGTTCTCTGTGGGCGTTCTGGTGGTCTTAATCTCGGTGGATATTCGCGTACTCGTGTTTCCTGAAGGCGTCCGTATGCTCGTAGTCTCGGTTAGCCTTCTCGTGGCCATATTACCCGTCGCTTGGCTTTGGGTTATGTTTGTTGGTGCTATATCCGTGGCCAGGGTTGCTGTTGCTGGCCTGGGATCCGTATTGTCTGTTGACGACGTCGTGGATGTGTTCTCAGTTGCTTGTCGTGGATTCTTGCTCTGTGTTGATGATGCCGTGGGCATGTTTTCTGCTGCTTGTCGTGGATTCTTGCTCTGTGTTGATGATGCCGTGGGCGTGTTCTCTGTTGCTTGTCGTGGATTCTTGCTCTGTGTTGATGATGCCGTGGGCATGTTCTCTGCTGCTTGTCGTAGATTCTTGCTCTTGGTTGGGGGTGTCGTAGCCGTGGTCTCGGTTGCTGGTCTCTTGTTCCTGTTCTTGGTTGGGGATGTCGTAGCCGTGGTCGTTGTTGCGTGTTTTAAGCTTTCATTCGCGGGTGCGGGAGTTTGTGTGTGGTTGAAGATGTCCTTTGGTTCGTCGACGTTGATGCAGCGACCTTTAAGATGTAGACGCGTAGTGCCACATTGGATCGTGGTTTCTATGGCTAGTTTCCCGAGGTTTCTCGTCGGCAGCATTGGATGGTCCTGACGCCGCGTTTGCCACATTCCCAACAGAATAAGAGGGGCCGGTTCTGGCAATTCGCGTATAAATGGTCCGCTCCGCCGCATCGTCGACATGCCGTGCGCGCGTTGGCTATGGGTAGTGCGTCGTGTTGGATCGTCCGGTTGGCTACTTCTCCCGCGGGTGTGGTAGTCTGGGCCGGGCCGGGTTTGGTCATGGGATCCCCGTGATTGTTGGGCGTTTGGCGAAACGCTTCCGATTCTGGTGAGACTCCGGTCGCTTGCATTCGGGGGTTAACTCATGGCGATCGTGTCGGGGTATCCTTCGCGGTGAATTGACGGCGTATGCGTGCCAACCACCTGATTCTTGTTGTTTTTGAACGCTCTCGAACTCTACGGCCAGTTGCGTGAGCTGGGCCAGACTTTGGAGTTCGTGTCTCCGCACGTACAGTTGGTATCCCGGTAAAGCGTTGTCGTAGATGCGTTTTAGTTCTTGGGTCGCGTCGTACCCCGCGTGGTGCATAAGCAGACGGATGTCAATGACAAAGTCCTTGAATAACTCGCCAGTCGATTGCTTACGGGCCCGTATCTTATCTTCCAATTGCTCAAAATATCGTGGCGGAAGAAAAAAGGTAAGGAATTCCTGACGGAAAGCGGCCCATGTGGCGTGCTGGAGTTGACTGGTTCGGAACCAACGGCTAGCTCGGTCGGTGAGAAGTTCGACCATGACTCGTGGCAGATGATTCACGTCGACGCCGTAGGACAGGGCACGTTCTTCGAGTGATTCTACGAATGCCAATGGGTCATCGTGGCCGTTGAACTGAATACCCCAGTGTCGAATCCTATCAGCCATTTGGTAGGTGCGGAGGGGTGAAGTGCTTGTTTGAGTCCTAGCCTCGCTGAGACCTTGTGTGGTGTCGATCGGGGAAAAGGTTCTCCTCGTCTGCACCGGACTGGACTCTGCTGACCTGGATATTTGAACGCTCCCCTCCGACGTTAAGATAATCGGGGGCACGTTGCCTTTGCTGGCGGTGGCCGGAGGGACTAGCAAGCCGAGCTTTTGGTCTACGACCTTCTTCTTCTCGGACGGGGCTTTGGTGGCAGGTTGCGGTGATCTGGCACGCCCCGCGGATCTGGAGTACTGCTTCTCGAGTTCTGCCAGGCGAGTCCAAGTCGCGGGTTCGAGTTTACCTTCAGTGAATATAGCGAAGGTCTTCCTAAGATCGTCGACTGGGCCTTCTTTGTCGAACCCGAACTCGTCTGCAAAGCCTTCGAGTTCATCCCGGCGGCGTTGGTATATCCAACCGGTACCCACCCCAGGATTCTGTATTGGTTCTGTGTGGTAGTACTCACTCTGATCGTGGTCAGTGCTCTGGTCCATGACAAGGAGTAGGAGCTCGAGACGTGGGAATACGTGAACGGGGAGTAACCGTAACTCTGGCTGACTAGAGTTGACTCGCTAGGTTTTATTTTGTACTGTCTTGACTGGTGTTTTATCGCCTTGTTTGTTTTTCGTCTTCAGCGACGTCGTTTAATGTTTTCTTTACGCACTGCACTTTGGAGTTTTGTTTTCAGGGACTTTAGCTTTGGGCTCTTCACTGGGCGTGTTGCACTGGCACTGCGTCTGTGTCACGAGGATTTTCAACTAGCGTTGCGCTTGTTTGGGTTTTAGTTAAACGGGGCACGGTGTTCGCGCTGTCGTGTTTTTTCGGGACGGCACTGTATTTGCGCTGCGGTGGTTTTATGGACCGGCACTGTGTTTGCGCTTCGATGAATTTTTGGGACGGCACTGTGTTTGCGCTGCGATGAATTTTTGGGACGGCACTGTATTTGCACTGCGATGGTTTTTTGGGACTGTACTGTACTTGTTTTCGCCGTCGTCTTGATCAATGATTCGGGAGGGAAAAAGTGTGTGTGTGTGTGTGTGTGTGTGTGTGAGTTTGTATGTATGATTTTCAGTCGGTGACGTGGGCGTATGTAGGTAAGCATGTGTCTAGTTAAAGCTCTGACTGTACTACAGGCACGTGGTTTTTGTGGCGGTAGATTTGCGGTGTGTGACGGTTACCTTCTCTTGAATCTCCCTAAGGTCCCTGCTCGGGCGCCACTTGTAAGGAACCTATTTCAGGCTGGGGTAAGCTCAGCCTGTCCAGGGTCGTCTACAAGAAAATTTGTAGTTGTTGGGAGACCTTAGGCAAGAGAAAGTACTGGGGTCACGTCCAGGAGAGTCAAGCGTGCGGCGTGTTTGCAGGGTGACGAGATTTCGCCGTAACCTCTGCGGTGTGCAGGGCGATTCTACCGGGGTGTGTGGGATCACTACGGCTCTTACGACCTTACGGCCCCTAACGTTACTAGACGGCGTATGGACTCTGGCCGTCGTTTACACGCCGTCGGGGTTTGTAGGACCCTGCGTTGTAGTGGCAACTCGTGAGACGAGGAACTCTAACGAGGGGGGGGGGGGAAGTGTTACGGAACCGTGCGTGATCGCGACGATTCGTACCACGACTGGGTTTCTAGGGGGGGGAATGGGCTGTGCGTAGTCGCGACAGTTCCTAGCTACTGGAGTATGCTACTGAGACGTGCGTAATCGCGACGACTCGTAAGGCTACTGGAGTTCTTGGAGGGATTGACTGTGCGTAATCGCGACAGCCACTAGCTACTGGAGGATGCTACTGAGACGTGCGTAATCGCGACGTCTCGTAAGGCTACAGGGTTTCTAGGGGGGGATTGACTGTGCGTAATCGCGACGGTCACTAGCTACTGGAGGATACTACTGAGACGTGCGTAATCGCGACGACTCGTAGGGCTACTGGAGTTTTGGGAGGGATTGACTGTGCGTAATCGCGACAGCCACTAGCTACTGGAGGATGCTACTGAGACGTGCGTAATCGCGACGTCTCGTAAGGCTACAGGGTTTCTAGGGGGGGATTGACTGTGCGTAATCGCGACGGTCACTAGCTACTGGAGGATACTACTGAGACGTGCGTAATCGCGACGACTCATAAGGCTAGGGAGCTTCTAGGGAGGATTGGGGATAACATGTAATGTGTATATGCGGATGAATGAATAAAAGACTTTACAGTATTTATGTTTTGTACAGAATTTTATTGAATAAATGGACCTAGCTGGTGGCCCTGGCTGCACCACGTGGAAAGCTTCACTTACTTGGATGGGTTGACGCGGTTAAAGGCAAGTGGGGTCTGTTGGCTACCGACAGCGGTGAGCGTATCGCCATAGACACGGAACGGCGCGAAATATATATTCTGTACACTAGGCTAAGACGTGCCCGTGAGAGTAGAGGGCGCGTTGTACGGTTTAAGCTGGGACGGCTCGAGACACGTGTCGGATTTGTAGTTGGCGACTTTTTTTCTTACGTGCGCGTTGGTTTGAGGTCTGCCGGCGAGTGTCTTCTTTCTTTTTTTTTTTGTCTCTCCTCACTCCCGCGATCGATACCCTTTTCTCTTTTTGCGATCGATATTCTCGGTGTGACCCTATCGACTCATTTCTGCGTTTCTCATTTTTCCGTGTTTTTATGGCCTTCATTGGCGGGTGTATTTAGGACGTAACTTATTACTAATTTAAATCTACATGAATACTAATAATAATGCCTTCAGTGGCGAATCGTGTAATGGTGCTAGTTATAATAACAAACAAAAGAAAAGAAATAATCAAAGAACCAGGGATCGATGTATGCTTCCAGTGGCGATGCAGATAACCGGTAGCCCCCTGTAGTCGGCAGCTTGTAAAGCACCTTGGGTCTTTACAATGTGCTCAAAAGGGCAAATAATAAACTTCGAAATGCAATAATAAGTAATTGTGATATTGAGTTGGTAAAAGCATTAGTGGAGATAGTGTTGAATACTTTGTTGAGTGTCGAGTACTTTACGAGGAAATCATAAGATATCAAAAGCGCAACTATATGCTCTAAAAAGGTATAAAAATACATTACGTTTTATTTCATGTTCAAAAAGGTCAATAAATTCCAAGCGAAAAGTTCTCATCCAAAACGGTGGATTTTTACCAATTCTAATAAGTTCATTGCTTTCGGGGATTTTTGGAAAAATTTTGAACAATGCTTAAAAGTAAGCATCAATTAAACAAAGTAATTTTAATGCACCCTAATGCATATCAAAAATTGCTAAATAGTGAAAAGGAAAATGATTTAATTAATATAACATTTTTACCTATTTTAAATGATAAAAAAACTAGTGACTTTAATAAATGGATAAAAATTCGTCAAGAATTGTGTTACTATCAAAATAAGAAAATAAATAAGACAATGGATTTACGAGCTAGACAGCAAAACCCACTTTCAGCACCCAAAAACATTGGAATACAAACGCCAGAAGAGTCAGTTTGGATAGATTCTAAGACCAACACAACTAATCACTACAATAAAAATAATGAATCTTCAAAAAATGAACGCTCTATCGACAATGACTTTCCTGCTCTACCTATCGACAGTGATGACGAGGATTTGAAGTTCGAACAATCTGTCAGCTCAAATAATAATAAACGTAAAGCTGAGGATACTTCATTTTTAGACACTCACACATCAAAAAAAGAAGCACTGACTAAGGTTAAGCTTACTGATAACAAAAAAAAACTAAGAGTACAACTTAAAAGTGAACCTCATCCATTTCAAGACTTAAAATACGTAAGTGGACGGGAAAAGTTGAGTAGATCTGTTATAAACAGAAACCCCGTTAAAATTGGAAAAAAACAAAATTAATTGGCTTTCGTATAATTAATAAGCTAAAAAGAAAATTGAGCATTGAAAATGGTATATTTAACAGAGTTTTTCGCTTCATTACTCAGTAACGATTCGTTAAATGTATATCATGATAACGTTAAATGTGCATTTACAAACATTGTGAATATTCCTGAAAACATGAACAATGAATGGGAAGGAGGAATTACAGACTCATATCTAAATAAATGTATAAAAACTATGCCTGAGAACACCTCTATAGTAGCTGAAGAAACGACAGAATTCGTGATTAGCTTAGTAAATGGGAAAACATTTGGATATGCAAATGAATCAGGGGAGTCTGAACCCTTTGAAAACTATTAATAAATTTACGCGATTACAAAATGGGGAAGGTATCATTTATCATCTAAACAAGGACGCAAACATACGCTGTCGAGATCAATGCTTCGTTGGACAGACCCTCTTCAATTGAATTCGTTTGCTTAGGAACTGGTAAAACATATCGAGACCTATCAATTGTTTACTTAAGACTTGTTGTACAACTAAGATAATACCAACATTGAAGGAAACAATGTTGGAGTAGTGAATAATATTTTGCATTCAATCTTTAAAAGTTCATCAGTTTCTCAGAGTGATAATAACTACCATTATAAATCGTACTTACAAACGATTTTACACTATGGTAGTGACGCCACTGAAAGTCACCTAGCCACTCAAGGTTATTATCCTAATTATGGTAAATTATTATCTGGGAGATATGTCAATACCCATGGATCCATTATACTCAAAAATATTTTTCAAAACAGTAATAAGGTTGAACTATTCGGAAAAGTTCATGGAAATATATTTAATCAATCAAAACTGCTTATAAATAATGTTGATTTGAGAAATAGTTTTAATATTGAAAAAAACAGCATTTTATTTTATGGAATCTGAAACTGAATCCAATCTTAAGATATTGGAAGCACAACTATTCATGAACCACATAACTGTTAATTCAAGCATTTTATTGGCCCATCATCATGTTTTACAAACTAAAAATGCCATTTATCCATACAGTAAAATTCAAGTAAAATCATTTAAAATATACCCTGGAAATAATACATTATCAATTGACAACGCAGTAATTGAACAGCTTCCTAATTTTTTGGCTTTTTGCATGGTAAAAAATAAATCATATTGTGGAAATCGAACAATGGATCCTTTTAGTTTTAATCATTTTAAAATTCAACGCTTTAATCTATTGGTTAATGGAGTGAAAGTACCATCGCAGGCTTTTGAGTTTGATTTCACGGACTCTGAAAATGTTCAAAGCTCAAGAGGATATAATATGCTATTCAGATCAAGTGGAATAAAACATTATGATCGAGGTTTACAAATTACAAAGGAAATGTTTGACAAAAATTGTTTTATATTAGCATTTGACTTAACTGCATACCATCACAATTCAACTGTATGCTCAAATTGAATTTCTCAAGGCGCTATCAGAATTGAATTACGTTCTGAACCTCTTATCGAAACAGTTACTTGTCTGGTGTACTGTGAATATGACTCAATGATTGATATTGATAAACATCGAAATATTCGTGTTGTAAAATGAATACATTGCAAATCGAACATTTGCTTTCTAAGCATTCAAGAACAAAAAAAAAATTTTTAAAGAAGTTTATCTCTCTGATAAGCTACCTAAATGCATTTCGAAATATCCTGCTTTTATAATAGCAAATACGGAGTCCTCAAGTCAACTAGGAACTCATTGAGTTGCTTTTTACTTTAATAGCAAACAATCAGAAGCATTTTTGGATTCAAATGGTCAATATCCTCAGAAGAAAGAATTTGTAAAATTATGAAGGAATAATTCGATTAAGTTTATATTAAACAAACAACCACTGTAAGGCTATTTTTCCAATACATGTGGTCATTACTGCATTTTATATGGAATCTTTAAAAGCAAACAAAAAACATTAAATTGTTTTTTAAAACAATTTAAGAAAAATGATTTTAATTATAATGATAAGTTAATCATGAAAATGTTTAAGAAAATTTGTTTGAAATAAAAAAACATAATGTTGTTGTAATGTAAATGTTATTTTATTGATTTCGGATTTATTCTCTTGTTTAAGTTATAATACTTAAGCATTAATTCTAATGCTTGAGCTTTTTTAGCCGGTAACGTATGACACAGACATGTGTCAGGTCCATCAGTAGCATCGTCATCGCTCAAGGGACACAGCTTATAATGAAACCCAAATTTTGAATACCGCAGCTCCTTTTCCTCCAGATCCTCCAAAATTATCATTAGGTTTTCCAGGGTAGTCACGTGTTCCTCGACGATCATCTCTCCGAATTGCATCAAAAAAAGTTTGATTTGCTTTGCATACATCTTACGACTGATGATGTTGATTCAAAGAGCAGGACTCTTTACATCCACACCTTTACACTTGTAATCTTATGTTTTATCTATGTATATTTTAAATGGTTTCTTTTTACATGTGTATACGTATACATATGTAATCCTTTTGTCATTATTTATTCTATACATAGTTAGTTGTTTCTTCTTCTCTTACACAAATCAAATGTATTCCATTGAATTCTTTATTTATTCTTTACATATAAATTGGAAATGGGCAGTGCTATATCTAGTCATCTCTTTTCCTTTTTATATAAGATGTGAAATTCCATGATCCTTCAACAACTTGAAGGGTGTTTTCGAGGAAAATTTGGTATCATAGGTTAGGTTAGGTTTGGTTATCCCGGACGGCCCCCGACGGGGCCTCTCATAGGCCAAAAAGGCCCTTAGTTATCCGGATCTTTGTATGGACCTTACGAGGGTTTTTCTGAGGTTCCGTAGTCCCCCAAAATCGAGGTGTTTTTAGCAAAGGCAATCAGTTTCCCTGGCGACCTCTTGGAGGCGTCCTCCAGTGATACCAGCATCGGTGCGCCAATGTACATTCTCCTTGCCCTTAAAAGAGAGCCGGACACCGGCAGATGAGATGTTCCAGGGTTTCGACAGCCCCGGGTTCATTGCATTTCCTGCAGGTGTCACTGTTAGTGATGTTCAGCCTGGTCGCATGCGACGCAGCCAGGCAGTGGCCTGTTAGTATGCCCACTAACAGTCTGCAATCCTTCCGTGGAAGATGCAGCAGATAGTGGCTGAGATTATCATTGCGTTCCTTGCACATGATTTTCGAGATTCTGCAGGTGGTGGTGTTCTTCCACCTGCTGTCTGTCCTCATTTTGGCCTGCTTCTCCAGGTCGCTTTGTAGCGTCCTTAGGGAGACCGGCATGCTTTCTGTCCTCTCGTTTGCCAGCCCGACGCCTTCCTTAGCCAGAACGTCCGCCTCTTCGTCTCCTTCGATGCCCTGGTGACTGCACTGACTTAGTCGTGCTTAGTGATTCTAGTGCCTCTCTGCTTGCCAGGACACTTCTAGAACTGACGGCGGACGACTGCATGGATTTTATCGCTGCCTGGCTGTCAACGAATATGTTGACCGTATTGTGTGGTCGCTCTGTGAGCTGAGCGACCTCTGCTGCCTTCTTGATGGCGAAAACTTCCGCCAGGAATATGCTGCATCGGTCGGGTAGCTTATACGACGCCCTTATTTCAGGGTTTGTACAGTATAGGCCTGCTCCTACTCCTTCATTCATCTTGGAGCCGTCGGTGTATATGTTGAGGTGTTGAGTCTGGTCCCGTCCCGCTTTCCAGACTTCGGGTCCCATGATTAGGTTTGTTTTTACTTCAAGGCACGTTAGGGGGATCATGTAGTTGGTTAAACTGATCATGTCCATTCCAATTAAACTATGCCCGAATCTTTGAGGAGACATGTTCCCCGACGCAACCAAGCGCTGTGCTGCCTTGCTTGCAGTCAGCTTAGCGTAGATGTCGAGGGGGTCGACTCCAAGTATAGTTTCGAGGGCTTTGGTTGGCGTTGACCTCAGCGCTCCTGTTATGCAGAGCAAAGCCTGCCGCTGAGTTCGTTCCATTAGCTTGTGATACGTCTTCTTTTCAGTAGCTTTCCACCACACTAGGACTCCATACGGCAGAGTTGGTCGCATTACCGAGATGTAGATCCAATGCATCAGAGCGGGCGACAGGCCCCATGTGCTACTAAGCATCTTCTTGGATGCATAAAGTGCAGTGGTGGCATTTTTCACCCGCTCTACTACATTGGGTCTCCATGCCAGCTTACTGTCCAGTACTGTGCCGAGGTATTTGACCTGTGCTTTAGGGGTTAGCCTTGTTTGGTTTCGGGGGGACCCATGTTGGTACCTTTTATCTCTTGGTGAAGAGGATGAGGTCCGTTTTATCCGCGTTGATACTGAGTCCTACTCCATCTTCCCACTCACATATCTCCCTGAGTGTTCGTTCCATTATGGAGCTGAGAGTAGACGGACATACACCCGTGATAAGTACGCTTATGTCGTCTGCATAAGCTGTTATTTTTGGGGCTTTCCTTCCGAATCTCTTGATGAGGTTGTCGACCACCAGGTTCCACAGGAGGGGTGACAGGACTCCACCCTGGGGTGTGCCCCTGTGTGCACCTCTGACCATGGAGGCGGGGGCACCGCCTCCGATTGCACCCGTCTACAACTTAGAAGGTTTTTTATCCAGAGGTTGACGGGTGGGTGCTGGTAGCTTCTAGGCAGTCCATTATGGCCGAGAACTACTCGATCTGGTTCGGAGAATACAAACACAGCGAGGAGCTGTCCAAGGTGTTCATGTCGTGCAATCTCATCACTGGCATGTTCCAGCGCCTCGACAAGATGCGCAAGCAGGCCTTCGCCTCCGTGTGCCTCTTCGGTGAAGACAACAACAACATCGGAAGAAGCGACAACTGACCAGCAAGCGTGAGGGGCAGGCCGCCTCTTACGTCTACGATGGAGCATCAGCGAGCCAACCGGCGACGACCAGCTGATGCAGACGAGCATGATGACAGCAGAAAAATTTTTTTTTTTGATAAAATTATTAAAATAAGATACATACGATATAAGAAAACCATTGTAAAATTGAGCGGAACTCTTTCTGCCCGATAGCGGTGTAGCCTGTAAAGCTATACGAACAAATAGGTGGGAAACTGTAAAAGAATATTCAAATATCAATCCATAATATAGGGGAAATAATGGGGCCCAAAATGGGGCTAATAGAAAATAATGTATTATATATACATACCTATTATGTATAATAATATATACATATCTATTTTTGCACATGTTAGGTATTACCAGAAATTACTTACAACCCCATTCACTAAACAAAAAAAGGATATCATACCTAATATGCGGAAAATATAATATAGAAAACAAATATAGAAAAAAAATATGGAAAAAAAATTGTATGAAATGTCCTGCCCGCAGAATAAATTTTATTTTTTTTTTCAATGAAGAAATTCCTAGTAAAATTTTTAACAGTTTGAACATATTATGGCTACTACTTCTGGAATTCCATCTCCAAAATAGGCTCTCTAGAGCCTGTGGTATCAGGCAGAGGCTAAGGAAAATATTAATTGCAATATTTCTCAGAGTAAATTCGATATTTACTTTATTTATTTAATTTCTATATTAAAGTGTTCATCAAAATGATTATTATTGTTAGCAAAGTCGTCCTTTGCTTTCAGGACCTTCATATGCTTGCACTACTTCTTGCTACTGCTACTTATTGTCATTTTGACAAAGGAGTCCTTCGTTTTCAAAGTGATCGGAAATTTTTGTTTCCGACCTAATTTGCGTATGGCCAATTTTGTTGGAGAAGTATGAAGGGCTTTAGGCTACGTTAAGAAATTCAAGATTCGTCTGAACCATTGTTATTTCGGTTATAACTGGTTACTAGGCAATCTGTTTTTGTTTATTATGCATTGCATAAATTGCATAAATTGCTTGTGCAGGCATAGCAGACATAAAAATAATTATTATCTTTGACAGGGACGAAACTCGTCCTATGTCTATGTTTGATGCTTAAGTTTTTCACAATACTAGACCGAGTTGGTCTAAAGATTCATACATACATATATATGTCCTAATTTTGGCCTGCTTCTCCAGGTCGCTTTGTAGCGTCCTTAGGGAGACCGGCATGCTTTCTGTCCTCTCGTTTGCCAGCCCGACGCCTTCCTTAGCCAGAACGTCCGCCTCTTCGTCTCCTTCGATGCCCTGGTGACTGCACTGACTTAGTCGTGCTTAGTGATTCTAGTGCCTCTCTGCTTGCCAGGACACTTCTAGAACTGACGGCGGACGACTGCATGGATTTTATCGCTGCCTGGCTGTCAACGAATATGTTGACCGTATTGTGTGGTCGCTCTGTGAGCTGAGCGACCTCTGCTGCCTTCTTGATGGCGAAAACTTCCGCCAGGAATATGCTGCATCGGTCGGGTAGCTTATACGACGCCCTTATTTCAGGGTTTGTACAGTATAGGCCTGCTCCTACTCCTTCATTCATCTTGGAGCCGTCGGTGTATATGTTGAGGTGTTGAGTCTGGTCCCGTCCCGCTTTCCAGACTTCGGGTCCCATGATTAGGTTTGTTTTTACTTCAAGGCACGTTAGGGGGATCATGTAGTCGGTTAAACTGATCATGTCCATTCCAATTAAACTATGCCCGAATCTTTGAGGAGACATGTTCCCCGACGCAACCAAGCGCTGTGCTGCCTTGCTTGCAGTCAGCTTAGCGTAGATGTCGAGGGGGTCGACTCCAAGTATAGTTTCGAGGGCTTTGGTTGGCGTTGACCTCAGCGCTCCTGTTATGCAGAGCAAAGCCTGCCGCTGAGTTCGTTCCATTAGCTTGTGATACGTCTTCTTTTCAGTAGCTTTCCACCACACTAGGACTCCATACGGCAGAGTTGGTCGCATTACCGAGATGTAGATCCAATGCATCAGAGCGGGCGACAGGCCCCATGTGCTACTAAGCATCTTCTTGGATGCATAAAGTGCAGTGGTGGCATTTTTCACCCGCTCTACTACATTGGGTCTCCATGCCAGCTTACTGTCCAGTACTGTGCCGAGGTATTTGACCTGTGCTTTAGGGGTTAGCCTTGTTTGGTTTCGGGGGGACCCATGTTGGTACCTTTTATCTCTTGGTGAAGAGGATGAGGTCCGTTTTATCCGCGTTGATACTGAGTCCTACTCCATCTTCCCACTCACATATCTCCCTGAGTGTTCGTTCCATTATGGAGCTGAGAGTAGACGGACATACACCCGTGATAAGTACGCTTATGTCGTCTGCATAAGCTGTTATTTTTGGGGCTTTCCTTCCGAATCTCTTGATGAGGTTGTCGACCACCAGGTTCCACAGGAGGGGTGACAGGACTCCACCCTGGGGTGTGCCCCTGTGTGCACCTCTGACCATGGAGGCGGGGGCACCGCCTCCGATTGCACCCGTCTACAACTTAGAAGGTTTTTTATCCAGAGGTTGACGGGTGGGTGCTGGTAGCTTCTAGGCAGTCCATTATGGCCGAGAACTACTCGATCTGGTTCGGAGAATACAAACACAGCGAGGAGCTGTCCAAGGTGTTCATGTCGTGCAATCTCATCACTGGCATGTTCCAGCGCCTCGACAAGATGCGCAAGCAGGCCTTCGCCTCCGTGTGCCTCTTCGGTGAAGACAACAACAACATCGGAAGAAGCGACAACTGACCAGCAAGCGTGAGGGGCAGGCCGCCTCTTACGTCTACGATGGAGCATCAGCGAGCCAACCGGCGACGACCAGCTGATGCAGACGAGCATGATGACAGCAGAAAAATTTTTTTTTTTTGATAAAATTCTTAAAATAAGATACATACGATATAAGAAAACCATTGTAAAATTGAGCGGAACTCTTTCTGCCCGATAGCGGTGTAGCCTGTAAAGCTATACGAACAAATAGGTGGGAAACTGTAAAAGAATATTCAAATATCAATCCATAATATAGGGGAAATAATGGGGCCCAAAATGGGGCTAATAGAAAATAATGTATTATATATACATACCTATTATGTATAATAATATATACATATCTATTTTTGCACATGTTAGGTATTACCAGAAATTACTTACAACCCCATTCACTAAACAAAAAAAGGATATCATACCTAATATGCGGAAAATATAATATAGAAAACAAATATAGAAAAAAAATATGGAAAAAAAATTGTATGAAATGTCCTGCCCGCAGAATAAATTTTATTTTTTTTTTCAATGAAGAAATTCCTAGTAAAATTTTTAACAGTTTGAACATATTATGGCTACTACTTCTGGAATTCCATCTCCAAAATAGGCTCTCTAGAGCCTGTGGTATCAGGCAGAGGCTAAGGAAAATATTAATTGCAATATTTCTCAGAGTAAATTCGATATTTACTTTATTTATTTAATTTCTATATTAAAGTGTTCATCAAAATGATTATTATTGTTAGCAAAGTCGTCCTTTGCTTTCAGGACCTTCATATGCTTGCACTACTTCTTGCTACTGCTACTTATTGTCATTTTGACAAAGGAGTCCTTCGTTTTCAAAGTGATCGGAAATTTTTGTTTCCGACCTAATTTGCGTATGGCCAATTTTGTTGGAGAAGTATGAAGGGCTTTAGGCTACGTTAAGAAATTCAAGATTCGTCTGAACCATTGTTATTTCGGTTATAACTGGTTACTAGGCAATCTGTTTTTGTTTATTATGCATTGCATAAATTGCATAAATTGCTTGTGCAGGCATAGCAGACATAAAAATAATTATTATCTTTGACAGGGACGAAACTCGTCCTATGTCTATGTTTGATGCTTAAGTTTTTCACAATACTAGACCGAGTTGGTCTAAAGATTCATACATACATATATATGTCCTAATTTTGGCCTGCTTCTCCAGGTCGCTTTGTAGCGTCCTTAGGGAGACCGGCATGCTTTCTGTCCTCTCGTTTGCCAGCCCGACGCCTTCCTTAGCCAGAACGTCCGCCTCTTCGTCTCCTTCGATGCCCTGGTGACTGCACTGACTTAGTCGTGCTTAGTGATTCTAGTGCCTCTCTGCTTGCCAGGACACTTCTAGAACTGACGGCGGACGACTGCATGGATTTTATCGCTGCCTGGCTGTCAACGAATATGTTGACCGTATTGTGTGGTCGCTCTGTGAGCTGAGCGACCTCTGCTGCCTTCTTGATGGCGAAAACTTCCGCCAGGAATATGCTGCATCGGTCGGGTAGCTTATACGACGCCCTTATTTCAGGGTTTGTACAGTATAGGCCTGCTCCTACTCCTTCATTCATCTTGGAGCCGTCGGTGTATATGTTGAGGTGTTGAGTCTGGTCCCGTCCCGCTTTCCAGACTTCGGGTCCCATGATTAGGTTTGTTTTTACTTCAAGGCACGTTAGGGGGATCATGTAGTCGGTTAAACTGATCATGTCCATTCCAATTAAACTATGCCCGAATCTTTGAGGAGACATGTTCCCCGACGCAACCAAGCGCTGTGCTGCCTTGCTTGCAGTCAGCTTAGCGTAGATGTCGAGGGGGTCGACTCCAAGTATAGTTTCGAGGGCTTTGGTTGGCGTTGACCTCAGCGCTCCTGTTATGCAGAGCAAAGCCTGCCGCTGAGTTCGTTCCATTAGCTTGTGATACGTCTTCTTTTCAGTAGCTTTCCACCACACTAGGACTCCATACGGCAGAGTTGGTCGCATTACCGAGATGTAGATCCAATGCATCAGAGCGGGCGACAGGCCCCATGTGCTACTAAGCATTTTCTTGGATGCATAAAGTGCAGTGGTGGCATTTTTCACCCGCTCTACTACATTGGGTCTCCATGCCAGCTTACTGTCCAGTACTGTGCCGAGGTATTTGACCTGTGCTTTAGGGGTTAGCCTTGTTTGGTTTCGGGGGGACCCATGTTGGTACCTTTTATCTCTTGGTGAAGAGGATGAGGTCCGTTTTATCCGCGTTGATACTGAGTCCTACTCCATCTTCCCACTCACATATCTCCCTGAGTGTTCGTTCCATTATGGAGCTGAGAGTAGACGGACATACACCCGTGATAAGTACGCTTATGTCGTCTGCATAAGCTGTTATTTTTGGGGCTTTCCTTCCGAATCTCTTGATGAGGTTGTCGACCACCAGGTTCCACAGGAGCGGTGACAGGACTCCACCCTGGGGTGTGCCCCTGTGTGCACCTCTGACCATGGAGGCGGGGGCACCGCCTCCGATTGCACCCGTCTACAACTTAGAAGGTTTTTTATCCAGAGGTTGACGGGTGGGTGCTGGTAGCTTCTAGGCAGTCCATTATGGCCGAGAACTACTCGATCTGGTTCGGAGAATACAAACACAGCGAGGAGCTGTCCAAGGTGTTCATGTCGTGCAATCTCATCACTGGCATGTTCCAGCGCCTCGACAAGATGCGCAAGCAGGCCTTCGCCTCCGTGTGCCTCTTCGGTGAAGACAACAACAACATCGGAAGAAGCGACAACTGACCAGCAAGCGTGAGGGGCAGGCCGCCTCTTACGTCTACGATGGAGCATCAGCGAGCCAACCGGCGACGACCAGCTGATGCAGACGAGCATGATGACAGCAGAAAAATTTTTTTTTTTTGATAAAATTATTAAAATAAGATACATACGATATAAGAAAACCATTGTAAAATTGAGCGGAACTCTTTCTGCCCGATAGCGGTGTAGCCTGTAAAGCTATACGAACAAATAGGTGGGAAACTGTAAAAGAATATTCAAATATCAATCCATAATATAGGGGAAATAATGGGGCCCAAAATGGGGCTAATAGAAAATAATGTATTATATATACATACCTATTATGTATAATAATATATACATATCTATTTTTGCACATGTTAGGTATTACCAGAAATTACTTACAACCCCATTCACTAAACAAAAAAAGGATATCATACCTAATATGCGGAAA
Organism: Drosophila affinis; assembly: GCA_037356375.1. NCBI lineage: Eukaryota > Metazoa > Arthropoda > Insecta > Diptera > Drosophilidae > Drosophila > Drosophila affinis. The sequence goes on along the minus strand of CM074802.1, from coordinate 32,111,466 downwards.
ATATAATATAGAAAACAAATATAGAAAAAAAATTGTATGAAATGTCCTGCCCGCAGAATAAATTTTATTTTTTTTTTCAATGAAGAAATTCCTAGTAAAATTTTTAACAGTTTGAACATATTATGGCTACTACTTCTGGAATTCCATCTCCAAAATAGGCTCTCTAGAGCCTGTGGTATCAGGCAGAGGCTAAGGAAAATATTAATTGCAATATTTCTCAGAGTAAATTCGATATTTACTTTATTTATTTAATTTCTATATTAAAGTGTTCATCAAAATGATTATTATTGTTAGCAAAGTCGTCCTTTGCTTTCAGGACCTTCATATGCTTGCACTACTTCTTGCTACTGCTACTTATTGTCATTTTGACAAAGGAGTCCTTCGTTTTCAAAGTGATCGGAAATTTTTGTTTCCGACCTAATTTGCGTATGGCCAATTTTGTTGGAGAAGTATGAAGGGCTTTAGGCTACGTTAAGAAATTCAAGATTCGTCTGAACCATTGTTATTTCGGTTATAACTGGTTACTAGGCAATCTGTTTTTGTTTATTATGCATTGCATAAATTGCATAAATTGCTAGTGCAGGCATAGCAGACATAAAAATAATTATTATCTTTGACAGGGACGAAACTCGTCCTATGTCTATGTTCGATGCTTAAGTTTTTCACAATACTAGACCGAGTTGGTCTAAAGATTCATACATACATATATATGTATTCAAATATGGACGTCTATGTCCACGTTTTTCCGACATCGTTATTTTACACGGACACTGGCTTTCAAATTTATGAAATGATCCCAGTAAAGTTCAAAATAGATACATTCAACTAAAGATTCATCTAATGTCCCACATGTACGTCCATGTTCAAGGCTTTTCAACATTAATTTAATGTTTATTTAACTATGGACACTGACTTTGAAAGTTAAGAAAGTTCAAAGTTATCTGAAGTCGAATCTCCTTCAGCATTTTTGTTGACCCTTAGTAGGTCATTGTAAGCCAAACGCTTGTTTCAAAATTTTCGTGGAAATCAGGAACCCAGAAGTGGTACCGACCACGGTAGATGACTATCGATGGCCAAAAAAGTCATTTAAAGAAAAAAAAAAAAAAAACAAGAAGTCACTTCCAGGCAACAAAGATCAAAGTAGACAAAAATCCTGCGCAGGAAATAAAATAGTAGAATTGGCCAGGCAATCTACAGAAAAAGCTTCAAAGCCCAACGTATTCGAAGTCATAAAAAAATGACGAGGTACGTAAAGTATGACGTTAGCGATTTATATACTAATGGAACCTTCGACTTAGGTCAATTCTTCCAAAGGCTTGAAATGCAAGCCGGTATACATAAAATCAGCCAACTCAAAGTGGCACCGTGGGAAAATATCTTTGAACATGTTTCAATAGATAATTTCAAGATAATGGGCATTAAAAAAATTGAAAACATTAAGATTAGCGCTACTCAACCCGGTGACCTTAATAATAAAAGATCAAGAAAAACAAGCAATTTTGTCTACAAACCAAAACGATCCTATATAATATAGCTAAGGCTATATTTGAGTCTTTTATTCTGAAGTACGGTCCAATGAAGACGTTCATTACGGACATAGGAACAGAGTATTAGGATTCATTCATAAATGACGTTCAAATAGTTAAACAAAAAGAAACATTTTTTTTTTTTACATCTTCTGCCTACCACCAACAGACATTTCATTACAAAAGCAATTTTTTTATTATTCATGGAACCTACATACATAACATGTGCAGAAGTATATATATGAAACAAAAATAAAACAAAATTATTATAGTATTCATAAAAATACATCAAACAAAAATTCTTTTCGATAACAAAAAAAAAAATATATATAAAATAAAATAAATAAATAAGTAAAATAACTTCACTAGGTTACGTTATTTTTCAAAAGGAGGGAGTTGTAGTATGCACATATATCGAGGGTACACTGTACCCAGTAACAAATCATCAGCAATACTTTATTGCATAAATACAAACCCATCAGCGACACTTTGTCGCTGACATAAACAATCTCTAAAGAGCCCAACACATTCCCAGTGCAACGTAATACGATCGCACTTGAATGTAACGGGCAACGGCCAGAACCTAGTCAGCATAAATGCAGGGTTCTGACCGTATATACATAATATACTATGTGCATGCGTCTCTCCGTTCTTCAGCAACGTTTCCGTTGCTTAATATATAAACACACATACATATACTTATGTATGCCGCTGCTCCGCTGCTGGCTTCGCCAGCGTAGCAATGGGCAGCGTTAGGCTAAGCTAATCCATAAGAGAAGTGTGTGTTGATTATTGAAACATACTTGACTCCGACCAGATGTGTCGGAGTCACAAAGCAAACCTGGTGAAATTCTTTAAACTTTTCTACAGTGGTCCTTATCAGTTAAATAAGGGACTAATTTATTTTCAAATGATGTTTTTTTGAGTTTACATCCTGTGATCTTGTACTCAAATCCTATACATAGATCCTCTACCTTGGTGTATCCAATCGCAGGCTTTATTTCGTTAAGTATCTCATTTTATATAAGAAAAAGAATAGTTTTTTACATACCATTATAATAATATAAAGTGTTCAAACTACTCACTGTTTTATACTAAATTATTTATTCAAGATTACATGATCTTTTATACACTCATTAGTACATAATTTAAAGATAAAACCCAATCGTTCTAATTATATAAAAGTCAGATGTCTTAAATCTGATTGGTTGTTGAGTGAGAATGAATCATATATACATATATTTCAAATATTATAGTTTCATTTTCTGTCTACATAGTCAACATGAAAACGTTATATGAACAGAATGAAATGTATACCGTTTTGTAGCTATGATCATAACCTGAAATCATATATGAGGACTTCAGTTCTTTAGATGATTCAGTTTATTTTCATTTCGAGTTGTGTTGTGTAAAAAAATCTTTTAGTTCTCGTAATGGACTAAAAAAACACACCTTAAAAGTCCACAACTTAAGTTATTCAAAATCAAAATCATAATTTTATCAATGTTGCTTATGTCCTGGAACTAAGCTGTTTTGGCTTAGATTTGATTTAAATATGCATATTTTATTGACGCATTACAACGAATTAAAGCAAAAAAAAAGAAAAATTAAATACTAAGAAATAAAATAATCTGGAAATTTCTTTAAATATATATGGCTTTAGATAAATTTACCTTATATAATAGAATATGAAATTGAACCAATAAATACACCTGTACCTGTATTCTACCTGAAATCCATTTATTCTTTTTGTGTAATCCTTACTTGGAAACCAGTTTCAAACGAATCATCTGATTCTCTTTGGGGGATGTAACATGTAATCCAAACTTGGAAAACCAGTTTCAAACGAATCCCCTGATTCTCTTTGGGGGATGTAACGTGTAATAAGAGGAAGCGAAATTCAACCAATCAAACCAATCGAAAATAAATATTGGATAAATGTAGCATTTTATTTATTATTTTTAGACAAATACATGAAATGTTTATATTATAACTATAATCGTAATATTAAAATTCAGCCGCTATTAATTCAGCGTCATCTTCATCCCGAAGTAGTTCCTGGAGGCGATGCCCTTCATCAAACAAATCAAAAATGTCGTCATCATCCGGGAAAACGTATGATGAATAAGGATTTGACATTGCAATTATGGAATCATCATCATCCCATTGAACCTCATACATAGCATTTAAATTCTCGAGATCTCTCTCCAGAGCGTTTTGAGTCTTAATCCCAAAAATCAAGGAAAGGTCCACGGAGTCTGGCTGAGAGTCAAGATTTATGGGTGATTCCGGTTGTAAATTTACAAAAATGATCTCGTGGTCGTCCATTTTAGTTCACAGCTCACTAGATTTTATAATAGCTTATAGCTGTGAGTAGCTATTATATAGGCAACCAACTATAGGACAGTGCTAGGAATACAAAAAACAGACAAAGAAAAAGAAAGTGAAAAAACGACTCTAAAATATTGAGGCCCTTACAAGAAATACATTAAAAAAATTACCCCTAAACTATTACCAGTTTCATTTCAAAGGGATGAAATACCTGTTTGAATCGCCACATAAAACCAATCGAGCAAACCGGTCCATCATAAATGTGAGGGAGGAGAGAGTATAAGTGAGAGGTAAAATAAATAAAAGGGAGGAGAGAGAGTGTAAGTGAGAGGATCGAGATATATTTGGGAGTCTAATTAGACACGAGTGAAAGATCGGTCGTGTCTTCACTTCGCTCCGCCTAAATAATTTTATTTTTGTGACCAAAGAAAAGTAATTGTGTTGTATTATTGCTTACTGTGTTTTAAACTGATCGTGAAACTAAATTACGATCCGTGTTTATTCTTTAATCGTGCATTTGTGCAGTTAATTCCAATTGCAATTACAATTTTGCAATTTTTGTGCATTCTTTCTAGTCCAACTCGTTCTTATGCTCAGCTGATTTGTTGTTGCTATATGCATCGTATGCTGCACTCTCCCTGAGCCGCTGTCTAATTTTATACGTCTACTTTGTCTATCATCTGCTTATTTTTCATACATATTAACATACATACATATACCATATCAAACAATGAGCACCTGCTGTGCTAAACGCTGAGACGGTCACCGTTCGGTAGCTACACGTCAAACATTTATTTTCTGCTGGTTGTGTGACAACACGGCTCACTCTAGCTGCGCGGGTTTTAGTCATATCGGTGGTCGCGTTGTCGAGCTGATTAAGACCCGCTGCGGTCTCAACTGGACTTGTTGGGATTGCAGGGCAGTTGAAGCCGATATGCGAACTTTTATGAGACAGACTCATAACGAATTCGTAGCTTTAAACTCTGAATTCCGGAAATTGCAGGATAAGTTTACCTCAATGGAAGCTCATTTTAAAAATCTTAAAATTATAAATGAGTCTCCAAAGGGAAGAAAGGTTACACCTAGTCTGCCCAGTGTTCACAGTTCTAATTCTCTTGCAGCTAAAGACTCTGACGTTCCTCCATCAGTTCGCCAGCCTTGATCGACTTTGGCGCCAAGGAAATCGATGTACATGCAACTACATCGAAAAAGAAGGCTGGCTCTTCACATGTTGGCTGTTCACCTGTGCCTGTGTCTGCCAAGGATGTCCAACTGGACATTAATGTTCATCCAGTGCCTGTGATTGCACAGGTTGTCCAACCGGACAGTAATGGTCATACAGATGTCGGCATCACAGTGCCCCCTACGGAAGTCGATATTGCTGTCAGCATGGAAGTTGAAGTAGTTCCTTCCACACCGGCTCGCACTGGCACCTCAGCCAGCGCTATCCCATCTGCTCCTCGGGTAGAACCCGCCTCTGCCTCACCCATAAGCCATGTGACCCCTCTCGACCGATCTACTCTCTTCGCTGTCACTCCTCTAAAATCTATCTTTGTCTCACGTCTTATGGAATCGGCTACGCATGCAATGGTTCGAGAGTATATTTTCTCTAAACTAAACATCAATAGCTCCTCTGACATAGTAGTTACTAAATTTTCTTTTAAAGAAAAACGTAATATTTCCTCCTTAAAAATTCTTGTTCCGGAGAAGTTGGTTAAGACTATGTTGGAACCCTCTTTCTGGCCCGAGCACACTATCTGTCATATTTTCAAGGGTCGATCACGATCTTCGCAACCCACTCCTCGGGAAGGAATCCTTAGAACTCCTTCTACTGATTTTCCATCTACTTCAAAAAACTGAATTCTTCCCCACCTCTAAAGATCACTTATCAGAATGTACGTGGCCTGTGCAGTAAGCTCACCAAATTACATGCGGATAGTGCAACTTTTGATTTTTTTGAATATGGCTCAATTCCTCAATCTCGGATTCCGAGATTTTTGTAGATAATTTTAACATATATAGATCTGATAGACCATCCCGAGGTGGCGGCGTCCTAATTGCCGTTCGTTCCGACTTATCTTCCCAACTCTTTTCCATCGATGAGCTCAACACTATTGAAATTATCGTTGTTAAAATTCGTCTGTGTTCTTTTAATTTATTCATATCATGCTCTTACATCCCACCGTCCTCTGAATTTACAATTTATATGCTTCACGCTGCCCATCTCGAGTCCGGTTTGTCTCAGCTTGATGATTCTGATCGTCTTATTGTCCTCGGTGACTTTAATCTCCCTAATGTCACTTTTTCCCCATCCAATGACTCAAACTTAATGTTCCCAACTATGCAGCATGACTTCGTTGATTCTCTGTCCGATACATCGTTAGGCCAGGTAAATGGCATACGCAATAGCATGTGTAGGACCCTTGATCTCGTCTTTACAACCGATGCTTCGAGCACTTTGGTATGTCGAGGATCACCTCTATCATTCCCTGAAGATCCATACCATCCCACACTTTCAATTGATTTCATGTTACTGTCTTCAAGCCCTATAACGTCGTTTATTAAGCATAAGCTTTCTGTCCTCTCGTTTGCCAGCCCGACGCCTTCCTTAGCCAGAACGTCCGCTTCTTCGTCTCCTTCGATGCCCTGGCGACTGGGAACCCAATAGATCTGCACTGACTTAGTCGTGCTTAGTGTTTCTAGTGCCTCCCTGCTTGCCAGGACACTTCTAGAACTGACCGCGGACGACTGCATGGATTTTATCGCTGCCTGGCTGTCAACGAATATGTTGACCGTATTGTGTGGTCGCTCTGTGAGCTGAGCGACCTCTGCTGCCTTCTTGATGGCGAAGACTTCCGCCAGGAATATGCTGCATCGGTCGGGTAGCTTATACGACGCCCTTATTTCAGGGTTTGTACAGTATAGGCCTGCTCCTACTCCTTCATTCATCTTGGAGCCGTCGGTGTATATGTTGAGGTGTTGAGTCTGGTCCCGTCCCGCTTTCCAGTCTTCGGGTCCCATGAGGAGGTTTGTTTTTACTTCAAGGCACGTTAGGGGGATCATGTAGTCGGTTGAACTGATCATGTCCATTCCAATTAAACTATGCCCGAATCTTTGAGGAGACATGTTCCCCGACGCAACCAAGCGCTGTGCTGCCTTGCTTGCAGTCAGCTTAGCGTAGATGTCGAGGGGGTCGACTCCAAGTATAGTTTCGAGGGCTTTGGTTGGCGTTGACCTCAGCGCTCCTGTTATGCAGAGCAAAGCCTGCCGCTGAGTTCGTTCCATTAGCTTGTGATACGTCTTCTTTTCAGTAGCTTTCCACCACACTAGGACTCCATACGGCAGAGTTGGTCGCATTACCGAGATGTAGATCCAATGCATCAGAGCGGGCGACAGGCCCCATGTGCTACTAAGCATCTTCTTGGATGCATAAAGTGCAGTGGTGGCATTTTTCACCCGCTCTACTACATTGGGTCTCCATGCCAGCTTACTGTCCAGTACTGTGCTGAGGTATTTGACCTGTGCTTTAGGGGTTAGCCTTGTTTGGTTTCGGGGGGACCCATGTTGGAACCTTTTATCTCTTGGTGAAGAGGATGAGGTCCGTTTTATCCGCGTTGATACTGAGTCCTACTCCATCTTCCCACTCACATATCTCCCTGAGTGTTCGTTCCATTATGGAGCTGAGAGTCGACGGACATGCACCCGTGATAAGTACGCTTATGTCGTCTGCATAAGCTGTTATTTTTGGGGCTTTCCTTACGAATCTCTTGATGAGGTTGTCGACCACCAGATTCCACAGGAGGGGTGACAGGACTCCACCCTGGGGTGTGCCCCTGTGTGTACCTCTGACCATGGAGGCGGGGGCACCGCCTCCGATTGCACCCGTCTACAACTTAGAAGGTTTTTTATCCAGAGGTTGACGGGTGGGTGCTGGTAGCTTCTAGGCAGTCCATTATGGCTTCTGTAGCGACGTTATTAAATGCTTCGGATATGTCTACGAATACTCCAAATGCATATTTCATAGTGTTGAGGGCTTTCTCGACGGTAGCTACTAGCTGTGCTGTTGCCACCGATTTTCCCTTGGTGTAGGCGTGTTGGTTGGTTGACATCAGTCCGCTTACTTCAGTTCTGATATGTAGATCCAGCAGCTTTTCTAATGTTTTCAGTAAGAAAGAGGTTAGGCTTATCGGTCTGTAATCCTTGGAACTTAGATAGCTGCACTTTCCTGCTTTTGGGAGGAAGACAACTCTAAAGGTTCTCCATTGGATCGGAGTAATATAACCATTTGTAACATAACTTTTACGTAAAAATATCCAAAGTTGTTCGTGGTCCTTATCAGTTAAATAAGGGACTAATTTATTTTCAAATGATGTTTTTTTGAGTTTACATCCTGTGATCTTGTACTCAAATCCTATACATAGATCCTCTACCTTGGTGTATCCAATCACAGACTTTATTTCGTTAAGTATCTCAAGGAAAGCCTAAGTACATAAACATTTTATTAGACGCTTATCATTTTATATAAGAAAAAGAATATTTTTTTACATACCATTATAATAATATAAAGTGTTCAAACTACTCACTGTTTTATACTAAATTATTTATTCAAGATTACATGATCTTTTATACACTCATTAGTACATAATTTAAAGATAAAAACCAATCGTTCTAATTATATAAAAGCCAGATGTCTTAAATCTGATTGGTTGTTGAGTGAGAATGAATCATATATACATATATACACATATATTTCAAATATTATAGTTTCATTTTCTGTCTACATAGTCAACATGAAAACGTTATATGAACAGAATGAAATGTATACCGTTTTGTAGCTATGATCATAACCTGAAATCATATATGAGGACTTCAGTTCTTTAGATGATTCAGTTTATTTTCATTTCGAGTTGTGTTGTGTAAAAAAATCTTTTAGTTCTCGTAATGCACTAAAAAAACACACCTTAAAAGTCCACAACTTAAGTTATTCAAAATCAAAATCATAATTTTATCAATGTTGCTTATGTCCTGGAACTAAGCTGTTTTGGCTTAGATTTGATTTAAATATGCATATTTTATTGACGCATTACAACGAATTAAAGCAAAAAAATGAAAAATTAAATACTAAGAAATAAAATAATCTGGACATTTCTTTAAATATATATGGCTTTAGATAAATTTACCTTATATAATAGAATATGAAATTGAACCAATAAATACACCTGTACCTGTATTCTACCTGAAATCCATTTATTCTTTTTGTGTAATCCTTACTTGGAAACCAGTTTCAAACGAATCATCTGATTCTCTTTGGGGGATGTAACATGTAATCCTAACTTGGAAAACCAGTTTCAAACGAATCCCCTGATTCTCTTTGGGGGATGTAACGTGTAATAAGAGGAAGCGAAATTCAACCAATCAAACCAATCGAAAATAAATATTGGATAAATGTAGCATTTTATTTATTATTTTTAGACAAATACATGAAATATTTATATTATAACTATAATCGTAATATTAAAATTCAGCCGCTATTAATTCAGCGTCATCTTCATCCCGAAGTAGTTCCTGGAGGCGATGCCCTTCATCAAACAAATCAAAAATGTCGTCATCATCCGGGAAAACGTATGATGAATAAGGATTTGACATTGCAATTATGGAATCATCATCATCCCATTGAATCTCATACATACCATTTAAATTCTCGAGATCTCTCTCCAGAGCGTTTTGAGTCTTAATCCCAAAAATCAAGGAAAGGTCCACGGAGTCTGGCTGAGAGTCAAGATTTATGAGTGATTCCGGTTGTAAATTTACAAAAATGATCTCGTGGTCGTCCATTTTAGTTCACAGCTCACTAGATTTTATAATAGCTTATAGCTGTGAGTAGCTATTATATAGGCAACCAACTATAGGACAGTGCTAGGAATACAAAAAACAGACAAAGAAAAAGAAAGTGAAAAAACGACTCCAGAACATTGACGCATTTACAAGAAATACATTAAACGAGAGGGAACGTTGTGAGCCGCGGCAAAGGCCGCGGCTCTACATTATACCCGGTACTCAGTCAGTATATACATACATACATTTATGAGCCTACGATTTATGAAATTTATTATATGTTCTCAAAAGGGACAAAAATAATATTTAAATTAAAATAATTAATTTGTTGGAATTTTTCTACATGTTTCCATTTTTGTTTACATATGCTTTGTATATCTGCGCCTACATTTCTACATGACATGTATAACTACATATTTGAGACGTACAAGTGTTTACGACAGAGAGAGAGAGAGAGGGCATCAGTGAGCGCTTGGAAGGCGTTGCGTAGCCACTGAAATTTAATTTGTTTCTTCTGGCCATAATATTGATCCGATCTGATCCAGATTCGGTAATCTGGTAGATATGGTAATTTTTCATGATTCTGCGTTTTTGGTTTTCATTTATCTTAAAAATTGTGGATTCCACAGATTTTCGTCTTTTGTGGGGGCGGAAGGGGGCGTGCCAAAATTTTGAAACAAACTCGTGCTGGTTTGATATCACAGGAGCTTGGATAGAAAGTTTGGTTGCTCTAGCTCTTATAGTCTCTGAGAACTAGGCGTCAAAAAAAACGAATGGGCAAAGCGGATGGGGTCGCGTGTGAGAGAGAGCGAGAGGGAATGATGACTTTCGAAATGGTTTTCTTCATTGTAGCTATAATAATGATCCGATCTGATCCAGATTCAACACTCTGATAGAAATGGGCATTCTCTATGACTCTGCGTTTTTAGTTTTCTTGTATCTTCAACATTGTGTACGCCACAGACTTTCGTTCTTTGTGTGGGCGGAAAGGGGCGGGGCGAAATTTTGAATTACATTTGGAGTAGTGTGATCACACAGGAGACTGGATACAAAACTTGGTTGCTCTAGCTTTAATAGTCTCTGAGATATAGGCGCAAATGAAGACGGACGGACGGACGGACGGACAGACGGACAGACAGACATGGCTATATCGACTCGGCTATTGATGCTGATCAAGAATATATATACTTTATGGGGTCGGAAACGCCTCCTTTTGGGCGTTACACACAACCGTTATCCCCACAAATCTAATATACCCCTATACTCTTCGAGTACCGGGTATAAAAAACTACCCCTAAACTATTACCAGTTTCATTTCAAAAGGATGAAATACCTGTTTGAGGGTTGTTTGAATCGCCACATAAAACCAATCGAGCAAACCGGTCCATCATAAATGTGAGGGAGGAGAGAGTATAAGTGAGAGGTAAAATAAATAAAAGGGAGGAGAGAGAGTGTAAGTGAGAGGATCGAGATATATTTGGGAGTCTAATTAGACACGAGTGAAAGATCGGTCGTGTCTTCACTTCGCTCCGCCTAAATAATTTTATTTTTGTGACCAAAGAAAAGTAATTGTGTTGTATTATTGCTCACTGTGTTTTAAACTGATCGTGAAACTAAATTACGATCCGTGTTTATTCTTTAATCGTGCATTTGTGCAGTTAATTCCAATTGCAATTGCAATTTTGCAATTTTTGTGCATTCTTTCTAGTCCAACTCGTTCTTATGCTCAGCTGATTTGTTGTTGCTATATGCATCGTATGCTGCACTCTCCCTGAGCCGCTGTCTAATTTTATACGTCTACTTTGTCTATCATCTGCTTATTTTTCATACATATTAACATACATACATATACCATATCAAACAATGAGCACCTGCTGTGCTAAACGCTGAGACGGTCACCGTTCGGTAGCTACACGTCAAACATTTATTTTCTGCTGGTTGTGTGACAACACGGCTCACTCTAGCTGCGCGGGTTTTAGTCATATCGGTGGTCGCGTTGTCGAGCTGATTAAGACCCGCTGCGGTCTCAACTGGACTTGTTGTGATTGCAGGGCAGTTGAAGCCGATATGCGAACTTTTATGAGACAGACTCATAACGAATTCGTAGCTTTAAACTCTGAATTCCGGAAATTGCAGGATAAGTTTACCTCAATGGAAGCTCCTTTTAAAAATCTTAAAATTATAAATGAGTCTCCAAAGGGAAGAAAGGTTACACCTAGTCTGCCCAGTGTTCACAGTTCTAATTCTCTTGCAGCTAAAGACTCTGACGTTCCTCCATCAGTTCGCCAGCCTTGATCGACTTTGGCGCCAAGGAAATCGATGTACATGCAACTACATCGAAAAAGAAGGCTGGCTCTTCACATGTTGGCTGTTCACCTGTGCCTGTGTCTGCCAAGGATGTCCAACTGGACATTAATGTTCATCCAGTGCCTGTGATTGCACAGGTTGTTCAACCGGACAGTAATGGTCATACAGATGTCGGCATCACAGTGCCCCCTACGGAAGTCGATATTGCTGTCAGCATGGAAGTTGAAGTAGTTCCTTCCACACCGGCTCGCACTGGCACCTCAGCCAGCGCTATCCCATCTGCTCCTCGGGTAGAACCCGCCTCTGCCTCACCCATAAGCCATGTGACCCCTCTCGACCGATCTACTCTCTTCGCTGTCACTCCTCTAAAATCTATCTTTGTCTCACGTCTTATGGAATCGGCTACGCATGCGATGGTTCGAGAGTACATTTTCTCTAAACTAAACATCAATAGCTCCTCTGACATAGTAGTTACTAAATTTTCTTTTAAAGAAAAACGTAATATTTCCTCCTTAAAAATTCTTGTTCCGGAGAAGTTTGTTAAGACTATGTTGGAACCCTCTTTCTGGCCCGAGCACACTATCTGTCATATTTTCAAGAGTCGATCACGATCTTCGCAACCCACTCCTCGGGAAGGAATCCTTAAAACTCCTTCTACTGATTTTCCATCTACTTCAAAAAACTGAATTCTTCCCCACCTCTAAAGATCACTTATCAGAATGTACGTGGCCTGTGCAGTAAGCTCACCAAATTACATGCGGATAGTGCAACTTTTGATTTTTTTGAATATGGCTCAATTCCTCAATCTTGGATTCCGAGATTTTTGTAGATAATTTTAACATATATAGATCTGATAGACCATCCCGAGGTGGCGGCGTCCTAATTGCTGTTCGTTCCGACTTATTTTCCCAACTCTTTTCCATCGATGAGCTCAACACTATTGAAATTATCGTTGTTAAAATTCGTCTGTGTTCTTTTAATTTATTCATATCATGCTCTTACATCCCACCGTCCTCTGAATTTACAATTTATATGCTTCACGCTGCCCATCTCGCGTCCGGTTTGTCTCAGCTTGATGATTCTGATCGTCTTATTGTCCTCGGTGACTTTAATCTCCCTAATGTCACTTTTTCCCCATCCAATGACTCAAACTTAATGTTCCCAACTATGCAGCATGACTTCGTTGATTCTCTGTCCGATACATCGTTAGGCCAGGTAAATGGCATACGCAATAGCATGTGTAGGACCCTTGATCTCGTCTTCACAACCGATGCTTCGAGCACTTTGGTATGTCGAGGATCACCTCTATCATTCCCTGAAGATCTATACTATCCCACACTTCCAATTGATTTCATGTTACTATCTTCAAGCCCTATAAAGTCGTTTATTAAGCCTTTGAATATCTATTGCTTCAAGAAGGCTGATTTCCTCTCCTTGAATACTGCCCTATCTGACGATTTCCTGGAAATTGAGTCTGCCACGAATGCATTCTATAGCTCTATTTTTTCCATCTTTCCCATGCATGCTCCTTTAGTCACCCCCTCCAGAAATCTTTCTGGTCCTACCTGGTTCACCCTGAGATTAATAAATCTGAAGAATTTAAAATCCCGTCTGTACAAGAAGTTTAAAAAATCCGGCTTGCAATCAGACTTTTCGATGTACTCAATTGCAAAATCGAAATTTTCCTTATTCAATACATTGTGCTCAACAGATACTTGACCAAATGCAAGCTTAACTTTAAACGCGACCCTAAGCAATTCTTCAGGTTTGTTAATTCTAAGCGTAAATCTTACCGATTTCCTTCTTCTTTACACTTAAATGGTAGTTATGCTGATAGGGATTGTGATATTGTTGATCTGTTCGCTTCCTTTTTCCAACGTTGCTACTCTGTCCCGTCTATTAACTTTCCCTCTATCCTAGCCTCATCGAACGACTTTAGTAGTAGTTACTCTTATCCTATCCCTATAAATAGTTCTGTCTGTATCCTTCCCCTCTCATCGACTATGATGGTCTCCTAACAAATTTAAAATCGTGCAAGTTTTCGTTCTCCACTGGGCCAGACTCGGTGCCGAGTGCTGTTCTTAAAATTTGTGCAGAATTTCTTGGTGTGCCTCTCCTAAAACTTTTCAACTTGTTTCTCAATACTGGTGACTTTCCCACCGTCTGGAAAGAATCCTATATAGTTCCCATTCATAAAAAGGGATCTAAATCTGATGCTTCTAAACACTGCTGTATTTCCAATTTATCTGCCATTCCTAAACTCTTCGAAAAAATCATCACTTCTCAGCTGCAACATTTTTGTAGTTCTATATTCTCTGAATCACAGCATGGATTCATTAAACGTCGCTCAGTTTCTACTAATCTCCTTGAATTTTCCACCTTTGTAACTTCGGGATTTGCTAAACATTGTCAAACTGATGTCGTTTATACTGACTTTAGTAAAGTTTGGACTCCGTCAATCATAATCTACTTATTCATAAACTGTCTCTTCTAGGGTTTCCGACTAAGCTTCTATACTGGACTAATTCTTACTTTTGTAACTGTTCTCAACGTGTCTGCTGTAATTCCTCTCTCTCTAAACCTGGTATTGTCTCATCGGGGGTTCCTCAAGGTAGCCATCTGGGTCCCTTGCTATTTAACCTATTTATAAACGATCTTCCACAAATTATATCTCATTCCCATGTCCTAATGTAGCTTTATTTTTCCTACAGTGACCCCTTGTCCCCACTATCTTTGCAATCAGATCTTGATACCCTTAACAACTGGTGCCTTATCAACATTCTACCTCTTAACATTTCTAAATGCAATATAATGACTTTTACTCTATTAATAATATTATCCTTCAACGCCTTTTCAAAGTTAACGACTTGGGCATTACCTTTGTACCTAATCTATGTTTCAACTCTCATATCTCTACTATCTCTAACAAAGCCAAAGGAGTCCTTGGATTTGTCAAAAGATGGTCTAAGGAATTTACAGACCCGCATACTACAAAACTTCTGTATGTTTCTCTGGTCCGGCCTATCTTGGAATATGGTTCTTGTGTCTGGTCTCCTCACTTTCAAAAATTTCAAGATATGCTCGAATCAGTACAAAAACAGTTCCTCATCTTTGCCCTCCGGAGACTCATTGGGACCCTTCGATCCATCTTCCTTCTTATGAAAGTAGGTTGCGCTTAATTAAATCCCGTAGAATCTGCCAAGGAGTTCTCTTCCTCCATAAGCTTCTCTCTGGTGAGGTCGAATCGACTGCCCTCATCAACCTGTAACGGACACGGTCGGAGTCGTTTCGGCCTGCACCCTCTGTCTACTAGTTGGACGGCCTAGCTCAGGGAGATTGGCGTGGGTTCAGTGCGGCCTAGACACCTGCGTTACGATATCAAAATCGTAGACAGAGAAACGGGAATTACCAGACAATACGGGAACGGACTGAGATGCGAGATACCCCCATTCTGTTGGAGAACCGGTGTGTTCTGGTTCTCCTTCTGTACCCACCCTACCTGTAGAACTCAATCGAGCCTACCCAAAACATTGCCGCGGCGCGAAGTACTTGAGGTTCCCTCAATAATAAGAATTCAGTTCATCTTGATCTGCTAATATAATTCAGGGGAAGATATCAATATTCTAGGAGCTAACAAGAGTAGATAAGGCATTGACTAAGATAGATAATTCATTAAGAGAGAGATATAACATTGGCTTAGACAAGTAATGGTAACATGAGTTTGTATAATATAGAGAGCTTGATTGACTTAAGAAACTAGAAGGAATTCATAAATATGCCACACGTCACGATCGCCATGCACCGGGATTGTCTAATTGACTTTCATAAAGCTACAGCAAAGATCGACCTGTTGCAAATCAGGGTACGTTGACCAGACCCGTGTGCATAACGATCGGTTACCGAGGCCTCAACAAGGCAATCTAGCCCTATCAGCTTTGCGCTCTAGTTTGTTGTTGCGTCACTCACACATCAATTTTGGCGGCTATGCCGTACTTACGACCTCTTTGTGTTACTAGTCCATCGGTGTCAGCAGGCCTGATGACTCAAATGACTGTAGGCGATAGATTTAGATTTGGGTAAGGCAACAGAACAAGCGCAAAACTATGAGAGAGTTTAAAATTAATATAAGTATGGTGCTACAGCATATCTAATTTATATAATATTCAAACTCATGTCGATACAGGGTTAGCCACCAAGACTGCAGTAGCCTTGGTTGTAGGTCCGGGTGATGTGGTCCCGCCACGGAATGGGTATCACGAGAAACGGCACGTGCTTCGAGGTTAGGTCGACCAATGCCACTTATGGCCCTTAGGGTTGGCCGTCTTTCAACTCGGAACTTCCCAATGATGATGACAAGACTGTGGTGTTCTCGGTCGTGTGTTCTAGGGGAATGGTCCGAGACCGAGACACGTGGCCCGGGAGCCTGCAGGAGCTTTGAGGTTATGTGAGTCACTGCCTCGCGTGGCACTCTTGTATCTGCCCGTCCTCTGATTCTGATCTTGTCAGGTCTTGGCGATCTAGAGAGGGGCTATGATCAAAAACAAAGCCAGCTTAGAGAGCGCACCCCCGAATTACCATGTACTACTCACGCTATCACGGTGAAAGTGTAAAGGGCAACGGATAAGAGTTGGCCGGTATTAGCGCTGTGGCCCGTGCGTGCGTGCAGTTGTGTGTTCTGCTGCCCACACCTGGTCCAGGCACAAACTTTGCACACTCACTGTTGGATCAATCACCACAGGCACCGCTAACACTACGCAATGCTGGGTTCTCGAAAATGTGAACTTCGGAGGGAAATTTTTCTGGCGCTGGGTACACGCAGTCGCACAGGTTTGGGGAATCAGTTACTTGGGAGCTAAAAGCGTTGAGGTTCCATCCGGATTTCCAACCTCTGAACTGTAACTGAAAATTTTCCACACGTGGTGTGCCGAAATTAGTTTCTGTGAATTTCTTGTAACTAAACTTCACTTGGCCGTGGCTTGCAGAAGAATAAATGCAAGCTCAGAGTGCAAGTCCCATGAGCTTTGAAGTTGGAGATTGCTTTGACCTTGTCACGTTTAGAGAAGAACTTCCCTTGCAGAAGGTTGAGCGTAAAGCTCATGAGCATAGAGTGGGAGAGCAAAATTCCCGAGCTTTGATCTTGAAAAGCTTTTACCAGAACGGTCAGTATGCGTGTGCATGCAAGTAGGGCTTGCGATAAGCTTTACAGTGGCTTCCCTGACAACATGCCTGGCTGTGCAACATATGCACTCATCACAGTCGCCTCCGAAAGAAGTGGCCCAGTCCCATATACATGCCTATACATATGTACATGTCTGAGGCAACACACAATCCTGCCTTCTCGCACCCTTACAAACCTTATTCGTATTGCTGTTCCTTTCCGCCCGACTAGGCATTACTTTCCTCTTCATCTCCAACTCTGTCTTTCTAACTACTCAGATTATGTATCTTTCCGTAGCCTTTGCCGTAACTATAACCAATTTTTCCATCTGTTTTCCTTTGATACTAGTTCTAATATGGTCAAAATTATCTTACTCAATAACTTAAATTAATTTAAATAGCTTTAATTGGGAACTGTTCGACTACCGGCTCTTCTCTTACCTAAATTTGGCTGTTGGTGGAATCTTATCGGCTACTGAGCCGATAATCAGCCCCACCGGGTCTGAGTATTGGCATTGGCCCTTTAGTCTAATTAGTTGATATGTAATTTTACCCTTACAGTTTAACTGTACATTGTTAAACTTTAAACAAAAATAAACAATAAGCAACAATAAACAATAAAAAATGTAATATCATAATACAATGTAAATAAAATATCCTATGTGTATTTTGACATGATCTTATCAATAGATGGCGCCACCGGCACCTAAAAACCGGAATCCCTTTTCATTACTACTTGGGTGGCGCCCCCTATCGGCGAAAATGTGAACTAACTTTAATCCCAGTCATCTTTCACTCGTGTCTAATTAGACTCCCAAATATATCTCGATCCTCTCACTTACACTCTCTCTCCTCCCTTTTATTTATTTTACCTCTCACTTATACTCTCTCTTCCCTCACATTTATGATGAACCGGTTTGCTCGATTGGTTTTATGAGGCGATTCAAACAACCCTCAAACAGGTGTTTCATCCCTTTCCAATGAATCTGGTAATAGTTTAGAGGTAGTTTTTTTAATGTATTTCTTGACAGGGCCTCAATGTTCTGGAGTCGTTTTTTCACTTTCTTTTTCTTTGTCTGTTTTTTGTATTCCTAATACTGTCCTATAGTTGGTTGCCTATATAATAGCAACTGATATATTTTAAGTTTTTATTTTATTTTTAAAACTGAGCAATATTTAATCAGCAAATAAAATTCCTTTTTTAAATGTGATAAAACATACAACAAATTGACGCTTAAACATTTTTTGTTTTTCCTCTACTTTAAAATCTGAAGCACCTTAAACTTTTTATTTGACACTGCATCGTTTTGGCCCTGGCACTTGCATATGCATTACACATAAACATAGTTGTCGGCAAGAAGTTTTTGGTCTTTCCCGACTACTACGTGGGCCATTCTTTTCGGTTATTTTTCCGCTACAGAATCTTATTTCTCAGTGGTACTTTGAGGCCGTCTTCCCACTTGACACGTTTTGTCAACATTGTCGTTGCCGTGGAAGTGAATGCTGGAAATGACATTGCAGTGGCCGTTGCTAAAAACATGGTTACTTTTCTAAAATTGAAAGTAGCGCATGTATTTTTGTAGCGAACCACATCCAAATATATCATTCTCAGGCGCGGTGTTGCACATGAGAGAGGAGCGCACGCGAAATGTTCCGGCTCGGGCTCGTCGGCTAGGGGGGTGGCGGGCTTGCTTACCCTCTCATGATTGGCCTTTCTTCATTATAGCTACAGATTAGTTGCGTGCTAAGGACAAGCTAAACGGGGATAGAGAAATCCGCTATATGTACCTTCCCGACTGAAAAATCTAATATTTTTTAGAATTTCAAACAATTTAAACAACTAATGAAATTAAATAAGGACGCGGTTTTTTCTTCGATTAATAGGGTATTTATTAGCAAACGAGTGCAGTGGCTTTGGGCGTACTTCGACAAGTGAAATGCCGCCCCATTCCACTCTTTGTGCGACCCACAGATCGGCTTGCGGGTCACCCGAAGATGGAGCGACTCTTTTGGCGTCCGATCCTCTCTTAATATCTAGTGTCTCCTCCAACATTCCGGCCCCACTGAAGAGCTCCGGTCTTCACCACGTTGGCAGTGGTGCCAGCTTATGTATTGGCCGTTTAATGACGCCGGCTGGCGTTCTTATTTCAGCCACCCGCACCTTGCCGTCCTCTCCAGTTATGACGCGTGTCACGCGCCCTGTTGTCCATCGTTGCGGGGGGGTGTTGTCGTCGTGCACCAGCACGACTGCCTCTTCGGCCAGATTGGCCTCGCCTCTGCTCCACTGGGCTCGCTGCTGCAGGCTGAGGAGGTAGTCGTTGGACCACTTGCGCCAAAAGCGCAGTTTGAGCTCCAACAACAGTTGGCACCGCTTCAAGTATCCGGGTGCGGGCTTGTTGTTGGGCTCTCCGGGCGTGGATCCGTGCGGCAGGCCCAGCAGAGGTTGGCCGATGAGCAAGTGCCCTGGTGTGATGGCCTCCCCGTCGTTCGGATCGCTGGTGTCCGCCACGACGGGCCTGGAATTGAGCAACGCTTCTACCTCCACCAGGTGCGTGCTCAACTCGTCCGGCGTGTGGTTGGCGTCGCTTGCCCCTCGCACCAGCTTGTGTTTGGCAGCCTTGACTGCTGCTTCCCACAGCCCGCCGAAGTGCGGTGCTCTCGGAGGGATGAAGCACCAGGTCACGGCTCTCTCCGCTGCGTAGTCCTGCAGGTCTTTCCTTGCTCCGGGTGAATGCCGCTTGGAGCTCCCTCAGCACGTTGCTCGCTCCCACGAAATTCGTCGCGTTGTCGCTGACCATCTTCTCCGGCAGTCCCCGTCTCCCAACGAACCTTTTGAATACATTTAGAAACGCGTCAGTTGAAAGGTCTGAGACAAGTTCTAGATGGACTGCCTTTGAGGCGAAACAAACAAAAACGGCAACTTACATTTTAACGGGTGGTCTACCTCTAATTCTATAGCTCACGTAGAATGGCCCACAGAAATCTACGCCAGATACTCTGAACGGCCGACCCTCACGAAGGCGGTCAGCTGGCAAATTTCCCATTATTTGCCCCAACAACTTTGGCTTGTAGCGAAAGCAGTGAACGCATCTTCTAACATGCGCTGTACACACGCTTCGGGCATTGATCACCCAAACTTGCTGCCTTAGCAATCCCATAAAAACCTTTGCACCAACATGGTAGTGCCTAAGGTGCAAATGTCTGACCAAAAGGCTGACCAATTCAGATCCCTTTGGTAGCAACAGAGGGAACTTGGCGTCGTATGCGATAGGGCCGTGTAGCAGGCGCCCTCCTACTCGAATTAACTTAAATTTGATGCCATTTTCATCAAACTCGTGGACAAATGGATTTAACGACTGCAGCATCGGAGCTAATGATGCCGATTTTTCCAATAATCTATACTCAGTGCTGTATGTTGTGCTTTGTACGACTGCGATCAGCTTTAAAAACGCAATGTTCCTTTCTGCCGCAGATACAAGATGCGAATCACCTCTAAGCTGCTTGAAACAGAATCGAAGCACGTAGGCCATTATGCGGACCAACTTAGAAAACCTCGAGTGCCGGTTGATTAATTGCACAATGCAATTAGATTCAGCATCAGCTACCCCAAGCGCACATACCACTGCACTTATCTTATCTTCAGAAGTTTTCACCCTGACGCTATCTCGAACTGATGAAGTTGAGGCCATCGATATTTTTCTGCCATTAAAAAGCTTGGCCCATTGAACCACAAGGAGCTCACAATGTCGTCAACATCTGTTCCCCTTGAAACCAAGTCTGCTGGATTAGCATCCGTTGGAACGTGACGCCATACGACTCCAGTTGACAATTCTTGGCATTCTGCGACCCGATTCGCGACGAATGTACCCAACGTACCCGAATCACGCTGCAACCAATATAGCGTGACCTGCGAATCTGACCAGAAATTTACGCTTTCTATCGTGAATTTGGTCATTGTGGTCGACACTTGTTGCCAGAGTTTGGCCAGTAATAGTGCTGCACAAAGCTCTAACCGGGGTATTGTTTTTACGCTCAGCGGAGCTACCCTCGACTTTGCCGTGAGCAATGACACGCGAACGTCTTCGTCGTTGCACGTTCGTACGTATATACAGCAACCGTAGGCGTGACTGGATGCGTCAGCAAAGCCGTGAATTTGAACCCCTTTGTACAGCGTCAAACATACGTAGCGAGGGATTGCAATTTTGTGCAAATCCCGCAAGGTAGTGGTGAACTTATTCCACGCAGTGTGTAGACTCATAGGAATAGCCTCATCCCAATCTACCTTTAGCCTCCATAAGTCCTGCAACAGCATTTTTGCCTTAGTGACAATTGGACACAACAAACCAAGAGGGTCAAACAAACGAGAGGCTATCGACAATATATTGCGTTTTGTTGGTTTCAGGGAGGCAAAACTATCCACGTCCAGATGGTACTTAAATACATCATCTTGAGGTGCCCAGCGCATTCCAAGCGTTTTGACTGAGCTTTGCTCATCAATCTTAATGCTGATTTCCTCATTCTTTCCAGATTGAGTCGGGCAATTGGAAGCCCACTTGGCCAATGGAAATCCTCCTGAATTCAAAATATCCCGAACCTGGCTGCAAATTGTGTCCAGTTCTTTTAAACTGTCTGCACCTGCCAGCATATCGTCGACATAAAAACAATTGCGAATCACTTCCGCACCAATGGGATGTGATTGTGCGAAACTATTTGCCAATTCGAACAAACAACGTACAGCCAAAAAGGGTGCTGACGCTGTACCGTATGTAACAGTATTCAACCTGTATGTCTGTATGTTTTGTGAAGGGTTTTCTCTCCACAAGACAAGTTGGAAGTCTCTGTCTTCCTCAGAAACATTTATCTGCCTGTAAATTTTCAAAATGTCAGCAGTTACGGCATATTTGTTCAACCGAAAGTTGACCAATGTTGAATACAACTCCCTCTGAATAGTTGGCCCCACCATTAGTGTTTCGTTCAGTGAAACTGCTGTTGATGTTTTGCTGGAAGCATCGAACACAACACGAAGTTTGGTTGAGGTACTCTCAGGTCTGAGAACGCATTGATGAGGAATATAATAATGCTGTTCTAGAGGAGCAGACTTCAGAATGGACATATGTCCCAAATCCAAATACTCTTTCATGAAGTCATGGTACATAGTTTTGAGAGTGTCCTCTGTCCTCTGACAGTTTGCGCTCAAGTTGCAAAAAACGCCTTTCAGCAGTTTGAAAGGACAGGCCAAGAACTTTAGGGTCGGTCTTAAAGGGAAGTTTGACTTGAAAACGACCGGAAGACAATCGTTGTACCGTTGGCCTATTGTTCAGCTGTTTGGCGGACAGCCTTCGACTCAATTGGACATTGATCCAATTCCCAAAAACGGTTTACTAATGAGTCGAGAGAAAAACTATACACTTGAGCTACCGAACTCTCATTACACTGTTGCCGAGGCGCCTGTCCAGTACATTTGCCTGCAACAATCCAAACGAGCAATGTTTTTTGCATAATGGGCAGCTCGGAATGTAATTTAATTTGCCCAACGCACAATAGCCCATAAAACATTTCAGCTCCCAAGAGAACATCCACCTTAGCCGGCTTATGGAATTCGGGATCTGCCAATTGAATATTTTTTGGGATTTTCCACCTCGATGTGGAAAGTGATTGCCCAGGCTGAGATGTGGAAATTGACTTTAGTACCCAACACTCAGCGGAAAACGTGTGGGAATTCAAACGAGAATGTATCGATGCACAAACCTTCGTTTTACTATCGGTGATTGCACCACCCACCATAGCGATAGCAAGGGAAGCTGGCTCACGTTTAAGCCGAAGCCTCTGTGCTAGGCTCTCAGACATCAAATTTATTTGAGAGCCACTATCGAGCAAAGCTCTTGCTGGATGCAACTGTCCGAATCTATCTTTGATGTTTAAAATCGCAGTAGCCAGAACGACTTGATCCGCATTGAGCACGTGACCTACGTATGCCTCCGACGTTGAGGCTTGAAGTGCCGCTGCTTCACCTTGCACTGATGCAGTGTACCGATGAAGAAGCGAATGGTGAGGCTTTGAGCACACTCGACACTTCGCCGCCTTGTAACTCGATACTGTATGTCCCGTGTTCAAACAATTGAGACACAGTTTTTGAGTTTTAGCATACTCAAAACGTTGCATGACCTAAATGGCAGTAAACGACGGACAAGAATATATACTGTGGTCTGCAGACCTGCAATTGGTGCATGCAGACGACGACTTTTGACCTGCATTAGCACAGGCAAGGGACGATTTCCGTTGAGGCTTCCTCACCTCATTACGCACCCTTGACTTGTCACGAGATGACTCTTCTGCTGCCATGTACTGATACCTTCTATTCAGCTGTTTGGCACAGTCTTCCCAAGAAGGCAGCTTATCGTAGTCAAGCTGCTCCTCAAAACGAGATTTGGTCACATGGTCGACCTTTGCCATGACCATGTGAATGATAATTGCATTCGCAATATCTTTGTCGTCACCTACAGACGATAGCGATGAATATATCGCAGACACCGTGTCTATCATCGATCTTATACTCGATGCAGATGGCTTGGTCATGGTTGGTCAAATCGAATAATTGAGCAACAGTATCGAAGAATATCAGACATTTATTGTCGTACACTGACTTCTGACTGGCAAGGGCCGTAGGATAATTACAGTCTGTCATTTGAAATGATTTTACTACACCTAATGCTTCATCTGACAAACATGATACGAGATGATTAAACTTTTCTACGTTTGTCAAAGAAGCATCGTCGTCAATGAGGCTTTGGAACAGGCACATGAAGTTTTTATATTCCGAATGTTTGCCACTAAACTTCGGCAAACGCATTTTCGGCAGCTGCGATCGCTGGCTCAAATTCAGTGAGCAGTCATGCTGCATGTGTGTGTCGAAACGTGGATTTACTGAGCAGTCGGATCTTGGTTTGATTGCATTCATAAACAATGCTTTAGTGACGACACAAAGATCCTCCAAAGGTCCTCTACTTTCATTGGTTGGACTCAAAATGTCCAGCTCTGCCTGTAGGTTCATAGCCTTATCGATATAACCCTCTAAAAGCTCTAGGCGACAAGCTTATTCGGTTTTGTCCGATGACACCAGTTATGGTGACCAGTTATGGTGACCAGTTATGGTGACTTCGGGTGTACCACAGGGCAGCCATCTAGGCCCCTTACTCTTTACACTCTTTATAAATGACCTGCCTTCTGTATTAACATACTCTCGAGTACTTATGTATGCGGATGATGTTAAGCTCTGTGTCCAGTATAAGGACATTTCTTTTCAATCCAGGTTGCAATCCGATCTCGATAGATTTCAGTCTTGGTGTTGTGCAAATTTATTAAACCTTAATGCTTCAAAATGTAAAGTAATGACTTTCCATCGCTCCAGCGCCTTTCTGGTTCCTTACACCCTTTGTGGTGGTTCTCTTGAGAGAATTACCCGGGTTGATGATCTTGGTGTTCTACTAGATCCCAAGTTAAGGTTTTCAGAACACATTTCTACCATGGTGAACAAGGCCATGGGCGTGCTTGGGTTTATAAAGAGGTGGTCAAAGGAATTTGACGACCCCTATATAACAAAGACTCTCTACACCTCTCTGGTTCGTCCGATTTTAGAATACGGCTCTTGTGTATGGTGCCCTCAGTACAACGTACACCAGGACCGTATAGAATCAGTTCAGAAAAACTTTTTACTTTTTGCTCTTCGAGGCCTCGGCTGGGATGCAGGTGTGAGACTGCCGTCCTACTCTAATAGATTGCTCCTAATAAACCTTCCAACCTTAGCTAATCAAGGGTGACATAGATAGCCCTGACCTGTTGAGCCGCATAAACTTCACGATTCCTATTAGAAGCACTAGGAACTATACACCCTTGTTTCTTCCACTTTGTAGGTCGAATTACTCCTTGCATGAACCATTTAGGGTCCTATGCTCGGATTATAATTCCCTCTATCATATTGTATCTACCACTAACTCCCTTCCTAGTCCTAAATTACAGATACTCTTATATCTTTCCCGTAACTAGTAATTACTTCGCTTCTTTAGTTAGATTTGTTCTACTTTTCCTCGAACACTAGTCTAACACCTATCCTTCCTGCATGTCCGCGTTCGGTTCGGTAAACGAGTCGCGCGTTATGCGGCAGCGCCCCTCGGTCGGTTGGGCGGGAGGTGGGCTGCGTTCTTGCCTGGGATCCGCGCGTAACAGCCATCGGCTGGTGTCGCTTGGGCCACTTGATGGTGCAGTCATTGCACATCAACGTCCTAAAGTAAAAAAAAAAAAATTTGCTTCAATCTAAAGGCTGTTTGCACGCGCGCAATGTCAGCACTGACTTTGTCAAACCTTTGTTGACACAATGCCAACTTCGTATTGGTTTTAGGTTCTGTTGGCCGTTCCACAGTTGGCCTATCGGACTCAGACATAATTGAAATGAGAAAAAGGAACTACCTTCAATACCGTACGCAAAGTTCGCCAAACTTTTCAAGCTACCCTCGCACAAGCACTGCAGATATGTACCGAGAAACGCCAAGCTTGCTTACCCAAACAAACACACGCCCTGGCGCAATATGTGAACAAACAAACGAAAGTGGTCCAAGCGACCGAAAGTAAGCAAGCCCTAGCTCGCTGCTGCCACTTTGTGGGCAACAGAGATAGAATGCAGGGTGCGGGGGATCAAAGAGTAAGTGAGAGAATTTGTCGCGAGCGAACGCACAAGACGAAAGTAGTACAGGCGCTCGAACCAAGCCTGACCTGTATGGTATGCCAAAACGGGGGAGAAGAGAGCAAGCGGTAAATTTGGCGCGAGCGCACGCACACACAAACTAATATATAACCGATGCAAGCACAGAGCGAGCAAGGTTAACAAACGCACGAAATATCAGCCGCTGGTGCCCAAGAACTTTTACCAAGCGTTGCGTGTATGTGCAACTGCAAGCCGATGTCTGTACGTATGTACGTATGTATGTATATATGTACGCGTATTGTACGTAGCGGTTAAGTCGGAAGCGGACAACCGAAAGACACTGCGACGCTTTGCGATTGCACAAACACACGACCAGAATTATTAGAATGCACAAAATAGACCACCGTTTATGTGTACATATATTATATATGGTTAATATGTTTATGTAAAGTTTTAAATGTTAAATATGTACATATGTTGCCGTTTTGGTTATGCACATTAAGTGGTGGTCAGCATGAGTATACATACGTATGTATGAATGGCGTAGGTATGCTCGAACAATTCTACCGAACTTATGTATTTTGAACACACGTATAACTGCGACACTTTCACTTTATGTACATTGATTTGGCCAAATAAGGTATAAAATAAGGAAGGTGCCACAAATTGAGCTGTGTTCTCTGTGTATGACTGTGTTAGCACATACACACGCACATATGCGTATCACTGCAGTTGATCGTTTTGGTCGGACGAGCGAGCAATTTACAGCGACACAACGAAACTCAACCGGTGATGCTCAATTTTTGGCACAGAATACCTGTAGACTTTCTAGCGAATCTAAAGAAAGTAATCGTGCTGTTTTGGCGTCCATCAGCACGTCGAGTTCGGCAGCGTCGAAGATGGCGAGGGTCCAAAAGGGCACGTCTGTGGCAAGGTCCGAATCGGCAACTTCTCAAATATTTTCACACGCGAAGCCTAAGCCACTACTGAGCGAAACGAGTTCGAATCACAAGAAACCGATGTCCCTGCTCGGGCGCCAATGAAAAATCTAATATTTTTTAGAATTTCAAACAATTTAAACAACTAATGAAATTAAATAAGTACGCGGTTTTTTCTTCGATTAATAGGGTATTTATTATCAAACGAGTGCAGTGGCTTTGGGCGTACTTCGACAAGTGAAATGCCGTCCCATTCCACTCTTTGCGCGACCCACCGTCGGCCGCACGCAACCCAATTCGCCGTCGGCGATCGTGTAGATCGGCTTGCGGGTCACCCGAAGATGGAGCGACTCTTTTGGCGTCCGATCCTCTCTTAATATCTAGTGTCTCCTCCAACACCGACAACACCGACACCTATTTCCCGGAAGGAGTCGCCCGCTTTGCTCCGGTGGCTGTTTTCTAACTCGGCCTCTGGTGGTCCTGAGGCCCACTGTGCCCACCCTTCCATTGGCCCTTCTGCCCCCCTGGCATCCATCCGAAGGGCCCCTATTACTGGGTACTTCTCCTAATTCATGGGATCAGCTGATGTCAAAATAACACAAAATAAACACATTATAAAATGTATTTACTTTATTTCTGAGACATAAGGACCGCCCACAGATACGTATAACATATATGACATATAATATAATATTAAACGAGAGGGAACGTTGTGAGCCACGGCAAAGGCCGTGGCTCTACCTTATACCCGGTACTCAGTCAGTATATACATACATACATATATGAGCCTACGATTTATGAAATTTATTATATGTTCTCAAAAGGGACGAAAATAATATTTAAATTAAAAAATGAATTTTTTGGAATTTTTCTACATGTTTCCATTTTTGTTTACATATGCTTTGTATATCTGCGCCTACATTTCTACATGACATGTATAACTACATATTTGAGACGTACAAGTGTTTACGACAGAGAGAGAGAGGGCATCAGTCAGCGCTTGGCAGGCGTTGCGTAGCCACCGAAATTTAATTTGTTTCTTCTGGCCATAATATTGATCCGATCTGATCCAGATTCGGTAATCTGGTAGATATGGTAATTTTTCATGATTCTGCGTTTTTGGTTTTCATTTATCTTAAAAATTGTGGATTCCACAGATTTTCGTCTTTTGTGGGGCGGAAGGGGGCGTGCCAAAATTTTGAAACAAACTCGTGCTGGTTTGATATCACAGGAGCTTGGATAGAAAGTTTGGTTGCTCTAGCTCTTATAGTCTCTGAGAACTAGGCGTCAAAAAAAACGAATGGGCAAAGCGGATGGGGTCGCGTGTGAGAGAGAGCGAGAGGGAATGATGACTTTCGAAATGGTTTTCTTCATTGTAGCTATAATAATGATCCGATCTGATCCAGATTCAACACTCTGATAGAAATGGGCATTCTCTATGACTCTGCGTTTTTAGTTTTCTTGTATCTTCAACATTGTGTACGCCACAGACTTTCGTTCTTTGTGTGGGCGGAAAGGGGCGGGGCGAAATTTTGAATTACATTTGGAGTAGTGTGATCACACAGGAGACTGGATACAAAACTTGGTTGCTCTAGCTTTAATAGTCTCTGAGATATAGGCGCAAATGAAGACGGACGGACGGACGGACGGACAGACGGACAGACAGACATGGCTATATCGACTCGGCTATTGATGCTGATCAAGAATATATATACTTTATGGGGTCGGAAACGCCTCCTTTTGGGCGTTACACACAACCGTTATCCCCACAAATCTAATATACCCCTATACTCTTCGAGTACCGGGTATAATAACATCGCTCGACGTTGTCACCAGGTGGAATGGCCACTCAGCGTATCATTAATACAGACAAAGAATGGGACTGAATGGAGACGTATGTCGACGCATTCAAAGACGCATATGATGCCACTTTAAAGTTGCAGAATGAAAATGTACTTTATAGTGAATTTTTATACCCGGTACTCGAAGAGTATAGGGGTATATTAGATTTGTGGGGATAACGGTTGTGTGTAACGCACAGAAGGAAGCGTTTCCGACCCCATAAAGTATATATATTCTTGATCAGCATCAATAGCCGAGTCGATATAGCCATGTCTGTCTGTCTGTCCGTCCGTCTGTCCGTCCGTCCGTCTTCATTTGCGCCTATATCTCAGAGACTATTAAAGCTAGAGCAACCAAGTTTTATATCCAGTCTCCAGTGTCACCACACTACTCCAAATGTAATTCAAAATTTTGCCCCGCCCCTTTCCGCCCACACAAAGGACGAAAGTCTGTGGCGTAGACAATGTTGAAGATACGAGAAAACTAAAAACGCAGAGTCATAGAGAATGACCATTTCTATCAGAGTGTTGAATCTGGATCAGATCGGATCATTATTATAGCTACAATGAAGAAAACCATTTCGAAAGTCATCATTCCCTCTCGCTCTCTCTCACACGCGACCCCATCCGCTTTGCCCATTCGTTTTTTTTGACGCCTAGTTCTCAGAGACTATAAGAGCTAGAGCAACCAAACTTTCTATCCAAGCTCCTGTGATATCAAACCAGCACGAGTTTGTTTCAAAATTTTGGCACGCCCCCTTCCGCCCCCACAAAAGACGAAAATCTGTGGAATTCACAATTTTTAAGAAAAATGAAAACCAAAAACGCAGAATCATGAAAAATTACCATATCTACCAGATTGCCGAATATGGATCAGATCGGATCAATATTATGGCCAGAAGAAACAAATTAAATTTCAGTGGCTACACAACGCCTGCCAAGCGCTGACTCATTCCCTCTCTCTCTCTTGCAAACACTTGTACGTCTCAAATATGTAGTTATATATGTCATGTAGAAATTTAGAAGCAGTTGTAAAAATCATATGCAAACAAAATCGGAAACATGTAAAAAAATTCCAAAAAATTCATTTTTTTAATTTAAATATTATTTTCGTCCCTTTTGAGAACATATAATAAATTTCATAAATCGTAGGCTCATATATGTATGTATGTATATACTGACTGAGTACCGGGTATAAGGTAGAGCCTTTGCCGTGGCTCACAACGTTCCCTCTCGTATTTTTGTTGTGCTCGATTAAGATACGTCTGCGCAGGTAACATGTACATAAATATATCAAAAAATATATTTATATTTGTACTTTACTTACCTATAAGTTTCAGTGCGCAATGTTTTGCATAATTTGCGGCAGATACTAATTTTTTCGCTAATCTCATTCAGCTTATTGACATCATGGACGCACAGTTGAAGATTGTGCGCAGCACACCGAAAAAAATTAATATTCGCTAAATCCAGTTCATCTGGCTTTCCCATCCAATTTTTCCCTTCTGTGTCATCTTTAAAAAGGGACTCCTCCGTATCCTCATTTAGTATTTGTACGGCTTTGACCATGTTTTTCCCATTATCAGAGGTAACATTGTGTGTATAGATTTTATTTTCTTTTATAACAAACATTAAAAATTAACTTAAATTAAATGTTTACCTGAAGATTTGACCAAGAGTTATGCCATAATCATCAAGAATTTCTAAAATGTTGTCTTTAATATATGTCCCAGTGTGTGCATAGGTGAGCTGGATTATGCCTATCGTCAATCATTTGCAAATTCACACCTAGAATGGCTTTATCCATTCTAGTCGCCACGTCAATTTTTAACGAAACCAGCTTTCCCTTTACTAGAACCCTTATGCCGTCTTTGATACCCTTTTAGACTTTTTGGATCGTCGTTCGAGGGCAAACGGTCCTGGAATGATCAGAGCAAAAGAGACCGGAAAAAACTGCTCGTCGACTGAGCGCGAGCAGAATTTTTGTACGAACAATGCAATCGGTTGCTCTCAGACTTTTTGTTCAAAGTCTCAGTGAAGAACTCTTACTTTGCGACCGCACGGATCGGTTAACAGTTATTTGCGAGCTCTATATTTTCAATTTCAATTACAGAGAGCCATGCCGATCTGAATGTGCCAATTCGAGCACGATTGAATGACAGCCTGCTCTTTTTGTTTACAGAGTCTGATGTTACCAGGCTTAGTATCAATCGATCAGATCTCAGACGATGCGCTGCATACTTACAGCAAATCTTCTGATGGAAGGAAGACAAAATTTCATCGATGCAGATGCGCTCGAAGCGCACTCTTTACCTATGCTTAGGCATCGATGCGTGGGTCAAGTCGAAAAACAATCTTTAGCGTATATGCAAGGTGAACTTGCATTGGAGTGACAGCCTTACTTCGGCGCTGGACTCTGCCTGGAATACTCTGCATGCATTCCTTATTAATACTAGTTTCCGAAATTGATTGGGAAGATTGGCTTATGGTACTGATAGCTCAGTTAGATCAGTTTTCAACGTACCTTCGTACGAGATGGGCTCTTCCACTGCTGAAGCATAAATTAATACACAGAAACGAGACAAAACTTGGGAAAGATCGTTGATAAGCAGGTTAAATAAGAAGGGAACCCAGATGGCTACCTTGAGGCACACCCTATGCAACTAAAACAGATAAAGAGAGAGGAGTTAAAGCAGACACGCTGAGATCGTTAACAAAGGTGATAATTAGTACAGTAAAGAAGCTTAGTCAGATACCCTGGTAGAGATAATTTATGGATAAGAAGATTGTGATTAACGGAGTTAACGGAAGGCTTTACTATAGTTAGTATATACTACATCAGTTTCACACTGGAAGTTTCACACTGAATCCATGCTGAGATTCAGAAAACACTAAAAAATGTTGGAGCTGAGAAGTAATAATTTTTTCGAAGAGTTCAAAAGTTCGTTTGTTCTCTTTGTAGTGATCAGATGCGTTTTTGTTTTGAGATCCGCTTGTCCGCCTTTTATCTTATATAAACAGCCGGTGTTTTTGAAAATACTAACTTAATGAACTACCTATTTACCTACTTTCTTAGATTCTATCCGTTAGCGCGAGTGCATGCCTTTTAATGATGTTTTAAACATAATTTAATTATTATTCTGTGTCGGTAGTAAGTGTGTTCTTTTTATTTCTTTTCGTAAGCGCTCATAAAATCGTATTTAGCCGCTCTCACCTAGCAGATTTGTTGTTTTATTACTCTCTCCCTATCACCCAAATTTAAATAACTGTTCTTCCTCTCTCGCTCTTGATACTTTCTGTGCAGTAGCGCTCTCTCTCCCTCTCTCTCTCTCTCTCTCTGTTTGCAGCAGCTGAAACCGCTCTCCTCGCATTATTTACTAATTCCGCCATTATAGCTTTGTCAGGCACACTGGTCTGATATCTATTTTTTTTAAGGAATCAAAAAAAGTTATATTTTTGCATTATGGAAGTCTCTGTGGTCTGTTCTATAAAAACATGCAAGAAGAAGATCACCTATGACCAGCCGAGCATCCCCTGCTGGCTCTGCGATAGCGTTGTGCACGCAAAATGCGCTGGGTTTTCCGGTCGCATGGGTTTCTATGGATGCTATTTCCAAAAGGAATGGCTTGCATTATAGTTGTGAGGCATGCAGTCTGGTTGAGAAGAAAATGGCAGTATATATGAGGCAATCCCGGAAGGACTTTAAGAAGCTGACCGTGTGCTTTAAGCCGCAATACAATCGGCTCCTAGCCATAGAGTCTAAATTTAGTGGCTTACAACCAGGCGCAAAAAGGTCACTCCGTGTGATCTACAAGTGCCAACTGTTTCTCGGCCAACCGGCCACTCCAAAATTGGAGCAGTTGATTTCGTTCGCTGTGATGCAAATTCGGTATCCGAATTTATCATCTCGGAGAGCATGCAGCCATAATTGTCGATTGTGACCGTGTCTGTAGTGTGCGCAAATTCTTCAGCTGATCCGTCAATTCCGATACCGAATATATGTACGTCCCGGACCACCGGATATTACCATCACAGGTACCAGGTACCGACCTAAACGACAAGTTTTTGTCTCACTGCTAGCTTCTAACTCCACATCTGATGATGTGTTGCTTTTATACGAAGCAAAATAAGAGCCAACGGTTTAAAGATCAAGAAGTTTAACTTCTCTTATGCCAGAGCGTCCTTTAAGATAAGCGTCTCCCCAACTCACTTTGATACCGTTTGCTCTGCCAATCTTTGGCCAGAGCATTTTGTGGTGAAGGAGTTTAAGGCTAAGAAGAAGAGTAGGTCCCCCACAACCATCACTACAAATCAGGCCAGTGCTCTATCTACATTTTCCTGTCCTACTTTTACCCGTCCAACAAACTAATAAACTCTCTTTTAGTGACCTATCAGAATGTTCAGGGCTTACGTAGTAAGCTCAGCACTCTTTTTCGGGATAATGTCGCATTTGTATACCACGTTATTGTGTTTACCGAGACCTGGTTAAAGCCGCACACTCTTAGCTCCGAAGTTTTGACGGATCGTTACTCAACTTTTAGAAATGACCGTTTGTCTCTCTGGACTTAAACTTCACATCGGAACAGTTCACAATCTAGACCATTCTCTGTCTCAAGTTAACCATGTAAAAAATTGCTTGATCTGTACTTTTTAACGGATCCGACCATAGCGTTGTTAACTCGAGTCCCTCCCCTACCATCCTACTTTCGAAGTGTCACTTGATATTGGACCAACTGTATTGGGTCGGTCCGGTAGACTACTTCAATGTGTCGGCTGCTTTCGTAAGGCCGAGTTTGCGAAGCTTAATATACTCATTAGGGATTTGGATTGGGCCGCTTTGTACTTGTGCACTGATGTTACGATAGACGAAAACATTTTTCACTGGACGCATTGAACTCTCTCTTTGATTCTTATGTTCTGCTTTCCTGTCCGATTAGATCGGGGAAACACCTTTGGTTTGCCAAAGAGTTGTCTAGTCTAAAACGGGGGGGAACGTTGTGAGCCGCGGAAAAGACCGCGATTTATGCAATTGCGATTTATGCAATTTATTATATGTTCGCAAAAGGGACAAATTAAATTTTGGGCAAAAATTATATTTAAAAAAGTGAAGTCAAATCATGTTTCAAATTTTGTTTGCATATGCATTTTACATCTGCTTCTACATTTCTACATGTATAACTACATAATAATAATACATAACTTCTGGCCATAATATTGATCCGACCTGATCCATATTTGGCAATCTGGTAGATATGGTAATTTCCCATGATTCTGCGTTTTGGTTTTCTTTTATCTTAAAAATTGTGGATTCCACAGATTTTGGTCCTTTGGGGGGGCGAAAGGGGGCGTGTCAAAATTTTGAAATGGGTTTCTTTATTGTAGCTATAATAATGATCCAATCTAATTCAGATTCAACACTCAATCATTTTCTATGATTCTGCGTTTTTAGTTTTCTCGTATTTTCAAAATTGTGTACGCCACAGACAGGGGCGGGGCGAAATTTTTGAAACACATTTGGAGTTGTGTGATCACACAGGAGACTGGATACAAAATTTGGTTGCTCTAGCTTTAATAGTCTCTGAGATATAGGCGCGAATGAAGACGGACGGACAGACGGATGGACAGACAGACATGGCTATATCGACTCGGCTATTGATGCTGATCAAGAATATATATACTTTATGGGGTCGGAAACGCTTCCTTCTGTGCGTTACACACAACCGTTATCCCCACAAATCTAATATACCCCTATACTCTTCGAGTACCGGGTATAAAACGTAAAATCGAGACTTTAAAAAAAATTTCAAGAAGTTGGCTCGCCTTCTTCTCTCTCTCGCTATGTTTTGGCTCCATCAAGCTTTTTAGTTCTTATCGCTAAGTGTTATAAGAACCACCTATCTCAATGCAGGATACATTTTTCTCAGGACCCTAAACAGCTTTACAGCTTCGTAAACAGTAAGCGTAGAACGTCCACCCATCCTTGCTATCGCTCCTTAATACGTCGGCAAATACTGATTAGGCGATCGCCGATCTTAATGCGCATACTATTGACTGAGATCGAAAGCTCGTTGCTTCATGATCTACGAATAGTTAAGCCGCTGTTTTCAACGGGTCCAGACGAAGTTCCCGGCTATGTACTTAGGTACCGTGCTGAGTCTCTGTGTGGGCCGTTACTTAAACTATTCACCCTGCCCATAAATTCTTCATACTTCCCCCCGATATGAAAGGAGTCTTTTATAATTCCTGTCCATAAGAAAGGTAGCAAGTCTGACGCAAAGAACCATGGAGGTATATTTAAATAATCCGCTATTCCTGAAGTGTTTGAGAAAATTTTAACTCCGCAACTGCAACACGTATGCAGATCACATATATCTCCAGCTCAACATGGACTTATAAGGCGGAGATCAACCACTACTAATTTGTTGGAGTTTACCTCCTTCATCATTAAAGGCTTTCAAGGTAATTTACAGACGGATGTTTGCACCGATTTTAGAAAAGCGTTCGACTCTGTAAAACTTTCTCTTCTAGCACATAAACTGGACCTTCTAGGGTTCCCGCCTAATCTCCTGAGATGGTGGCCTTTGATCTAGGTCTCAAGGAGTCCTTTTCAAAGCGCCCTGTCCTCACCAATTATGGTGTCCTTGGGTGTACCACTCATTTCAATTCAGGTTGCAATCCGATCTCGATAGGTTTCAGTCATGGTGTTGTGCAAATTTGTTAAACCTTAACGCTTCGAAATGTAAAGTAATGACTTTTCATCGCTCCAGCGTCTTTCTGGTTCCTTACACCTTTTGTGGTGGTTCTCTTGAGAGAATTACTCGGGTTGATGATCTTGGTGTTCTATTAGATCCCAAGTTATAGTTTTAGTAGTTATAGAATACATTTCGACCTTGGTAAATAATGCCATGGGCGTACTTGGGTTTATAAAGAGGTGCTCAAAGGTACTTGACGATACCTATATAACAAGAACTCTCTACACCTCTCTGGTTCGTCCAATTTTAGAATACGGCTCTTCTGTATGGTTCCCTCAGTACAACGTACACAAGGACCGTATAGAATCAGTTCAGAAAAACTTTTTAGTTTTTGCTCTATGCGGCCTAAGCTGGGATGCAGGTGTGGGACTGCCGTCTTACCCTAATAGATTGCTTTTAATAAACCTTCCTACTTTAGCTAATCATACTTCGTGTGATTTTTGTGCACAACTTGTTCAAGGGTGACGTTGACAGCCCTGACTTGTTGATCGCATAAACTTCACGATTCTTATTAGAAGCACTAGAAACTATATAGCGTTGTTTCTTCCGCTTTGTAGATCGAATTATTCCTTGCATGAACCGTTTAGGGTCCTATGCTCGGATTACAATTACCTCTACCATATCATATCTACTACTAACTCCCTTCTTAGTCTTAAATTACTGATACTCTCATATCTTCTTGAAATTAGAAATTGCTTAGTTGTTTTAACGAGTCGCGCGTTATGCGCCAGCAACCCTCGGTCGGTTGGGCAGGAAAAGGGCTCCGTTCTTGCTTGGGATCCGCGCGTAACAACCTTGTGCTGGTGTCGCTTGGCCACTGGATGTTGCAGTCATTGTATAACAACTGTAGTGGGCAGTAGTGACTCTAAAACCTACAACAACTTTCCAAGAGTTATTGTCTGCACTCTTATTATTAGAAGCTAGAGGAAAGAGTAATTAGCGGAGAGAAGTAGTTAAAGCTCCGATTAAAGAGATAAGTTAAAGATAGTTCTCGTAGGGCAGGTAAAAAGCTTTACTCAGAGCTGTAATCCGTTAGTCGTGGCACCTAAGCGCAAGCTTTCCCTAAGATCATACGATTATACAGTTAACCATAGAACTCATGCTTAAGCTCTGACTAGAGTCACGCCATTGTCCCGTTGTTTGTGGGAGGGAAAGTTCCGACCGCCCAAGCAAGAGTCTATGCTAGGCGCCAAGAAAATTTCTGGTGGATCAAAGCCAAAAAGAAACTGCAACCAGACAGAAGTGTTCCTCCTCGAATTAAAAAGTGCATATAGTACAAACAAGAATCTGACACGTGCAAAAGAGGTTAAACTTCTGGTGGTCGGAGTTAAGCCGCATTAAACAATTAAAGAAAAGACATCACGGTACATAGATAACTCTCTTAGAAATGAATTTAATAGTTAATAATTTGATGTCTTAGGATTGGAAAGCTAGCCACGTTTCATTCGGTGGATCAGGCTACACCCCGAAGACGGGAGCAACCAAGTCCATCGATCTCTGGGCCGCGCTGGGAGAGACCTCGGATCTCCCCAGAAGCCGCAATAGCATATTCCCAGCATCATTTAAAGCTGTAAAAAGAAACAACCAAACCGACACACGAACCGTTAATGAAGTGCTAAGTCCAGCCCACGGAATACGCATGTCGTAGTGCAAAGTGACGATCGAGTGAGGCCAATGTAATATCGTTTCCCTGTGAATTTGCCAGAAACCCATATGCCGCACTCGTCACCCTTATCGAGTTCGAGCTAAACACGCAGCGAAAGCTCTCGACTATATATGTATGAGCTCATACGTATGTCGTCTTCTTCGACACAGCCCCAGCGCTTCTCAAACTATGAGGCATACGAACGTTCCCGTGCAGGCCCAAATTGTAGTTTGAGAACCATCGGACATAGTAAACTGTATTTGTTTTCTCTATCCTGAGCGGACATATTTCTTCGATTTCGCCTTTATGATTATATCAGTTCTTTATTATCTAGATCCACGATGAAACAATGTACACGTATATATAATTATTAACAATTAGACGTTAGACCCACTGAAGAGTATCTATTTGTAACATACAAATCGTCGTCGAACTGGTATGAAAAGAAGGAAAACTGATTTTAATTCGATGTAGGAGAACGACCTGTATATTCATATTTCTTTTCCCTTCCTCAGAACATACTACCACGTCGCCCTTGAGCTCAATGGATGTACTGGATAATTTATATGAGTATGAGTGAGTAGCGAGCTTCCTTAAATGAAGTGTCAATTGTATTCTTCGAATATGCACGTCTAAAAGGTTTTCGAATATTATGAAGTTTTATATACAGCGAGTCGATTTGTAATTCTTTTTTTTTTTATATATTATATCATAAGCTTATTTCTTTTCTTGATATTCTTTTTATAATGCATTTTCTGCGACATTATACATATTAATACCATACCTATATATATATATGTACATGTAACTAGATTTAATTATTTTCTTATCAATCATTCTTACATTTTTTTTTTTTTAAACAACAAGAACATAAATATGTCAGATGGAGTCATGAAGTCAAACCCCCTTAATTTTGATGTATTAAACAGTCATTAATTGTTACAAATGAAATACTAAATCAGTCTTGTTTGTCCTGACTAGAGCATGCTGAGGTCCGAATCGGCGTAAAGAGACGCACTTGATAAGGGTTATGCCATCCGTAATATGGCAAAGGTAAGGTAGGGAGGGTAGAGAAGGGGTCAAGGTCATCTGATTTCCCCGATAACTACGGAATATAACCAGACTATTTGTCGGTAGTCGAGTATCCCTCCATTAAATAACCTTACCATTATTCCATTATTTCCGTTTGAGTGTTCCTTTTGAACGTTAAATCCCGTGTACCTAAAACATCTTTGGGAATGTGTCCGTATGGCATATAGGAGAGTAGGAAAGATCCCACGACATTCCGGCGAGCTAGTTAGAGCATAGCTAGAAGTACACAGTCCAAAATCCAGCCATACCTTTGGTGTATAAGGCTCCACCAATGTACGTACAAACCACATCCGTACGTACGATTTTAAACACCACTGTATTTCTGCACATTACATAGATTGGTGCCCAACGTGGGGCCAGAGTTAGCAAGCTAGTTACTACTGGTTTAAACCCCAAAACAATTAAGCTCTCTGTATCCAACAGATAAAGTAATAGGTTTCCGCTTTTACTACTGTAACGCATGGTGAAATAAATAATAAGGTGATGTACTCAGCTCATGGTGAGGACGTTACATTTTTCAGCTCGCTCTCTCGGCTCTCAGAGAGAAAATCGTTAGAAAGAGACAGCAAGCGTTATACGTTCTGCACTCCTCGTTTTTCAGCTGACAGAAAAGAAAATAATTTCTTTAATAAATAAAACGAAATAGTTCAAAGAAAATTATAATATTTTAATTCATAGCTAAAGAATATTTTTCAAAGAAGAAGAAGAAAATGAAAAAAATCGTGCGCTACACAAACTCTCTCGACAACGTTTGACAAACGACTGACAAAAATAACGTCCCCGAAAGAGAGCACGTGTGGTGAATACACCACCTTATTACTTTTTTCACCATGCTGTAACGGAGGTTATTGAGGGAATTTTGGTTTTAGGTTCTGAGATTCGGAATAGCCAACCAAATATAATCCGCCAGGTAGCGAGAGATAGAAATCTTGTACTTTGAAATTATTATCTAGGTTAATTAGCGAATTACGATAACTATTCACAAAGGCGGATAGGTCGTCCTAATTATAATCGTATAACCTCCACTGAAATTTAGGAAGGAAGAGAGTTGATGGCTTTCGGAAATCGAATCTTCTAGATGCCGATCTGGAGTTTAGCCATGGTCATTGCTATCTGCCAGATAAATGTTCCATAGACCAATGTAGAGCCCAATCAGGTTATATTCCAAAAAAAAAAAAAGTGTGTACGAATGAGGACGGAAGCATGCTCGAAAAAGGACAAACTTTTATTAATTAGAGGTCAACTAGTAGTATTCAATTTAAGCTAGTATCCTATATTAGTGGAGTTAAATATCATCGACTTAAATATTATCGATTACATACAATTACTTTTGTTTATTTGGAATATGTCGCCAGTGCACCGGACCCCTGGAGACAAGGCATCCGGTGGCGTTGACCCCGTGAGCTGCGGTATATGTCAACAGGCATTAGGAGGCAATCATTTAATCTGTACGGCGCCTTGTCGTCATCGGTACCATGATTCTTGTATGCAAGCGTTCATAAAGAACAACAAAAATTGCCCAGTTTGTAGGGTAGAGATTAATCCAGAGGAACTTTCTTTTGAGGAGAATACACTAGCAGCGGAATTGCCATCCGAGATGAGTTCGGGGATAGCGCCGTTAGAAATTGGTTCCAATAATGAGGCTAATTCTTCAGAGAAAGGATACCAAAAGTCAAGAGGAGCCATATCGAAACAGAAACGCGGAAGTATACCTTGCAGAGGAATGCAGACTAGGTTGCAATCGCAACATTATAGGGAGCACTGATTGGCTAGTACCAGTCATCGGTCGGCTGAAGATTTATCTGAAAATACCATATCGGTTCTACAGGCCCTTATAAAAGATCAGCAGACAGACATGATGTTGGAGTTAAGCTCGTTCATCAAGAACTCGATCGAAGAAAGTCTTCGGGGACAGTTAGGTAGGATAACAATAGCTTCGAATAGTACACCGGCACAACCGACTAATCGGAATGCAGAACAGAGTAATGTGCCAGGAAACTCGACAACACCATCTAATGAAAGGGAAATAGGAACACCTAACCCAAACATATTTAACAGAGCAATATCCCCTGGAAAGGCTGCTAATATCTTAACTGGTTGGCGGCTAAAGTTTCATGGATCCAAGGATGCTATGCACGTAGACGAATTCCTTTACAGGGTTCGTTCCCTGACAGCTTCTACTTTAGATAATGATTACGGACTACTCTGTGACAATATGCATCTTCTCTTTTCGACAAAAGCCAGTGATTGGTTTTGAAACTTCCATAGGAAGAATCCACAGTTCTCCTGGCAAGCATTTTCTGCCTGATTTAGACATCGATTTGATGATGCTAAAGATGATTTCGACTTGTGGGAATTAATAATGAAACGCCATCAGAAAGATAGCGAACCTTTCGATGATTACCAGACGGCAGTCGAAGAGTTAGTTTCTAGACTTTCTCACGAGGTTAGTGAACAAAAGTTGGTAGACATTTTGAAACGTAACGCGAAGCCGACTCCCAGATATGAACTCTTGCATTTCAAGATTGGCGATCGAACTATGCTGAGAGAAGAAGTTCGCAAGCATGAAAATTTCTGTAGAGACAGCAACAATCCCTTTTCACGGGGTAGATTCGGTAAACCGAACATAGCGGAAATACTTACGAATAGCGAAGATATAAAAGAGGAAAGTGTCTCGCAGATATATCGTAAGAAATTAATATGCTGGAATTGTGACCAAGAGGGTCATCGTTTCGATGATTGTATGGGAGAAAGGCGAGTGTTCTGCTATGGTTGTGGCGCTAAGGATATTTATAAGCCTCGACGCGTCAAATGTAACCCAGCGAAAAACTCGAAGCGGGATGTGCCGACCGGAGCCCAGTCAGTACATCCGACCAAGAACAACAACTAACTGAAAGTAACTCAGCTACCATAGGAGGGCTTTCTAAAAGGGTAGTTGACATAAAATCAGATACGACACTTCCCCCCTCTTGTGCAGTTAGAGATATGTGTACTCAAACGACCGAGAGTGCAGAGGCGGATTCAAAGGATTTGAATACTTTATATAAAGTGATAGTTAAACCCAAAAGATCGACGATTAGGAGAAAAGAATTCTGGAAAAGGGTGCGATCTGTCCGAAAACGTTTGGTCTCCGCAGTCATTCTGAGTTCAGATAATCGATTATATACAGACATAGCAATCGAAGGTCAGAATTATAAAGCCTTGCTAGACTCAGGGGCAACTATTAGTTGTTTGGGTGGTAAAGCAGCAACCTCTTTATCAAATCACCCAAAATCTCAGAAGTGCTTGGGAACCATACGCACGGCCAGTAATGAAGCCTGTTCGGTGGTGTCCAAGCTATTGGTTCCAATTGAGTTTCACGGAACAGTTAAGGAAGTAGAATTCTTTATCATTCCCAATTTAAAGCAAGATGTTTATCTGGGAGTCGACTTTTGGAAAGAACTCGGTCTTTTATCCCAATTATTAACTGGAGAAGGAACAGTCAGCTGTTTGGAGGCCATAGATGATACAGGAACTAAAGAAACTCCCAAAATGCATTCACTGACAGTTGACCAAATTAAAAGTTTAGATGCGGTAATACATACCTTTCCGTCATTCGAAAGTGAGGGACTAGGTCAAACACATCTTATAAAACATTCGATGGTGATCAATGCCGAAGTACCCGTCAAACAACGACATTGGCCCATCTCACCAGCTAAAGAGAAAGTGATGTTTGAAGAGGTAGAGAAGATGATTAATCTGGGAGTGATAGAACCTTCGAATAGTCCATTGAGCAGCAATTGCGTCCTCGTAAAGAAAGGGAATAAGAACAGACTATGCCTTGATTCTCGGGAGATCAACAAATATACCCGAAAGGACGCATATCCTCTTCCCCATATAGATGGGATACTCAGTCGATTGCCACCTGCCAAATACATAACGGGACTCGATATGAAGCACGCGTATTGGCAAATCCCTCTAGAGGAATCGTCACGGCAGTATACAGCGTTTACTATACCCAATCGCCCGCTTTATCAATATAAGGTTATGCCGTTTGGTCTTACCAATGCATCACAAACCCCCTGTCGCTTAATGGACATTGTAATACCTGCCAGTTTGCGTACGAGAGTGTTTGTTTACCTCGATGACCTACTTATACTATCCGAGGATTTCGATTCACACCTAATATTACTCCGAGAAGTAGCAGTGCATTTAAGAAAGGCTAATCTTACAATAAATATCGCCAAGTCACACTTTTGCATGCGTGAGATCAAATACTTAGGGTTCATTATAGGATATGGTCAGGTTAAGACGGATCCAAGTAAGATTGAAGCCATTCAACAATTCCCGGTCCCCAAGACAGTGAAGCAATTGAGACGATTCCTTGGTCTTGCTGGCTGGTACCGTCGTTTTGTAGACAATTATGCCACTGTTAGTTGTGCCCTCACAGATTTATTAAAGAAACCAAGAGCGTATGCATGGAATTCTTTGGCTGACAAGGCATTTGAAGAACTTAAGCAGTGCTTGACGTCAGCGCCTATTTTGTCCACTCCGGATTTCTCAAAACCTTTTTTGCTTTTATGTGATGCTAGTACTGTAGGAATTGGCTGTGTGTTAGCTCAAAAGAACGAGAAAGGAGAAGAGCTACCCATTGCATTCATGTCAGAGAAGTTATCCAAAGCCCAAACAAACTACTCAGTGACAGAGCTAGAATGTTTAGCGGTGATAAAAGGAATAAAGAAGTTTCGCGCATATGTAGAAGGCAATTTGAGGTTATTACCGACCATGCCTCGTAACAATGGCTTATGCGTCAGAAAGAGTTGTCAGGTAGGTTAGCTCGATGGGCCATAAAGCTACAGGGATTCTCTTTTGAAATAACGCATCGGAAAGGTACTCTTAACGTGGTAGCGGATGCTCTATCGCGTAGATGTTTCCGTGTCCGAGGTGGAAGAACAGGGTCCGATAAGTGATCGTTCTGCCGCAGAGTTTAAATCAGCCGAGTACCAAATTCTAATAGACCATATTCGCGCTGATCAAGCTAAATTACCGGATTTGAAAATTCTCAATGATATGATCTATAAGAGAACTGAACCTGATCAAGGGAATAAGGTCGTAGATAAGTTATCTTGGAAATTGTGGATACCTAGGGAGCTTACCCGAGAGGTAATCATTCGTGCCCATGATCCTCCCAATGCTGCTCATAGCGGAGTGGGGAAAACGATAGAAAAGATTAAAAGATATTTATTCTGGCCGAAAATGAACAAACAAATACAAGAATATGTAACGCATTGTGAAGTGTGTCGTCACACCAAACATCCGAGCATTGTTTTGAAACCGCCGATGGGAAAACCAATGGTGTCTGATCGTCCGTTCCAAAAACTTTATATGGATCTTCTTGGTCCCTACCCCCGGTCCAAGAAAGGGAATATTGGTCTGCTCATTATCGTAG
Source organism: Drosophila affinis (assembly GCA_037356375.1). Taxonomy (NCBI): domain Eukaryota; kingdom Metazoa; phylum Arthropoda; class Insecta; order Diptera; family Drosophilidae; genus Drosophila; species Drosophila affinis. The sequence continues at coordinate 32,067,916 of CM074802.1, read as the reverse complement.
ATCATTTCACAAAATTTCATTTCCGCAACTGCAACACGTATGCAGATCACATATATCTCCAGCTCAACATGGACTTATAAGGCGGAGATCAACCACTACTAATTTGTTGGAGTTTACCTCCTTCATCATTAAAGGCTTTCAAGGTAATTTACAGACGGATGTTTGCACCGATTTTAGAAAAGCGTTCGACTCTGTAAAACTTTCTCTTCTAGCACATAAACTGGACCTTCTAGGGTTCCCGCCTAATCTCCTGAGATGGTGGCCTTTGATCTAGGTCTCAAGGAGTCCTTTTCAAAGCGCCCTGTCCTCACCAATTATGGTGTCTTTGGGTGTACCACTCATTTCAATTCAGGTTGCAATCCGATCTCGATAGGTTTCAGTCATGGTGTTGTGCAAATTTGTTAAACCTTAACGCTTCGAAATGTAAAGTAATGACTTTTCATCGCTCCAGCGTCTTTCTGGTTCCTTACACCTTTTGTGGTGGTTCTCTTGAGAGAATTACTCGGGTTGATGATCTTGGTGTTCTATTAGATCCCAAGTTATAGTTTTAGTAGTTATAGAATACATTTCGACCTTGGTAAATAATGCCATGGGCGTACTTGGGTTTATAAAGAGGTGCTCAAAGGTACTTGACGATACCTATATAACAAGAACTCTCTACACCTCTCTGGTTCGTCCAATTTTAGAATACGGCTCTGTATGGTTCCCTCAGTACAACGTACACAAGGACCGTATAGAATCAGTTCAGAAAAACTTTTTAGTTTTTGCTCTATGCGGCCTAAGCTGGGATGCAGGTGTGGGACTGCCGTCTTACCCTAATAGATTGCTTTTAATAAACCTTCCTACTTTAGCTAATCATACTTCGTGTGATTTTTGTGCACAACTTGTTCAAGGGTGACGTTGACAGCCCTGACTTGTTGATCGCATAAACTTCACGATTCTTATTAGAAGCACTAGAAACTATATAGCGTTGTTTCTTCCGCTTTGTAGATCGAATTATTCCTTGCATGAACCGTTTAGGGTCCTATGCTCGGATTACAATTACCTCTACCATATCATATCTACTACTAACTCCCTTCTTAGTCTTAAATTACTGATACTCTCATATCTTCTTGAAATTAGAAATTGCTTAGTTGTTTTAACGAGTCGCGCGTTATGCGCCAGCAACCCTCGGTCGGTTGGGCAGGAAAAGGGCTCCGTTCTTGCTTGGGATCCGCGCGTAACAACCTTGTGCTGGTGTCGCTTGGCCACTGGATGTTGCAGTCATTGTATAACAACTGTAGTGGGCAGTAGTGACTCTAAAACCTACAACAACTTTCCAAGAGTTATTGTCTGCACTCTTATTATTAGAAGCTAGAGGAAAGAGTAATTAGCGGAGAGAAGTAGTTAAAGCTCCGATTAAAGAGATAAGTTAAAGATAGTTCTCGTAGGGCAGGTAAAAAGCTTTACTCAGAGCTGTAATCCGTTAGTCGTGGCACCTAAGCGCAAGCTTTCCCTAAGATCATACGATTATACAGTTAACCATAGAACTCATGCTTAAGCTCTGACTAGAGTCACGCCATTGTCCCGTTGTTTGTGGAAGGTAAAGTTCCGACCGCCCAAGCAAGAGTCTATGCTAGGCGCCAAGAAAATTTCTGGTGGATCAAAGCCAAAAAGAAACTGCAACCAGACAGAAGTGTTCCTCCTCGAATTAAAAAGTGCATATAGTGCAAACAAGAATCTGACACGTGCAAAAGAGGTTAAACTTCTGGTGGTCGGAGTTAAGCCGCATTAAACAATTAAAGAAAAGACATCACGGTACATAGATAACTCTCTTAGAAATGAATTTAATAGTTAATAATTTGATGTCTTAGGATTGGAAAGCTAGCCACGTTTCATTCGGTGGATCAGGCTACACCCCGAAGAGGGGAGCAACCAAGTCCATCGATCTCTGGGCCGCGCTGGGAGAGACCTCGGATCTCCCCAGAAGCCGCAATAGCATATTCCCAGCATCATTTAAAGCTGTAAAAAGAAACAACCAAACCGACACACGAACCGTTAATGAAGTGCTAAGTCCAGCCCACGGAATACGCATGTCGTAGTGCAAAGTGACGATCGAGTGAGGCCAATGTAATATCGTTTCCCTGTGAATTTGCCAGAAACCCATATGCCGCACTCGTCACCCTTATCGAGTTCGAGCTAAACACGCAGCGAAAGCTCTCGACTATATATGTATGAGCTCATACGTATGTCGTCTTCTTCGACACAGCCCCAGCGCTTCTCAAACTATGAGGCATACGAACGTTCCCGTGCAGGCCCAAATTGTAGTTTGAGAACCATCGGACATAGTAAACTGTATTTGTTTTCTCTATCCTGTGCGGACATATTTCTTCGATTTCGCCTTTATGATTATATCAGTTCTTTATTATCTACGATGAAACAATGTACACGTATATATAATTATTAACAATTAGACGTTAGACCCACTGAAGAGTATCTATTTGTAACATACAAATCGTCGTCGAACTGGTATGAAAAGAAGGAAAACTGATTTTAATTCGATGTAGGAGAACTACCTGTATATTCATATTTCTCTTCCCTTCCTCAGAACATACTACCACGTCGCCCTTGAGCTCAATGGATGTACTGGATAGTTTATATGAGTATGAGTGAGTAGCGAGCTTCCTTAAATGAAGTCGTCAATTGTATTCTTCGAATATGCACGTCTAAAAGGTTTTCGAATATTATGAAGTTTTACATACAGCGAGTCGATTTGTAATTCTTTTTTTTTTTATATATTATATCATAAGTTTATTTCTTTTCTTGATATTCTTTTTATAATGCATTTTCTGCGACATTATACATATTAATACCATACCTATATATATATATGTACATGTAACTAGATTTAATTATTTTCTTATCAATCATTCTTACATTTTTTTTTTTTTAAACAACAAGAACATAAATATGTCAGATGGAGTCATGAAGTCAAACCCCCTTAATTTTGATGTATTAAACAGTCATTAATTGTTACAAATGAAATACTAAATCAGTCTTGTTTGTCCTGACTAGAGCATGCTGAGGTCCGAATCGGCGTAAAGAGACGCACTTGATAAGGGTTATGCCATCCGTAATATGGCAAAGGTAAGGTAGGGAGGGTAGAGAAGGGGTCAAGGTCATCTGATTTCCCCGATAACTACGGAATATAACCAGACTATTTGTCGGTAGTCGAGTATCCCTCCATTAAATAACCTTACCATTATTCCATTATTTCCGTTTGAGTGTTCCTTTTGAACGTTAAATCCCGTGTACCTAAAACATCTTTGGGAATGTGTCCGTATGGCATATAGGAGAGTAGGAAAGATCCCACGACATTCCGGCGAGCTAGTTAGAGCATAGCTAGAAGTACACAGTCCAAAATCCAGCCATACCTTTGGTGTATAAGGCTCCACCAATGTACGTACAAACCACATCCGTACGTACGATTTTAAACACCACTGTATTTCTGCACATTACATAGATTGGTGCCCAACGTGGGGCCAGAGTTAACAAGCTAGTTACTACTGGTTTAAACCCCAAAACAATTAAGCTCTCTGTATCCAACAGATAAAGTAATAGGTTTCCGCTTTTACTACTGTAACGCATGGTGAAATAAATAATAAGGTGATGTACTCAGCTCATGGTGAGGACGTTACATTTTTCAGCTCGCTCTCTCGGCTCTCAGAGAGAAAATCGTTAGAAAGAGACAGCAAGCGTTATACGTTCTGCACTCCTCGTTTTTCAGCTGACAGAAAAGAAAATAATTTCTTTAATAAATAAAACGAAATAGTTCAAAGAAAATTATAATATTTTAATTCATAGCTAAAGAATATTTTTCAAAGAAGAAGAAGAAAATGAAAAAAATCGTGCGCTACACAAACTCTCTCGACAACGTTTGACAAACGACTGACAAAAATAACGTCCCCGAAAGAGAGCACGTGTGGTGAATACACCACCTTATTACTTTTTTCACCATGCTGTAACGGAGGTTATTGAGGGAATTTTGGTTTTAGGTTCTGAGAATCGGAATAGCCAACCAAATATAATCCGCCAGGTAGCGAGAGATAGAAATCTTGTACTTTGAAATTATTATCTAGGTTAATTAGCGAATTACGATAACTATTCACAAAGGCGGATAGGTCGTCCTAATTATAATCGTATAACCTCCACTGAAATTTAGGAAGGAAGAGAGTTGATGGCTTTCGGAAATCGAATCTTCTAGATGCCGATCTGGAGTTTAGCCATGGTCATTGCTATCTGCCAGATAAATGTTCCATAGACCAATGTAGAGCCCAATCAGGTTATATTCCAAAAAAAAAAAAAGTGTGTACGAATGAGGACGGAAGCATGCTCGAAAAAGGACAAACTTTTATTAATTAGAGGTCAACTAGTAGTATTCAATTTAAGCTAGTATCCTATATTAGTGGAGTTAAATATCATCGACTTAAATATTATCGATTACATACAATTACTTTTGTTTATTTGGAATATGTCGCCAGTGCACCGGACCCCTGGAGACAAGGCATCCGGTGGCGTTGACCCCGTGAGCTGCGGTATATGTCAACAGGCATTAGGAGGCAATCATTTAATCTGTACGGCGCCTTGTCGTCATCGGTACCATGATTCTTGTATGCAAGCGTTCATAAAGAACAACAAAAATTGCCCAGTTTGTAGGGTAGAGATTAATCCAGAGGAACTTTCTTTTGAGGAGAATACACTAGCAGCGGAATTGCCATCCGAGATGAGTTCGGGGATAGCGCCGTTAGAAATTGGTTCCAATAATGAGGCTAATTCTTCAGAGAAAGGATACCAAAAGTCAAGAGGAGCCATATCGAAACAGAAACGCGGAAGTATACCTTGCAGAGGAATGCAGACTAGGTTGCAATCGCAACATTATAGGGAGCACTGATTGGCTAGTACCAGTCATCGGTCGGCTGAAGATTTATCTGAAAATACCATATCGGTTCTACAGGCCCTTATAAAAGATCAGCAGACAGACATGATGTTGGAGTTAAGCTCGTTCATCAAGAACTCGATCGAAGAAAGTCTTCGGGGACAGTTAGGTAGGATAACAATAGCTTCGAATAGTACACCGGCACAACCGACTAATCGGAATGCAGAACAGAGTAATGTGCCAGGAAACTCGACAACACCATCTAATGAAAGGGAAATAGGAACACCTAACCCAAACATATTTAACAGAGCAATATCCCCTGGAAAGGCGAATTCCTTTACAGGGTTCGTTCCCTGACAGCTTCTACTTTAGATAATGATTACGGACTACTCTGTGACAATATGCATCTTCTCTTTTCGACAAAAGCCAGTGATTGGTTTTGAAACTTCCATAGGAAGAATCCACAGTTCTCCTGGCAAGCATTTTCTGCCTGATTTAGACATCGATTTGATGATGCTAAAGATGATTTCGACTTGTGGGAATTAATAATGAAACGCCATCAGAAAGATAGCGAACCTTTCGATGATTACCAGACGGCAGTCGAAGAGTTAGTTTCTAGACTTTCTCACGAGGTTAGTGAACAAAAGTTGGTAGACATTTTGAAACGTAACGCGAAGCCGACTCTCAGATATGAACTCTTGCATTTCAAGATTGGCGATCGAACTATGCTGAGAGAAGAAGTTCGCAAGCATGAAAATTTCTGTAGAGACAGCAACAATCCCTTTTCACGGGGTAGATTCGGTAAACCGAACATAGCGGAAATACTTACGAATAGCGAAGATATAAAAGAGGAAAGTGTCTCGCAGATATATCGTAAGAAATTAATATGCTGGAATTGTGACCAAGAGGGTCATCGTTTCGATGATTGTATGGGAGAAAGGCGAGTGTTCTGCTATGGTTGTGGCGCTAAGGATATTTATAAGCCTCGATGCGTCAAATGTAACCCAGCGAAAAACTCGAAGCGGGATGTGCCGACCGGAGCCCAGTCAGTACATCCGACCAAGAACAACAACTAACTGAAAGTAACTCAGCTACCATAGGAGGGCTTTCTAAAAGGGTAGTTGACATAAAATCAGATACGACACTTCCCCCCTCTTGTGCAGTTAGAGATATGTGTACTCAAACGACCGAGAGTGCAGAGGCGGATTCAAAGGATTTGAATACTTTATATAAAGTGATAGTTAAACCCAAAAGATCGACGATTAGGAGAAAAGAATTCTGGAAAAGGGTGCGATCTGTCCGAAAACGTTTGGTCTCCGCAGTCATTCTGAGTTCAGATAATCGATTATATACAGACATAGCAATCGAAGGTCAGAATTATAAAGCCTTGCTAGACTCAGGGGCAACTATTAGTTGTTTGGGTGGTAAAGCAGCAACCTCTTTATCAAATCACCCAAAATCTCAGAAGTGCTTGGGAACCATACGCACGGCCAGTAATGAAGCCTGTTCGGTGGTGTCCAAGCTATTGGTTCCAATTGAGTTTCACGGAACAGTTAAGGAAGTAGAATTCTTTATCATTCCCAATTTAAAGCAAGATGTTTATCTGGGAGTCGACTTTTGGAAAGAACTCGGTCTTTTATCCCAATTATTAACTGGAGAAGGAACAGTCAGCTGTTTGGAGGCCATAGATGATACAGGAACTAAAGAAACTCCCAAAATGCATTCACTGACAGTTGACCAAATTAAAAGTTTAGATGCGGTAATACATACCTTTCCGTCATTCGAAAGTGAGGGACTAGGTCAAACACATCTTATAAAACATTCGATGGTGATCAATGCCGAAGTACCCGTCAAACAACGACATTGGCCCATCTCACCAGCTAAAGAGAAAGTGATGTTTGAAGAGGTAGAGAAGATGATTAATCTGGGAGTGATAGAACCTTCGAATAGTCCATTGAGCAGCAATTGCGTCCTCGTAAAGAAAGGGAATAAGAACAGACTATGCCTTGATTCTCGGGAGATCAACAAATATACCCGAAAGGACGCATATCCTCTTCCCCATATAGATGGGATACTCAGTCGATTGCCACCTGCCAAATACATAACGGGACTCGATATGAAGCACGCGTATTGGCAAATCCCTCTAGAGGAATCGTCACGGCAGTATACAGCGTTTACTATACCCAATCGCCCGCTTTATCAATATAAGGTTATGCCGTTTGGTCTTACCAATGCATCACAAACCCCCTGTCGCTTAATGGACATTGTAATACCTGCCAGTTTGCGTACGAGAGTGTTTGTTTACCTCGATGACCTACTTATACTATACAGTGCTTGACATCAGCGCCTATTTTGTCCACTCCGGATTTCTCAAAACCTTTTTTGCTTTTATGTGATGCTAGTACTGTAGGAATTGGCTGTGTGTTAGCTCAAAAGAACGAGAAAGGAGAAGAGCTACCCATTGCATTCATGTCAGAGAAGTTATCCAAAGCCCAAACAAACTACTCAGTGACAGAGCTAGAATGTTTAGCGGTGATAAAAGGAATAAAGAAGTTTCGCGCATATGTAGAAGGCAATTTGAGGTTATTACCGACCATGCCTCGTAACAATGGCTTATGCGTCAGAAAGAGTTGTCAGGTAGGTTAGCTCGATGGGCCATAAAGCTACAGGGATTCTCTTTTGAAATAACGCATCGGAAAGGTACTCTTAACGTGGTAGCGGATGCTCTATCGCGTAGATGTTTCCGTGTCCGAGGTGGAAGAACAGGGTCCGATAAGTGATCGTTCTGCCGCAGAGTTTAAATCAGCCGAGTACCAAATTCTAATAGACCATATTCGCGCTGATCAAGCTAAATTACCGGATTTGAAAATTCTCAATGATATGATCTATAAGAGAACTGAACCTGATCAAGGGAATAAGGTCGTAGATAAGTTATCTTGGAAATTGTGGATACCTAGGGAGCTTACCCGAGAGGTAATCATTCGTGCCCATGATCCTCCCAATGCTGCTCATAGCGGAGTGGGGAAAACGATAGAAAAGATTAAAAGATATTTATTCTGGCCGAAAATGAACAAACAAATACGAGAATATGTAACGCATTGTGAAGTGTGTCGTCACACCAAACATCCGAGCATTGTTTTGAAACCGCCGATGGGAAAACCAATGGTGTCTGATCGTCCGTTCCAAAAACTTTATATGGATCTTCTTGGTCCCTACCCCCGGTCCAAGAAAGGGAATATTGGTCTGCTCATTATCGTAGATCATTTCACAAAATTTCATTTCCTGTGCCCTCTAAGGATGTTTACTTCAAGTCGGGTGTGTGAATACCTAGAAAGCAGTTTGTTCTGCACTTTTGAAGTCCCCGAGGTGATATTAACAGATAATGGATCCCAATTCGTTTCTGGCGCCTTTCAAGCGTTTCTCACCCGCTTTGGAATACAACATATTCGAACCGCGATATACTCCCCACAGGCAAATGCCAGTGAAAGGCTCTATAGATCTGTGCTAGCAGCTCTGAGAGCTTACATAAGTTAAGATCATTCCACTTGGGACGCAAAATTACCAGAAATCAGTGCTGCTCTCAGGTCCAGCGTGCAACAAAGTACGGGGTACTCACCGTATTTTCTAACATTTGGACAGAATACGATTCTAAATGGTAAGGACTATGAGCTGCTTCAGCGTCTACAACTCTTATCAGATGATTGTCGAATTAGTTATCCGGAAACCTTACAAATCATACGAGAGTCGGCAAAGGAAAAGGTGAAAGATTCTCATGATCAAAACGCTAGGCGATATAATCTACGTAGTCGGAAAGTAGAATTTAAGGTTGGAGAGCCAGTACTTGCGCGCAATTTTTGTCAAAGCAATGCTATTAAAAAGTTCAGTGCAAAGTTGGCCCCTGTTTTATGTCTCAGAGAGTAGATTCCTCCTATTACCAGTTAAAGGATGAGCAGGGGAAAATCCTAGGAATATTCCATCTCAAGGATATACAAGTCAAGCCATAAAGAACTGCCTTTTTTCTGTTTAGGCCTCGCCAGTGAAAATTGCCGTTTCCTCAACTGTGGTGTAGTGGGCAGTAGTGACTCTAAAACCTACAACAACTTTCCAAGAGTTATTGTCTGCACTCTTATTATTAGAAGCTAGAGGAAAGGGTAATTAGCGGAGAGAAGTAGTTAAAGCTCCGATTAAAGAGATAAGTTAAAGATAGTTCTCGTAGGGCAGGTAAAAAGCTTTACTCAGAGCTGTAATCCGTTAGTCGTGGAACCTAAGCGCAAGCTTTCCCTAAGATCATACGATTATACAGTTAACCATAGAACTCATGCTTAAGCTCTGACTAGAGTCACGCCATTGTCCCGTTGTTTGTGGAAGGTAAAGTTCCGACCGCCCAAGCAAGAGTCTATGATAGGTGCCAAGAAAATTTCTGGTGGATCAAAGCCAAAAAGAAACTGCAACCAGACAGAAGTGTTCCTCCTCGAATTAAAAAGTGCATATAGTGCAAACAAGAATCTGACACGTGCAAAAGAGGCTAAACTTCTGGTGGTCGGAGTTAAGCCGCATTAAACAATTAAAGAAAAGACATCACGGTACATAGATAACTCTCTTAGAAATGAATTTAATAGTTAATAATTTGATGTCTTAGGATTGGAAAGCTAGCCACGTTTCATTCGGTGGATCAGGCTACACCCCGAAGACGGGAGCAACCAAGTCCATCGATCTCTGGGCCGCGCTGGGAGAGACCTCGGATCTCCCCAGAAGCCGCAGTAGCATATTCCCAGCATCATTTAAAGCTGTAAAAAGAAACAACCAAACCGACACACGAACCGTTAATGAAGTGCTAAGTCCAGCCCACGGAATACGCATGTCGTAGTGCAAAGTGACGATCGAGTGAGGCCAATGGAATATCGTTTCCCTGTGAATTTGCCAGAAACCCATATGCCGCACTCGTCACCCTTATCGAGTTCGAGCTAAACACGCAGCGAAAGCTCTCGACTATATATGTATGAGCTCATACGTATGTCGTCTTCTTCGACACAGCCCCAGCGCTTCTCAAACTATGAGGCATACGAACGTTCCCGTGCAGGCCCAAATTGTAGTTTGAGAACCATCGGACATAGTAAACTGTATTTGTTTTCTCTATCCTGAGCGGACATATTTCTTCGATTTCGCCTTTATGATTATATCAGTTCTTTATTATCTACGATGAAACAATGTACACGTATATATAATTATTAACAATTAGACGTTAGACCCACTGAAGAGTATCTATTTGTAACATACAAATCGTCGTCGAACTGGTATGAAAAGAAGGAAAACTGATTTTAATTCGATGTAGGAGAACTACCTGTATATTCATATTTCTCTTCCCTTCCTCAGAACATACTACCACGTCGCCCTTGAGCTCAATGGATGTACTGGATAGTTTATATGAGTATGAGTGAGTAGCGAGCTTCCTTAAATGAAGTCGTCAATTGTATTCTTCGAATATGCACGTCTAAAAGGTTTTCGAATATTATGAAGTTTTACATACAGCGAGTCGATTTGTAATTCTTTTTTTTTTTATATATTATATCATAAGCTTATTTCTTTTCTTGATATTCTTTTTATAATGCATTTTCTGCGACATTATACATATTAATACCATACCTATATATATATATGTACATGTAACTAGATTTAATTATTTTCTTATCAATCATTCTTACATTTTTTTTTTTTAAACAACAAGAACATAAATATGTCAGATGGAGTCATGAAGTCAAACCCCCTTAATTTTGATGTATTAAACAGTCATTAATTGTTACAAATGAAATACTAAATCAGTCTTGTTTGTCCTGACTAGAGCATGCTGAGGTCCGAATCGGCGTAAAGAGACGCACTTGATAAGGGTTATGCCATCCGTAATATGGCAAAGGTAAGGTAGGGAGGGTAGAGAAGGGGTCAAGGTCATCTGATTTCCCCGATAACTACGGAATATAACCAGACTATTTGTCGGTAGTCGAGTATCCCTCCATTAAATAACCTTACCATTATTCCATTATTTCCGTTTGAGTGTTCCTTTTGAACGTTAAATCCCGTGTACCTAAAACATCTTTGCGAATGTGTCCGTATGGCATATAGAAGAGTAGGAAAGATCCCACGACATTCCGGCGAGCTAGTTAGAGCATAGCTAGAGGTACACAGTCCAAAATCCAGCCATACCTTTGGTGTATAAGCCTCCACCAATGTACGTACAAACCACATCCGTACGTACGATTTTAAGCACCACTGTCACCATCAGTAGTAGTTATTAGTAATCGTTATTTTATTTATAATACCCGGTATTCGAAGAGTATAGGTTAATATTAGATTTGTGGTGATAACAGATGTGTTTAACGTCCAGAAGGAAGCGTTTACGACCCCATAAAGTATATATATGCTTGATCAGCATCAATAGCCGAGTCGATATAGCCATGTCTGTATGTCCGTCTGTCTGTCCGTCCGTCTTCATTAGCGCCTATATCTCAGAGACTATTAAAGCTAGAGCAACCAAATTTTGTATCCAGTCTCCTATGTTATCACACTACTCCAAGTGTATTTCAAAATTTCGCCCCGCACAAAGGACGAAAATCTGTTGCATACACAATTTTAAAGATTTGAGGAAACTAAATACGCAGGATCATAGAGGACAAGCATAAGAGGTAGCGTTCTGGGCCGGTGTACAACTCTTAGTTCTGCCAGGGTCGAAACTAGAGAAAATTTATAATTTGCCGGGACTGCAGTTCAGGAAAGGCCAGGGGGTGGAAATTTATGGCGTGGATAGCAGGCGGAGGAAAGCACTCATAGACGCGTCCCCGACAACACGAAACACGAGGTACAACGCCTTCGGCCACTACGAGGACAACATGCTAGATCACCAGGGACGGCCGAGGAAATCGCCGTATGGCATCCGAGGAGACTTGGATGTCTACACTATACGGGGAAGGGAGGGGGATACGACGACGCCAGTCAGCGTCTCCAAAAGGTCGAGACAATCGTCGGACAGCGATTTCGGGGGCCTGTGTGCCCGCTAATCACTACAAAAGGAGGGAAGTAAAGGGGTGGTGAGGGGAGGAACATGCGGGGACGCCAGTCAGCGTCAGCGAAAGGTCGAGACAATCGTCGGACGACACTTCGGAGCATCCACAACATTACCGAACACTAAAGGAAGGGAAGAGGAGAGAGGAGAGGACGAGGAGAGATATTAACTTAAAACCCATATCCCCTATACTCCCGGGCCCACAAACGGTCGGGTAGACTACCCCAATGTGTCCGCTGCTTCCGTAAAGCCGAGTTTACAAAGCTTAATAATCTCATTAGGGATTTTGATTGGTCCGCTTTATATTTGTGCAGTGATGTTACGACAGGCACAAACATTTTCTATGATGCACTGGACTCACTTTTTGTCTCTAGGTTTAAATTAGATTTGTGGTGATAACGGATGTGTGTAACGCCCAGAAGGAAGCGTTTCCGACCCTATAAAGTACATATATTTTTGATCAGCATCAATAGCCGAGTCGATCTGTCCGTCTGTCCGTCTGTCCGTCTGTCCGTCCGTCTTCATTAGCGCCTATATAAGCGGATCAATATAATAGGCAAATGGAACCAATGAAAGCGCTTACTCATTCCCTCTCTCTCTCTCACACAAACACTTCCATGTCTCGTATGTGTAGTTATACATGTACATGTAGAGATGTAGTAGCTGATGTAAAAATTTTGTGTAAACCAAAATGGAAACAAATAATATATACAAATTTGAAAAATAGTTCGACTTCATTTTGTTAAGGTTGTTTTTGGCAAAAATGTGTCCTCTTTTCCAACATATTCTGACTCAGTACCGGGTATAAAGTAGAGCCGCGGCCTTTTTCGCGGCTCACAACGTTCCCACTCGTTTTTTTTTCTGGGTTTAGTTTTTTTTAAAGAATTTTTTAAAAATTTGCTTTTTTTTTCAGAGGTAGTGCTTCTATTTTTCAGACAACTTAAGTTTCTTATAACTGGTTGTATTGAACATTGTAGTTCTGAAAAGCTGACAAATGCAGCTTAACGTCTGGAAGATATAAGGCTTCCAAATTGAAATTTCAAATTTTTTTCGGTATTTTTCCCCGAAATTTTGACTTTGAAAGCTTAGGAAAAGTCGAAAAAAAAAATATTTAAATGCCTTGACTTTTAGTTTTAGATAGACACATTAATTAAGCGTTATTTAAGGAATTTCTTATAAAAATATAAAAATAAACGGCTAAGTTATAACCGTTTGACCAAAACTTCACATGCCGTTTGGTACTATTCCAAGTGCCATTTTACTGTTAAAAACTGTTACAAACACAGATTTTTGGTATTTTTGTAGATAAAAACGAGAGGGAACGTTGTGAGCCGCGGCAAAAGCTGCGGCTCTACCTTTTACCCGGCACTCAGTCAGTATATACATACATATATATATGAGCCTACGATTTATGAAATTTATTATATGTTCTCAAAAGGGACGAAAATAATATTTAAATTAAAAAAATGAATTTTTTGCAATTTTTATACATGTTTCTATTTTTGTTTACATATGCTTTGTATATCTGCGCCTACATTTCTACATGACATGTAAACCTACATATTTGAGACGTTCAAGTGTTTAGGACAGAGAGAGAGAGGGCATGAGTCAGCGCTTGGCAGGCGTTGCGTAGCCACTTAAATTTAATTTGTTTCTTGTGGCCATAATATTGATCCGATCTGATCCATATTCGGCAATCTGGTAGATATGGTAATTTTTCATGATTCTGCGGTTTTGGTTTTCATTTATCTTAAAAATTGTGGATTCCACAGATTTTCGTCTTTTGTGGGGGCGGAAGGGCCGTGGAAAAATTTTGAAACAAACTTGTGCTGGTTCGGTATCACAGGAGCTTGGATAGAAAGTTTGGTTGATCTAGCTCTTATAGTCTCTGAGAACTAGGCGCTCATTTATACGAATGGGCAAAGCAGATGGGGTCGCGTGTGAGAGAGAGCGAGAGGGAATGATGACTTTCGAAATGGTTTTCTTCATTGTAGCTATAATAATGATCCGATCTGATCCAGATTCAACACTCTGATAGAAATGGGCATTCTCTATGACTCTGCGTTTTTAGTTTTCTTGTATCTTCAACATTGTGTACGCCACAGACTTTCGTCCTTTGTGTGGGCGGAAAGGGGCACAGCGAAATTTTGAATTACATTTGGAGTAGTGTGATCACACAGGAGACTGGATACAAAACTTGGTTGCTCTAGCTTTAATAGTGTCTGAGATATAGGCGCAAATGAAGACGGACGGACAGACGGACGGACGGACGGACGGACAGACGGACGGGCAGACAGACATGGCTTTATCGACTCGGCTATTGATGCTGATCAAGAATATATATACTTTATGGGGTCGGAAACGCCTCCTTCTGGGCGTTACACACAACCGTTATCCCCACAAATCTAATATACCCCTATACTCTTCGAGTACCGGGTATAAAAAGGGTTATACGTCGGCTAACGGAATTTATTGGCGAAATTCGGGGATTTTCCCTTCTTCTATTTCCTGAGCCCTGAAAAATCAACAGTTATCCCATCCGAACGCTCTTCTGAAGTGTGCTATCTTTCTAGGACATATAATAGACATTTCCGAAATGTCTGTTACCGTCTCTTCCTCGTCTCTGCAGTTTCAGCCAAAATCATTGGATAGGGCGCCCAGCTTATTCGCATGGGTGCCTTCTAGCCAATGTGCCGTGAGGGAACGAATGACTGCGCTGTACCTTCGTCTGCCGAGCTTGCATAGCTCTTAGGTGTGTTTCTTGTCTATGTTCGGCCATGTTTGCCGAGTTATACTACATTGTGTTGCTAATTGTCTATTAGTTGCTTATATAGCTCTTGTATGATAAGCCTGCAGGTGGCCATTGGCATACAAATATCGTCCTTATCTTGGAGAAGGGAGTATTGTGGTGCCAGATCTGGCAAGCTCATCTGCTATGCAGTTGCCTTCGATATCGCGGTGGCCCGGGACCCAAATGTGGCTGATATCAAATTACTGAGCCATCTCGTGAAGAGATTGGCGGTAATTTGCCACTGTGGCCGAGTTCGAGGAAATCGCATAAGGCGACTTGATCGCGTCTTTGCTGTCGCTGTAAATGTTTACCAAAGCTACCATGGTGGTACCTTTTTAAAAGTAGTTCAGTGCTTCCCTGATCGCAATGATTTCCGCTTGGAAGATGCTACTATGATCTGGGAGCCTGAACGAAAGCCGTATGTCTAACTGTTCGGAGTAGATTCCTCCTTCAACCTTGTTGTCCAGCTTCGATCCATCTGTGAAGATGCTTATGGCTTTATCTGGGCCTGGAGGTCCCTCGAGCCATTCGTCTATGTTAGGGATGATTATATTGAAAGGGATGTCTGTGTACTTCCTTTGGTCGCAGTAGTCCGTTTTCGTAGGGACGTTACTGCTATTTAGTATCGATGAGTGACTTATGTGCTGTGGTGTCCATTGGTCGGAGTCTCTCAGGCGTATCGTTGCCATTTCTGCACTTTCCTTTTCGGAGGATCTGGAGGCCTAGGCTGGTGTTTAATTCATCATTAGGAGTGGTGCTCCACTAATGCAGTTGCAGTTTGCTGAGCCTTGCCTAGTTGTTTATTAATCGTCCTCTTTGATAGCCCTGGCCACCACACAGTAACTCCGTAGAGTAGAATTGGTCTCACTATCGCTAGATATATCAATTTCCCTATGCTTGGAATCATGCCCCACTTTAAGCAAATAATTTTTTTGCAAGTATAGAGGGCTATCGTGCCCTTCTTCACTCTGTCTTTCATGTTCAGGTTCCAGTTAAGCTTCTTGTCAATTGCCAACCCAAGGTAACTGGCACTGTCGCCTGCATGCATTTAGTATTGCGGGGCTAAGGGCCGGAACTTTGTATTCATTTGTGAATAACACGATCTCTGTTTTTTGATTGATTAACTCCCAGTCGTCGCGATTCTGTCCAACCAGACAGTCTCGCGAGCTTTGCGGTCATCAAGTCGCAGAGTGATTGAGGATATTTCTCCGAGAATATAATCGCAACGTCGTCCTGGTATGCCACGACTTTGCAACTTGCACTCCTTGAGGTGTAGATATTATCCTATCATTGAGACTAATTCATGAAGTGCTGTTTCCGTGGATTTTTCTTTTCGGTAGGCATGTGCTTCTGACAACATCTGAGGGCTTATTATTGTTCTCAGATGTAACCCGACAAGTCTCTCAAAAGTTTTGAGAAGAAAGAACGATAGACTGATTGGTCTGAAGTCTTTTGAAGTATAGTGCGAAGCCACTCTTGCGGAATTTTTCCCACTAATAGTATCTTCCTGAAGATACATTGTAGCCAAATGATAGCCAAGTCTCCGACCTTTTAATGTTGGGCCGGAATGACCTGGTCTGGTCCTGGCGATTTAAACGGATTGAAGCTGTTTACTGCCCAACTTTAGTTCTATTTGGTAAGGATGTGATCTATTGTAGTTATCGAGAATTCGTTTGGGAGTTCCGCCGGATGATGTGCACCCAGGGAAGTGGGCTTCGAGTAGTATATGGAGTGACTCCTCACTAGATTTAGTCCACGTTCCATCGTTTCTTTTAAGGTATCCTACCGAGGAGGTAGTTTATGAGAGAATCTTGCGCAGCCTTGCGGCTTCTCCTCTATCTCCTCTATCTCTATCTCGACCAGAATTTTTGCCAAGAGGCCCTTTTTGCTTTCCGGGTTTCTTTTTTGTATAGGGACTATAATTTTTTAGTCTTCCAAATGCTTCCCCTCGTTAGCGTTTTTGGCTCTGTTGAAGAGAGGTCTGCAGCTTTTACGTAGGATATCAATTAGTTTTGACCACCAGAGGATTTTCTTTTTACCCCTGGGCTTGTGTGGAGAGCACACTGCCGTGAAGGTATTATTGCATGCTTCAGCGAACCTGTTCACCAGACGATCTAAGTAATCTTGAGTGTCCGGATACGTTGGAGCTTTGCTGGGCAGTAATTCCTCCATAGCTGAGCTATATTTTTCCTAGTTGGCTTTCCTGGGGTTAATATAGTCGGTGGGTTTTGGGCTCTCGAGGGATAGTATCGTATCGTTGTACCTGTGGTGAAAGAAGGAATGGCACTCTAGGACTTTGTAACCCTTTACTTTGTCTGACAATTTGTGACACATTAGAGTGAGGTCAATAACCACGTGTCGGTTTTTTATAATGAATGTCGGGTCATTGCCCCGATTACAAATAATTAAATTAGAGTCCAAGATAAAGCTTGTAATGTGCAGAAATACAGTGGTGTTTAAAATCGTACGTACGGATGTGGTTTGTACGTACATTGGTGGAGGCTTATACAGCAAAGGTATGGCTGGATTTTGGACTGTGTACCTCTAGCTATGCTCTAACTAGCTCGCCGGAATGTCGTGGGATCTTTCCTACTCTCCTATATGCCATACGGACACATTCCCAAAGATGTTTTAGGTACACGGGATTTAACGTTCAAAAGGAACACTCAAATGGAAATAATGGAATAATGGTACGGTTATTTAATGGAGGGATACTCGACTACCGACAAATAGTCTGGTTATATTCCGTAGTTATCGGGGAAATCAGATGACCATGACCCCTTCTCTACCCTCCCTACCTTACCTTTGCCATATTACGGATGGCATAACCCTTATCAAGTGCGTCTCTTTACGCCGATTCGGACCTCAGCATGCTCTAGTCAGGACAAACAAGACTGATTTAGTATTTCATTTGTAACAATTAATGACTGTTTAATACATCAAAATTAAGGGGGTTTGACTTCATGACTCCATCTGACATATTTATGTTCTTGTTGTTTAAAAAAAAAAAAATGTAAGAATGATTGATAAGAAAATAATTAAATCTAGTTACATGTGCATATATATATATAGGTATGGTATTAATATGTATAATGTCGCAGAAAATGCATTATAAAAAGAATATCAAGAAAAGAAATAAGCTTATGATATAATATATAAAAAAAAAAGAATTACAAATCGACTCGCTGTATATAAAACTTCATAATATTCGAAAACCTTTTAGACGTGCATATTCGAAGAATACAATTGACACTTCATTTAAGGAAGCTCGCTACTCACTCATACTCATATAAATTATGCAGTACATCCATTGAGCTCAAGGGCGACGTGGTAGTATGTTCTGAGGAAGGGAAAAGAAATATGAATATACAGGTCGTTCTCCTACATCGAATTAAAATCAGTTTTCCTTCTTTTCATACCAGTTCGACGACGATTTGTATGTTACAAATAGATACTCTTCAGTGGGTCTAACGTCTAATTGTTAATAATTATATATACGTGTACATTGTTTCATCGTAGATAATAAAGAACTGATATAATCATAAAGGCGAAATCGAAGAAATATGTCCGCTCAGGATAGAGAAAACAAATACAGTTTACTATGTCCGATGGTTCTCAAACTACAATTTGGGCCTGCACGGGAACGTTCGTATGCCTCATAGTTTGAGAAGCGCTGGGGCTGTGTCGAAGAAGACGACATACGTATGAGCTCATACATATATAGTCGAGAGCTTTCGCTGCGTGTTTAGCTCGAACTCGATAAGGGTGACGAGTGCGGCATATGGGTTTCTGGCAAATTCACAGGGAAACGATATTCCATTGGCCTCACTCGATCGTCACTTTGCACTACGACATGCGTATTCCGTGGGCTGGACTTAGCACTTCATTAACGGTTCGTGTGTCGGTTTGGTTGTTTCTTTTTACAGCTTTAAATGATGCTGGGAATATGCTACTGCGGCTTCTGGGGAGATCCGAGGTCTCTCCCAGCGCGGCCCAGAGATCGATGGACTTGGTTGCTCCCGTCTTCGGGGTGTAGCTGATCCACCGAACGAAACGTAATCCTAAGACACGAAATTGTTAACTATTAAATTCACTTTTTTTTTTAAAGAGTTATCTATCTTGCTGTTTTTTTTTTTCTTATTGCCTTCTACAGCTTAACTTCTACTGCTTAATCACAAGACGTTTAACCTCTTTTGGGCACGTGTCTGATTCTTCTTTCACTACTAGGAATATTTTACTAGTTTATTTCAAGGGGGAACACTTCTATCCGGTTGCAGTTTCTTTCTGGTTATGATCCACCAGAAATTTTACGGCTAGCATTGACTCTTGCTTGGGCGGTTGGAACTTTACCTTCCACAAGCAACGGGACAATGGCGTGACTCTAGTCAGAGCTTAAGCATGAGTTCTATGGTTAACTGTATAATCGTATGATCTTAGGGAAAGCTTGCGCTCAGGTTCCACGACTAACGGATTACAGCTCTGAGTAAAGCTTTTTACCTGCCCTACGCGAACTCTCTTTAACTTATCTCTTTAATCTGAGCTTAAAATTACTCTTTCCTAGGGCTACTAATCAGAAGAGTGCAGACAATAACTCTTGGAAAGTTCGTTGTAGGTAGTAGTCCCTACTGCCAACTACAAGCTGAAAAGTGACTTTGCCACTACGCTTGTATCCGAGCTCCCCCATCGGTTGTGGTGATGTGTGTCATCGCAGCCTATCAGTAGTCATATGTTAGACCCCTCGCTGTCACCGGCCAGCTTGCGAGCGAGGAAGAACGCTTGGAGGATAACTTTCCTCATGGGCCATGTAGGACGACATCAGCTTCAGATGTGTTCCCTGCAGCTCTAGACTTGCCGCCGTGTTGTCGCCATTGCTAAAGTTATGGATTAGAAAGCTATTTAGATGATTTTTGCAAGAATACATGTTTTACCTTCTGTTTGAGGTACAATAAGCTTTTACTCCTTCGTCGCTAGTCCACAGACCTTATCTCCTACTGTCCAAGGCTCCTGGATTAGCACTACATCGGCTCCGCTTGCGTCCAAGCGGAGTGTAAGGGCAGCAGATGCTGCTTTACTGTGGTGGAGATTTATTTGAAGGAGTCTCAGAGACATCTTCAAGTATCCCCACCACTGTATAATCGGCATCTGAGTCATCGAAAACGTCCTCACGATACATTGCCTCAAAGTCGCACATAAGTTTTGCGTCTGACGAGTCGCCTGCTTTGGCCTGCTCCATCTCGTTGTCAGGTGCTTCGATCTCCGAGGCAACATCCTGTTCAACTGGGATTCTCTGCGATCTGCGATATGCGCCACCGCTGCTTTGTAACGTTTTACGGAGTGCTCGTCTTCGCAGGCAATTACTTTAATGTTGCCCTGGAACCACCACATGTTTTTGCAGACTGGAGGTGGCCTGAGGTCTGTCTCTAGGAGCTCGAAGCAGCGGTCGGCCAATGCCACTTCCCCCCACTTCCTTTGGCTCATGGCACTGGGTATCTTACCCTCCGCGCTGCCTTTTTCGAGGACGCCATTAGGCGTCCTCTCCTTGGCAATCTTCGCAAAGGAGACGTTTGGCAGGACCCTAAACCTCTTTGCAGTCGGTCCAGGTGTCTCCTGCGAGCTCTGCCTCTTCGGCATAACCTCCAGGTCATGGTGAAGTTCAAGAGTACCAGAAAATTCTCGTACGCCGAAAAGAGAAGTGCAGGGCAAGTGCATCAGCCGATTGGCTGAAGAAGGTGGAGTGGGCCACGGCGGTGGCAACTCGATATCGATATATCGTTGCAGACGGTTGTGTTCTATTTCGCTCGTGCTTGAATAATTGTTAAAAAAATTGTCAATCTGCTGTTAAAGGAAAGTGATTGTGTTCTTACTTATTTCTGGAGTTCCTAACCGATCGTGCAACCTGTTCGATATAAGTGCATACGCATCAAGCTTATTTTTATGTATTTATTTCTAAATTTCAATTCCTATTGTGCATTTCTAACTTCGCTGCACATTCTTAATTGCAGCCGTTTTGTTGTTGCCAACTCTAGTGCGGTGCGCTTCCTCTCTCTGAGCCGCTCTCTGTTTTTATCTACCCTCAGCTTATCTGTTTTCATTCCAACACACACGCACTGCATTAGCCGCCGCTCTGTGCTTGTCTCTCTGTGCTTTTACCGTCTCTTTGTGTCTCTCCGTTCGCTTGCTGGTATTTTAACTGTTTTGTTCGAGCTTGCGCGCACAATTGTGTAACAGAAGCTTAAAGTAACTATCTCTGCCCCACACCCCACCACCCCTTACCTTTCTTTTTTTCATATATATTGTTTTCAATTGTATACAATGAGCTCCTGTTGTGCTAAACGCTTTGACGGTCACCGTTCGGTAACTACACGACAAATACAAACACTACTTTTCTGCTGGTTATGCGACAACACTAGCTGCGCAGGTTTTCCTCAAATCGGTGGTCGCGTGGGCGATCTGCTCAGGACTCGCTGCGGTCTCAACTGGACTGGTTGGGATTGCAGGGAAGTTCAAGGCGATATGAGAACCTTTATGAGACAGACTCATAACGAATTCGCTGCCGTCCACTCGGAATTCCGGAAATTACAGGATAAGTTTATCTAAACGAAAACACATTTTAAAAATGTTCAAATTATAAATGTGTCTCCAAAGAGAAGAAAGGTTACTCCTAGTCTGCCCAGTGTTCATAATTATAATTCTCTTGCAGTTAACGACACACACGCTCCTGCTTTCAGCTCGCCAGCCTTGATCGACTTTAGCGCGCTTCGACAGCTCTTCACCTGCTGTCTCTCCTGTGCCCGTGTCTACCGAGGATGTCCAACTGGACGGTAATGATCATCCCGTGCCCGTATTTGCCTAGGTTGTCCAACCGGACATTAATGATCATCCCGTTGTTGTCGTCACTGTGCCACCTAATGAAGCCATCGATACTGCTGTCAGCATGGAAGTTGAAGTCGTTCCTTCCACACCGGCTCGCACTGGCTCCTCAGCCAGCGCTATCCCATCCGGACCTGCTCCTCGGTTAGAACACGCCTCTGCCTCACCCATAAGCCATGTGACCCCTCTTAACCGATCTACTCTATTCGATGTCGTTCCTCTAAAATCTATATTTGTCTTGCGTATTATGGAATCGGCTACGTATGTAATAGCTCCTCGGGCATCGTTGTAACTAAATTTACCTACAGGTAAAAACGTAGTATTTCCTCCTTCAAAATTTCGTGCAAGTTTTCGTTCTCCACTGGGCCAGACTCGGTTCCGAGTGCTGTTCTTAAACCTTGTGCAGAATCTCTTTGTGTGCCTCTCCTTAAACTTTTCAACTTGTCTCTCAAAGCTGGTGACTTTCCCACCGTCTGTAATTAATAACTTAATTTAATTTAAATAGCTTTAATTGGGAATTGTTCGGCTACCGGCTTTTCTCTAACCTAAATTCGGCTGTTGGTGGGACCTTATCGGCTACTGAACCAATAACACTAGTCGACACGACTTTTCCGCTGTCGCCAAAAATTACTTTTTCTGATAGATTTGGATGTTAAAAAATGTTTAAAGAATTATGGTTTTTTTTTTTCATAGAGTAGTTTTTTTTAAAGAATTTTTTAAAAATTTCTTCTTCTTTTTCACATAGCTTAAGTTTCCTACAACTGGTTGTATTGAACTTTGCAGTTCAAAAAAAGCTGACAAATGCAGCTATAAAACCGACTCAGACACTTTGTAGCTGCAACTTAACGTCTGGAAGATATAAGGATTCCAAATTGAAATTTCATAGTTTTTTCGGTATTTTTCCCCGAAATTTTGACTTTGAAAGCTCAGGAAACTGCAACCAGTTCTAGGAAACTTAAGTTATGTGAAAAATAGATATAGATAGATTATCTATGATAAAAAATACCAATTTTCTTAAAAATTCTTTTAAAAAAATTTACACCATGAAAAAAAACCATAGTTCTTTAAAAAGTTTAAAACTCCAAATCTATCAGAAAAAGTGATTTTTGGCGACAGCGGAAAAAAAATATGAATTTTGTCAAGTAGTGTTATTGACTCAATAGCCGATATTGTCCCACCAACAACCAAATTTAGGTTAGAGAATAGATAATTTTGACCATATTAGAACTAGTATCAAAGGAAAACAGATGGAAAAATTGGTTATAGTTACGGCAAGGGCTACGGAAAGATACATAATCTGAGTAGTTAGAAAGACAGAGCTGGAGATGAAGAGGAAAGTAATGCCTAGTCGGGCGGAAAGGAACAGTAACACTAACAAGGTTGATGAGGGCAGTCGATTCGACCTTACCAGAGAGAAGCTTATGGAGAAAGAGAACTCCTTGGCAGGTTCTACGGAATTTAAGAGAGTGGAGGTTAATTAAGCGCAACCCACTTTCATAAGAAGGAAGATGGATCGAAGGGTCCTAATTGAGTCCCCGGAAGGCAAAGATGAGAAACTGTTTTTGTACTGATTCGAGCATATCTTGAAATTTTTGAAAGTGAGCAGACCAGACACAAGAACCATATTCCAAGATAGGCCGGACCAAAGAAACATACAGAAGTTTTGTAGTATACGGGTCTGTAAATTCCTTAGACCATCTTTTGACAAATCCAAGGACTCCTTTGGCTTTGTTAGAGATAGTAGAGATGTAAGAGTTGAAACATAGATTAGGTACAAAGGTAATGCCCAAGTCGTTAACTTTGAAAAGGCGTTGAAGGATAATGTTATTGATAGAGTAAAAGTCATTATATTGCATTTAGAAATGTTAAGAGGTAGAATGTTGATAAGGCACCAGTTGTCAAGGGCATCAAGATCTGATTGCAAAGATAGTGGGGACAAGGGGTCACTGTAGGAAAAACATAGCTTAACGTCATCAGCATACATTAGGACACGGAAATGAGATAACATTTGTGGAAGATCGCTAATAAATAGGTTAAATAAGAAGGGACCCAGATGGCTTCCTTGAGCCACCCCCGTTGAGACTAAAACAGGTTAGGAGAAAGAGGAGTTAAGGCAGACACGCTGAGATCGTTCACAAAGGTGATAATTAGTACAGTAAAGAAGCTTAGTCAGAAACCCTGGTAGATATAATTTATGGATAAGAAGATTGTGATTAACGAAGTTAACGGAAGGCTTTACTAAAGTTAGTATATACTACATCAGTTTCACACTGTTTAGCAAATCCAGCAGTTGGAAATGTGAAAAATTCAAGAAGGTCGGTAGACACTGAGTGACATTTTACGAATCTATATGCTGATTCAAAGAATACGGAATTAAAAAGGAGAGGATGAGGAGAGATATTAATTTAAAACCCATATCCCCTATACTCCCGGGCCCACAAACGGTCGGGTAGACTACCCCAATGTGTCCGCTGCTTCCGTAAAGCCGAGTTTACAAAGCTTAATTATCTCATTAGGGATTTTGATTGGTCCGCTTTATATTTGTGCAGTGATGTTACGACAGGCACAAACATTTTCTATGATGCACTGGACTCACTTTTTGTCTCTAGGTTTAAATTATATTTGTGGTGATAAGGGATGTGTGTAACGCCCAGAAGGAAGCGTTTCCGACCCTATAAAGTACATATATTTTTGATCAGCATCAATAGCCGAGTCGATCTGTCCGTCTGTCCGTCCGTCTTCATTAGCGCCTATATAAGCGGATCAATATAATAGGCAAATGGAACCAATGAAAGCGCTTACTCATTCCCTCTCTCTCTCTCACACAAACACTTCCATGTCTCGTATGTGTAGCTATACATGTACATGTAGAGATGTAGTAGCTGATGTAAAAATTTTGTGTAAACCAAAATGGAAACAAATAATATATACAAATTTGAAAAATAGTTCGACTTCATTTTGTTAAGGTTGTTTTTGGCAAAAATGTGTCCTCTTTTCCAACATATTCTGACTCAGTACCGGGTATAAAGTAGAGCCGCGGCCTTTTTCGCGGCTCACAACGTTCCCACTCGTTTTTTTTCTGGGTTTAGTTTTTTTTAAAGAATTTTTTAAAAATTTGCTTTTTTTTCAGAGGTAGTGCTTCTATTTTTCAGACAACTTAAGTTTCTTATAACTGGTTGTATTGAACATTGTAGTTCTGAAAAGCTGACAAATGCAGCTTAACGTCTGGAAGATATAAGGCTTCCAAATTGAAATTTCAAATTTTTTTCGGTATTTTTCCCCGAAATTTTGACTTTGAAAGCTTAGGAAAAGTCGAAAAAAAAAATATTTAAATGCCTTGACTTTTAGTTTTAGATAGACACATTAATTAAGCGTTATTTAAGGAATTTCTTATAAAAATATAAAAATAAACGGCTAAGTTATAACCGTTTGACCAAAACTTCACATGCCGTTTGGTACTATTCCAAGTGCCATTTTACTGTTAAAAACTGTTACAAACACAGATTTTTGGTATTTTTGTAGATAAAAACGAGAGGGAACGTTGTGAGCCGCGGCAAAAGCTGCGGCTCTACCTTTTACCCGGCACTCAGTCAGTATATACATACATATATATATGAGCCTACGATTTATGAAATTTATTATATGTTCTCAAAAGGGACGAAAATAATATTTAAATTAAAAAAATGAATTTTTTGCAATTTTTATACATGTTTCTATTTTTGTTTACATATGCTTTGTATATCTGCGCCTACATTTCTACATGACATGTAAACCTACATATTTGAGACGTACAAGTGTTTAGGACAGAGAGAGAGAGGGCATGAGTCAGCGCTTGGCAGGCGTTGCGTAGCCACTTAAATTTAATTTGTTTCTTCTGGCCATAATATTGATCCGATCTGATTCATATTCGGCAATCTGGTAGATATGGTAATTTTTCATGATTCTGCGGTTTTGGTTTTCATTTATCTTAAAAATTGTGGATTCCACAGATTTTCGTCTTTTGTGGGGGCGGAAGGGCCGTGGAAAAATTTTGAAACAAACTTGTGCTGGTTCGGTATCACAGGAGCTTGGATAGAAAGTTTGGTTGATCTAGCTCTTATAGTCTCTGAGAACTAGGCGCTCATTTATACGAATGGGCAAAGCAGATGGGGTCGCGTGTGAGAGAGAGCGAGAGGGAATGATGACTTTCGAAATGGTTTTCTTCATTGTAGCTATAATAATGATCCGATCTGATCCAGATTCAACACTCTGATAGAAATGGGCATTTTCTATGATTCTGCGTTTTTAGTTTTATCGTATCTTCAACATTGTGTACGCCACAGACTTTCGTCCTTTGTGTGGGCGGAAAGGGGCACAGCGAAATTTTGAATTACATTTGGAGTAGTGTGATCACACAGGAGACTGGATACAAAACTTGGTTGCTCTAGCTTTAATAGTGTCTGAGATATAGGCGCAAATGAAGACGGACGGACAGACGGACGGACGGACGGACGGACAGACGGACGGGCAGACAGACATGGCTTTATCGACTCGGCTATTGATGCTGATCAAGAATATATATACTTTATGGGGTCGGAAACGCCTCCTTCTGGGCGTTACACACAACCGTTATCCCCACAAATCTAATATACCCCTATACTCTTCGAGTACCGGGTATAAAAAGGGTTATACGTCGGCTAACGGAATTTATTGGCGAAATTCGGGGATTTTCCCTTCTTCTATTTCCTGAGCCCTGAAAAAGTCAACAGTTATCCCATCCGAACGCTCTTCTGAAGTGTGCTATCTTTCTAGGACATATAATAGACATTTCCGAAATGTCTGTTACCGTCTCTTCCTCGTCTCTGCAGTTTCAGCCAAAATCATTGGATAGGGCGCCCAGCTTATTCGCATGGGTGCCTTCTAGCCAATGTGCCGTGAGGGAACAAATGACTGCGCTGTACCTTCGTCTGCCGAGCTTGCATAGCTCTTAGGTGTGTTTCTTGTCTATGTTCGGCCATGTTTACCGAGTTATACGACATTGTGTTGCTAATTGTCTATTAGTTGCTTATATAGCTCTTGTATGATAAGCCTGCAGGTGGCCATTGGCATACAAATATCGTCCTTATCTTGGAGAAGGGAGTATTGTGGTGCCAGATCTGGCAAGCTCATCTGCTATGCAGTTGCCTCCGATATCGCGGTGGCCCGGGACCCAAATGTGGCTGATATCAAATTACTGAGCCATCTCGTGAAGAGATTGGCGGTAATTTGCCATTGTGGCCGAGTTCGAGGAAATCGCATAAGGCGACTTGATCGCGTCTTTGCTGTCGCTGTAAATGTTTAAAGACAGCAGCCAAAGCTACCATGGTGGTACCTTTTTAAAAGTAGT
The DNA here is from genome assembly GCA_037356375.1 of Drosophila affinis. Lineage (NCBI taxonomy): Eukaryota > Metazoa > Arthropoda > Insecta > Diptera > Drosophilidae > Drosophila > Drosophila affinis. Next base: position 32,040,921 of record CM074802.1, on the reverse strand, counting down.
TCAGTGCTTCCCTGATCGCAATGATTTCCGCTTGGAAGATGCTACTATGATCTGGGAGCCTGAACGAAAGCCGTATGTCTAACTGTTCGGAGTAGATTCCTCCTTCAACCTTGTTGTCCAGCTTCGATCCATCTGTGAAGATGCTTATGGCTTTATCTGGGCCTGGAGGTCCCTCGAGCCATTCGTCTATGTTAGGGATAATTATATTGAAAGGGATGTCTGTGTACTTCCTTTGGTCGCAGTAGTCCGTTTTCGTAGGGACGTTACTGCTATTTAGTATCGATGAGTGACTTATGTGCTGTGGTGTCCATTGATCGGAGTCTCTCAGGCGTATCGTTGCCATTTCTGCACTTTCCTTTTCGGAGGATCTGGAGGCCTAGGCTGGTGTTTAATTCATCATTAGGAGTGGTGCTCCACTAATGCAGTTGCAGTTTGCTGAGCCTTGCCTAGTTGTTTATTAATCGTCCTCTTTGATAGCCCTGGCCACCACACAGTAACTCCGTAGAGTAGAATTGGTCTCACTATCGCTAGATATATCAATTTCCCTATGCTTGGAATCATGCCCCACTTTAAGCAAATAATTTTTTTGCAAGTATAGAGGGCTATCGTGCCCTTCTTCACTCTGTCTTTCATGTTCAGGTTCCAGTTAAGCTTCTTGTCAATTGCCAACCCAAGGTAACTGGCACTGTCGCCTGCATGCATTTAGTATTGGGGGGCTAAGGGCCGGAACTTTGTATTCATTTGTGAATAACACGAGCTCTGTTTTTTGGTTGATTAACTCCCAGTCGTCGCGATTCTGTCCAACCAGACAGTCTCGCGAGCTTTGCGGTCATCAAGTCGCAGAGTGATTGAGGATATTTCTCCGAGAATATAATCGCAACGTCGTCCTGGTATGCCACGACTTTGCAACTTGCACTCCTTGAGGTGTAGATATTATCCTATTATTGAGACTACTTCATGAAGTGCTGTTTCCGTGGATTTTTCTTTTCGGTAGGCATGTGCTTCTGACAACATCTGAGGGCTTATTATTGTTCTCAGATGTAACCCGACAAGTCTCTCAAAAGTTTTGAGAAGAAAGAACGATAGACTGATTGGTCTGAAGTCTTTTGAAGTATAGTGCGAAGCCACTCTTGCGGAATTTTTCCCACTAATAGTATCTTCCTGAAGATACATTGTAGCCAAATGATAGCCGAGTCTCCGACTTTTTAACGTTGGGCCGGAATGACCTGGTCTGGTCCTGGCGATTTAAACGGATTGAAGCTGTTTACTGCCCAACTTTAATTCTATTTGGTAAGAATGTGATCTATTGTAGTTATCGAGAATTCGTTTGGGAGTTCCGCCGGATGATGTGCACCCAGGGAAGTGGGCTTCGAGTAGTATATGGAGTGACTCCTCACTAGATTTAGTCCACGTTCCATCGTTTCTTTTAAGGTATCCTACCGAGGAGGTAGTTTATGAGAGAATCTTGCGCAGCCTTGCGGCTTCTCCTCTATCTCCTCTATCTCTATCTCGACCAGAATTTTTGCCAAGAGGCCCTTTTTGCTTTCCGGGTTTCTTTTTTGTATAGGGACTATAATTTTTTAGTCTTCCAAATGCTTCCCCTCGTTAGCGTTTTTGGCTCTGTTGAAGAGAGGTCTGCAGCTTTTACGTAGGATATCAATTAGTTTTGACCACCAGAGGATTTTCTTTTTACCCCTGGGCTTGTGTGGAGAGCACACTGCCGTGAAGGTATTATTGCATGCTTCAGCGAACCTGTTCACCAGACGATCTAAGTAATCTTGAGTGTCCGGATACGTTGGAGCTTTGCTGGGCAGTAATTCCTCCATAGCTGAGCTATATTTTTCCTAGTTGGCTTTCCTGGGGTTAATATAGTCGGTTGGTTTTGGGCTCTCGAGGGATAGTATCGTATCGTTGTACCTGTGGTGAAAGAAGGAATGGCACTCTAGGACTTTGTAACCCTTTACTTTGTCTGACAATTTGTGACACATTAGAGTGAGGTCAATAACCACGTGTCGGTTTTTTATAATGAATGTCGGGTCATTGCCCCGATTACAAATAATTAAATTAGAGTCCAAGATAAAGCTGAAAAGTGACTTTGCCCCTACGCTTGTATCCGAGCTCCCCCATCGGTTGTGGTGAACGTTGTCATCGCAGCCTATCAGTAGTCATATGTTAGACCCCTCGCTGTCACCGGCCAGCTTGCGAGCGAGGAAGAACGCTTGGAGGATAACTTTCCTCATGGGCCATGTAGGACGACATCAGCTTCAGATGTGTTCCCTGCAGCTCTAGACTTGCCGCCGTGTTGTCGCCATTGCTAAAGTTATGGATTAGAAAGCTATTTAGATGATTTTTGCAAGAATACATGTTTTACCTTCTGTTTGAGGTACAATAAGCTTTTACTCCTTCGTCGCTAGTCCACAGACCTTATCTCCTACTGTCCAAGGCTCCTGGATTAGCACTACATCGGCTCCGCTTGCGTCCAAGCGGAGTGTCAGGGCAGCAGATGCTGCTTTACTGTGGTGGAGATTTATTTGAAGGAGTCTCAGAGACATCTTCAAGTATCCCCACCACTGTATAATCGGCATCTGAGTCATCGAAAACGTCCTCACGACACATTGCCTCAAAGTCGCACATAAGTTTTGCGTCTGACGAGTCGCCTGCCTTGGCCTGCTCCATCTCGTTGTCAGGTGCTTCGATCTCTGAGGCAACATCCTGTTCAACTGGGATTCTCTGCGATCTGCGATATGCGCCACCGCTGCTTTGTAAAGTTTTACGGAGTGCTCGTCTTCGCAGGCAATTACTTTAATGTTGCCCTGGAACCACCACATGTTTTTGCAGACTGGAGGTGGCCTGAGGTCTGTCTCTAGGAGCTCGAAGCAGCGGTCGGCCAATGCCACTTCCCCCCACTTCCTTTGGCTCATGGCACTGGGTATCTTACCCTCCGCGCTGCCTTTTTCGAGGACGCCATTAGGCGTCCTCTCCTTGGCAATCTTCGCAAAGGAGACGTTTGGCAGGACCCTAAACCTCTTTGCAGTCGGTCCAGGTGTCTCCTGCGAGCTCTGCCTCTTCGGCATAACCTCCAGGTCATGGTGAAGTTCAAGAGTACCAGAAAATTCTCGTACGCCGAAAAGAGAAGTGCAGGGCAAATACTACGTCGGCAGAGCGCGAGCACGGAATCCAGCCCATCAGCCGATTGGCTGAAGAAGGTGGAGTGGGCCACGGCGGTGGCAACTCGATATCGATATATCGTTGCAGACGGTTGTGTTCTATTTCGCTCGTGCTTGAATAATTGTTAAAAAAATTGTCAATCTGCTGTTAAAGGAAAGTGATTGTGTTCTTACTTATTTCTGGTGTTCCTAACCGATCGTGCAACCTGTTCGATATAAGTGCATACGCATCAAGCTTATTTTTATGTATTTATTTCTAAATTTCAATTCCTATTGTGCATTTCTAACTTCGCTGCACATTCTTAATTGCAGCCGTTTTGTTGTTGCCAACTCTAGTGCGGTGCGCTTCCTCTCTCTGAGCCGCTCTCTGTTTTTATCTACCCTCAGCTTATCTGTTTTCATTCCAACACACACGCACTGCATTAGCCGCCGCTCTGTGCTTGTCTCTCTGTGCTTTTACCGTCTCTTTGTGTCTCTCCGTTCGCTTGCTGGTATTTTAACTGTTTTGTTCGAGCTTGCGCGCACAATTGTGTAACAGAAGCTTAAAGTAACTATCTCTGCCCCACACCCCACCACCCCTTACCTTTCTTTTTTTCATATATATTGTTTTCAATTGTATACAATGAGCTCCTGTTGTGCTAAACGCTTTGACGGTCACCGTTCGGTAACTACACGACAAATACAAACACTACTTTTCTGCTGGTTATGCGACAACACTAGCTGCGCAGGTTTTCCTCAAATCGGTGGTCGCGTGGGCGATCTGCTCAGGACTCGCTGCGGTCTCAACTGGACTGGTTGGGATTGCAGGGAAGTTCAAGGCGATATGAGAACCTTTATGAGACAGACTCATAACGAATTCGCTGCCGTCCACTCGGAATTCCGGAAATTACAGGATAAGTTTATCTAAACGAAAACACATTTTAAAAATGTTCAAATTATAAATGTGTTTTCAAAGAGAAGAAAGGTTACTCCTAGTCTGCCCAGTGTTCATAATTATAATTCTCTTGCAGTTAACGACACACACGCTCCTGCTTTCAGCTCGCCAGCCTTGATCGACTTTAGCGCGCTTCGACAGCTCTTCACCTGCTGTCTCTCCTGTGCCCGTGTCTACCGAGGATGTCCAACTGGACGGTAATGATCATCCCGTGCCCGTATTTGCCTAGGTTGTCCAACCGGACATTAATGATCATCCCGTTGTTGTCGTCACTGTGCCACCTAATGAAGCCATCGATACTGCTGTCAGCATGGAAGTTGAAGTCGTTCCTTCCACACCGGCTCGCACTGGCTCCTCAGCCAGCGCTATCCCATCCGGACCTGCTCCTCGGTTAGAACACGCCTCTGCCTCACCCATAAGCCATGTGACCCCTCTTAACCGATCTACTCTATTCGATGTCGTTCCTCTAAAATCTATATTTGTCTTGCGTATTATGGAATCGGCTACGTATGTAATAGTTCCTCGGGCATCGTTGTAACTAAATTTACCTACAGGTAAAAACGTAGTATTTCCTCCTTCAAAATTTCGTGCAAGTTTTCGTTCTCCACTGGGCCAGACTCGGTTCCGAGTGCTGTTCTTAAACCTTGTGCAGAATCTCTTTGTGTGCCTCTCCTTAAACTTTTCAACTTGTCTCTCAAAGCTGGTGACTTTCCCACCGTCTGTAATTAATAACTTAATTTAATTTAAATAGCTTTAATTGGGAATTGTTCGGCTACCGGCTTTTCTCTAACCTAAATTCGGCTGTTGGTGGGACCTTATCGGCTACTGAACCAATAACACTAGTCGACACGACTTTTCCGCTGTCGCCAAAAATTACTTTTTCTGATAGATTTGGATGTTAAAAAATGTTTAAAGAATTATGGTTTTTTTTTTCATAGAGTAGTTTTTTTTAAGAATTTTTTAAAAATTTCTTCTTCTTTTTCACATAGCTTAAGTTTCCTACAACTGGTAGTATTGAACTTTGCAGTTCAAAAAAAGCTGACAAATGCAGCTATAAAACCGACTCAGACACTTTGTAGCTGCAACTTAACGTCTGGAAGATATAAGGATTCCAAATTGAAATTTCATAGTTTTTTCGGTATTTTTCCCCGAAATTTTGACTTTGAAAGCTCAGGAAACTGCAACCAGTTCTAGGAAACTTAAGTTATGTGAAAAATAGATATAGATAGATTATCTATGATAAAAAAATACCAATTTTCTTAAAAATTCTTTTAAAAAAAATTACACCATGAAAAAAAACCATAGTTCTTTAAAAAGTTTAAAACTCCAAATCTATCAGAAAAAGTGATTTTTGGCGACAGCGGAAAAAAAATATGAATTTTGTCAAGTAGTGTTATTGACTCAATAGCCGATATTGTCCCACCAACAACCAAATTTAGGTTAGAGAATAGATAATTTTGACCATATTAGAACTAGTATCAAAGGAAAACAGATGGAAAAATTGGTTATAGTTACGGCAAGGGCTACGGAAAGATACATAATCTGAGTAGTTAGAAAGACAGAGTTGGAGATGAAGAGGAAAGTAATGCCTAGTCGGGCGGAAAGGAACAGTAACACTAACAAGGTTGATGAGGGCAGTCGATTCGACCTTACCAGAGAGAAGCTTATGGAGAAAGAGAACTCCTTGGCAGGTTCTACGGAATTTAAGAGAGTGGAGGTTAATTAAGCGCAACCCACTTTCATAAGAAGGAAGATGGATCGAAGGGTCCTAATTGAGTCCCCGGAAGGCAAAGATGAGAAACTGTTTTTGTACTGATTCGAGCATATCTTGAAATTTTTGAAAGTGAGGAGACCAGACACAAGAACCATATTCCAAGATAGGCCGGACCAAAGAAACATACAGAAGTTTTGTAGTATACGGGTCTGTAAATTCCTTAGACCATCTTTTGACAAATCCAAGGACTCCTTTGGCTTTGTTAGAGATAGTAGAGATGTAAGAGTTGAAACATAGATTAGGTACAAAGGTAATGCCCAAGTCGTTAACTTTGAAAAGGCGTTGAAGGATAATGTTATTGATAGAGTAAAAGTCATTATATTGCATTTAGAAATGTTAAGAGGTAGAATGTTGATAAGGCACCAGTTGTCAAGGGCATCAAGATCTGATTGCAAAGATAGTGGGGACAAGGGGTCACTGTAGGAAAAACATAGCTTAACGTCATCAGCATACATTAGGACACGGAAATGAGATAACATTTGTGGAAGATCGCTAATAAATAGGTTAAATAAGAAGGGACCCAGATGGCTTCCTTGAGCCACCCCCGTTGAGACTAAAACAGGTTAGGAGAAAGAGGAGTTAAAGCAGACACGCTGAGATCGTTCACAAAGGTGATAATTAGTACAGTAAAGAAGCTTAGTCAGAAACCCTGGTAGATATAATTTATGGATAAGAAGATTGTGATTAACGGAGTTAACGGAAGGCTTTAATAAAGTTAGTATATACTACATCAGTTTCACACTGTTTAGCAAATCCAGCAGTTGGAAATGTGAAAAATTCAAGAAGGTCGGTAGACACTGAGTGACGTTTTACGAATCTATATGCTGATTCAAAGAATACGGAATTAAAAAATGTTGGAGCTGAGAAGTGATGATTTTTTCGAAGATTTTAGAAATGGCAGATAAATTGGAAATACAGCGGTATTTAGAAGCATCAAATTTAGATCCCTTTTTTATGAAATGAATTATATAGGATTCTTTCCAGACGGTGGGAAAATCACCAGTCTCGAGAGACAAGTTGAAAAGTTTCAGGAGGGGCACACAAAGAGATTCTGCACAAGGTTTAAGAACAGCACTCGGAACCGAGTCTGGCCCAGTGGAGAACGAAAACTAACACGATTTTAAATGGGTTAAGAGGCCATCAAAATCGATGAAGGAGGGGGCAGATACAACTAGAACTATTTAAAGGGCTAGGATATGAGTCCCAGTTACCAAAGCCGTTTGATGAGGCTAGGACAGAGGGAAGGTTAATTGAAGAGACAGAGTTGCAACGTTGGAAAAAAGAAGCGAACAGATCAGCAATATTGTTTATTGTTTATATTTGTTTAAAGTTTAACTATGTACAGTTAAACTGTAAGGGTAAAATTACATATCAACTAATTAGACTAAAGGGCCAATGCCAATACTCAGACCCGGTGGGGCTGATTATCGGCTCAGTAGCCGATAAGATTCCACCAACAGCCAAATTTAGGTAAGAGAAGAGCCGGTAGTCGAACACTTAACAATTAAAGCTTTTTAAATTAATTTAAGTTATTGAGTAAGATAATTTTGACCATATTAGAACTAGTATAAAAGGAAAACAGATGGAAAAATTGGTTATAGTTACGGCAAAGGCTACGGAAAGATTCATAATCTGAGTAGTTAGAAAGACAAAGTTGGAGATGAAGAGGAAAGTATTTCCTAGTCGGGCGGAAAGGAACAGCAATACTCATAAGGTTGATGAGGGCAGTTGATTCGACCTCACCAGAGAGAAGCTTATGGAGGAAGAGAACTCCTTGGCAGATTCTACGGGATTTAAGAGAGTGGAGGTTAATTAAGCGCAACCTACTTTCATGAGAAGGAAGATGGATCGAAGGGTCCCAATGAGTCTCCGGAGGGCAAAGATGAGGAACTGTTTTTGTACTGATTCGAGCATATCTTGAAATTTTTGAAAGTGAGGAGACCAGACACAAGAGCCATATTCCAAGATAGGCCGGACCAGAGAAACATACAGAAGTTTTGTAGTATGCGGGTCTGTAAATTCCCTAGACCATCTTTTGACAAATCCAAAGACTCCTTTGGCTTTGTTAGAGATAGTAGAGATATGAGAGTTGAAACATAGATTAGGTACAAAGGTAATGCCCAAGTCGTAAGAATTAGTAAATTAAGAATTAGTCCAGTATAGAAGCTTAGTCGGAAACCCTAGAAGAGACAGTTTATGAATAAGTAGATTATGATTGACGGAGTCCAAACTTTACTAAAGTCAGTATAAACGACATCAGTTTGACAATGTTTAGCAAATCCCGAAGTTACAAAGGTGGAAAATTCAAGGAGATTAGTAGAAACTGAGCGACGTTTAATGAATCCATGCTGTGATTCAGAGAATACAGAACTAAAAAAATGTTGCAGCTGAGAAGTGATGATTTTTTCGAAGAGTTTAGGAATGGCAGATAAATTGGAAATACAGCAGTGTTTAGAAGCATCAGATTTAGATCCCTTTTTATGAATGGGAACTATATAGGATTCTTTCCAGACGGTGGGAAAGTCACCAGTATTGAGAAACAAGTTGAAAAGTTTTAGGAGAGGCACACCAAGAAATTCTGCACAAATTTTAAGAACAGCACTCGGCACCGAGTCTGGCCCAGTGGAGAACGAAAACTTGCACGATTTTAAATTTGTTAGGAGACCATCATCGTCGATGAGAGGGAAGGATACAGACAGAACTATTTATAGGGATAGGATAAGAGTAACTACTACTAAAGTCGTTCGATGAGGCTAGGATAGAGGGAAAGTTAATAGACGGGACAGAGTAGCAACGTTGGAAAAAGGAAGCGAACAGATCAACAATATCACAATCCCTATCAGCATAACTACCATTTAAGTGTAAAGAAGAAGGAAATCGGTAAGATTTACGCTTAGAATAAACAAACCTGAAGAATTGCTTAGGGTCGCGTTTAAAGTTAAGCTTGCATTTGGTCAAGTATCTGTTGTAGCACAATGTATTGAATAAGGAAAATTTCGATTTTGCAATTGAGTACTTCGAAAAGTCTGATTGCAAACCGGATTTTTTAAACTTCTTGTACAGACGGGATTTTAAATTCTTCAGATTTATTAATCTCGGGGTGAACCAGGTAGGACCAGAAAGATTTCTGGAGGGGGTGACTAAAGGAACATGCATGGGAAAGATGGAAAAAGTAGAGCTATAGAATGTATTAGTGGCAGACTCAATTTCCTGGAATAGTCTAGGAATGACTCCTCGATCGGATATAGAGCAATATTCAAGGAGAGAAAATCTGCCTTCTTAAAACAAAAGATATTCGAAGGCTTAATGAACGGTGAGAGCCACTCAAGAGAGAAAAGATAAGAGCAATATTGAGTAACAGAGCACTACTAATGAAGTCATAGCATGCTGGATAAACTGAAAATTAAATTTTTACAGAAACAAATCTGTCTGAGCCGTTTCTATATATATGTATGTACATGGCGGTCATGAAAACCGCACCACTTGAAAATTTCATATTTTTTTGGAATCGTTCAGATAAAAATAAGAAAATAAGATTTATTTTTTAACAATAAGATAATTCACTATGGAAAAGACGTTATGGAGTAAAAAATTTATTTCTATTCTTGGATATCCATGATTTGCCCCAAACAAAAATTAAAAAAAATCTACCAAAATTCAATGTGTCGATAAAAAAACGCAGAATGATGGAAAATATCTACCAGATTGGATCATCGGATCAGGTCGGATCATTTTTATACCCAAAAGTAACAAATAAAACAGATAAATAATAACAGTAGCTACGCAGCGTCCTCCAAGCGGTAGCTCATTTGGCACTCTCTCTTTGGCACATACTTCTACAAGCCGTTTGTATAATTAAATAACTGGGTTTTATTTCTTAAAAAAAAAAAAACACTCATTTATCATTTTTTATTTGGTGGGATATATTGTCATGATTTGAGTAAAGGTTATTTCCAGATTGAATTAAAGATCTTTGATATGAGCTCTGCAGACCGTGAAGTTGTATTGAGCTGTTACATTTGTTTATTACTTACTTTGGGTGATGAGTTTCTGCAAAATGAGGCTTTTCAACAGATCATTGGCTATACGCTAAGATATTGAAAATATCTTATTTGTGTTGCGGATATATTTCTATATATATCAACATAATATGTATGCGGCTCATGGAATTGTTTGCGAGAGAGAGTGGGAATGAGTAAGCGCTTGGCATGCATTGCGTAGCTACTGAAATTTAATTTGTTTCAACCTGATCCAGATTTGGCAATCTGGTATATGCGGTTATTTTTTATGATTCTGCGTGTTTGATTTTCTCTTAAGCTAGGTATCCAGCACCGCGGAAACTAAAAATTACTGTTAAACTACATATAAAAAACATTGGGCCAGGAATTTTTCGTTTGTGTTTTCCTGTCCAAATATACGAATTCTTATCGATAGAATCGATATCCAAACGATTGTGGACTGAGAGAACAGCTGATATGCCCACCAGGAAAATATATGTGCCTATTATTATATGCTATTATAATAATAATATAGTACAAGTGAGAGGTGGATGCGAAATCTGTGCGCAAAACCAAAAAGTACGGTAACGGTAACAACGGTATATAGTTTTTGCTGTTTCTGATAGGAATCGTGAAGTTTATGTGGCTCAACAAGTCGGGGCTATCTACATCACCCTTGATCAAGTTGTGCACAAAAATCACACCAAGCATTTTTCTACAATTAGCTAGGTTAGGTTAGGTTAAAGCGGCTGTCAAGCTCCACAGGAGCCTGTCACACTTGGGCCGGTTTCGGCCCGTTGTAGTACCGCGGGAGGTGTTCCCCTTATCCATCTCATGAGACCCGAACATATCAGCAGTTATCCCTTCCTGACGCTCTTACGAAGTTTGCAATCTTTCTGGGACGGATTTTGGACATTTCTGAAATGTCTGAGACATAGGGCATGCCCAGGTATTGTAGCCTTCTCCTGTTGAGAGCCGGACAGGAGCAGAACAGGTGTTCCACCGTTTCCTCCTCCTCCTCATCTCTACAGTTTCGGCAGAAATCATTGTATGGGGCCCGTTGGCGTGGGAGCCTATCAGCCAGTGCCCCGTGAGCGAGCGGATGACAACGCTGCACCTTTTCCTGCCGAGCTAACAAAGCTCTAGTGTGCGTTTCCTGTCAATGGTAGGCCATGTTTGCCTGGATATGCGACATAGTGGTGCTGACCGCCACGCATTGTCTGCTCGTCGCTTATATAGCTCTCACCTACAGGTGGCCATTGGCATACAAATATCCTCCTTCTCTTGGAGAAGGGGTATTGTGGTACTAGATCTGGCCAGCTCGTCTGCCCTGCAGTTGCCTTCAATGTCCCGGTGACCCGGGACCCAAATAAGGCTGATAGAAAATTGTTGAGCCATTTCGGGAAGAGATTTGCGGCAATTTGCCACTGTGGCCGAGTTCGAGGAAATCGCATGAAGTGATTTGATCGCAGTTTGGCTGTCGCTGTAAATGTTTACAGTTGTTGTTGCCGTTTTGGCTGTTTGAAGGAGCTTCAGTGCTTCCATGATCGCAATGACTTCCGCTTGGAACACACTGCAGTGATCTGGGAGCCTAAAGGAGTGCCTGATTTCGAATTGTTCGGAGTAAATCCCTCCTCCAACTTTGTTATCCACAAATTACGGCTCTACAAGGCTATACTCAAGCCATTGTGGACATACGCAATGCAACTATGGGGTACAGCCGGTAATTAAAACATAGAAATTATACAAAGGTATCAATCTAAAACGCTCAGAATGATAACTGGTGCTCCTTGGTACATGACCAACTACGACATCCACGAAGACCTAAAATTACTTACAATTAAAGAAGATATAAAATTAAGAGCAATTAAATATATGGATAAGTTACAAAATCACGACAATGGTCTTGGATTAGGTCTATTAGACAACAGCAATGAACATAGAAGACTAAAGAGAGTACATGTATTGGATTTGCCATATAAATAAGAAAATATATAATAAAATAAAATAAATAAGAATAAGAAATAAAAACAAAATAATGTAAATATGTAAAATGTAAATATATGGATTGAGCTAATTGGAGCTCAAACCATCCGGTTATTTTATAGTTTATAGTTATTAATTATAATCTGTTTACTGTCTTGAATTAGACAGACTTCAAATAAAGAAAATTTAAAAAAAAAAAAAAAAAAACTTTGTTATCCAGCTTTGAGCCATCTGTAAAGATGCTTATGGCCGTGTCCTGGCCTGGTGGTCCCTCAAGCCACTCGTCTCTGCTAGGGATGATTACATTGAATGGGGTACCAGTGTGTTCCCTTGGGGCGCAGTAGTCCGTCTTCGTAGGGACGGTACTGCTGATAAGTATAGATGAGTGACCCCTGATATGTGACGTCCATTTTCCGGAGTCTCTCAGACGTATCGCTGCAATTTCTGCCCTCTCCTTTCCCGCAAGCTCGAGGCTCTGGAGATTTAGGATGGCGTTTAGTGCATCGTTCGGGGTGGTGCGTAATGCTCCACTAATGCATAAAGCTGCGGTTCGCTGAACCTTACCAAGTTGTTTGGTTGTCGATCCTTTTGATAAGGCCGCCCACCAAACTGTAACTCCATAGAGTAGAATTGGTCTTACTATTGCTTGGTATATCCATTGGACTACGCTTGGGTTCATGCCCCACTTCAAGCCAATAGCTTTTTTGCAAGAGTATAGGGCTATCGTAGCCTTCTTCACTCTGGCTTTTACGTTCAGGTTCCAGTTAAACTTCTTATTAATTACCAACCCTAGGTAACTAGCGCTGTCGCTGAAAGAGAGCCTGCATCCATTTAGTATAGGAGGGTTGAGGGGCGGAACCTTGTACTTGCGTGAGAATAGCACGAGTTACGTTTTTGTGGGATTTACTCCCAATCCTCGCGATTTTGTCCATTCTGACAGTCTCGCGAGCTTAGTGCTCATAAGGTCACACAGTGTTTGAGGGTATTTCCCCGAGAAACTGATTGCAACGTCATCCGCGTATGCCATGCCGGTCGGCATGTTGTGCTCCTGACAACATTTGAGGACTAATAATTGTCCTCAGATGTAGTCCGACAAGTCTCTCGAAAGTTTTGAGAAGAAAGGACGATAGGCTGATTGGTCTAAAGTCCTTTGGAGTCGAGTGCGAGGCCTTTCCCGCTTTGGGGATAAAGACTATTTTCGCCTTGAGCCATTCTTGTGGTATGGTCCCCACAGCTAGTATCTTCCTGAACATACATTGTAGCCAGTTAATGGCTGGGTCTCCGGCATTTTGCAGTTGGGCCGGAATGACCTGGTCCGGACCTGGCGATTTAAACCGGTCAAAGCTGTTTACCGCCCAGCTTATGTTCCGTTTGGTAAAAATATAATCCATCGTGGCTGTTTGGCCTCCCCTTTGGGTTAGCGCCGGCTTGATGGTTGTGCACCTAGGGAAGTGGGTTTCAAGCAGTACGTGGAGCGACTCCTCACTGGAGTTGGTCCACGTACCGTTGTTCCTTTTAAGGAGAGGAGCTTGCGCAGCCTTGCGGCTTCTGACGTCTCCTCTATCTCCGAGCAGAATTTTTGCCAAGAGGCCCTTTTTGCTCTTCGTGTTTCTTTTTTGTATTGGGTGAGACTGACTTGTAGTCTGCCCAATGTTTCTCCTCGTTAGAGCTTTTGGCTCTGTTGAAGAGAGTCCTACAGCTCTTACGTAGGATGTCGATTTGTTTCGAACACCAGGGGGGTTTCTTTTTACCCCTTGTCTTGTGTGGCAGGCAAGCCGCCGTGAAAGCCTTATTGCATGCATCCGTGAACCTGTACACTATACGATTTAAATCGTCTTGAGTGTCTGGGCTCATTGGTGCCTTGTTGGGGAGTAGCTCTTCCAAAACCGAGCTATATTTAACCCAGTCGGTTTTCCTGGGGTTAGTGTCGTCGGTGGGTTTGAGGCTCTCGAGGGATAAAATCGTTTCGATATACCTGTGGTCGGAGAAGGAATGGTCCTCTAGGACTCTCCATCTTTTCACTTTGTCTGACAGATTGTGAGACACTAGAGTGAGGTCAATAACCTCCTGTCGGTTTTTTAAAATTAATGTGGGGTCGTTACCCCGGTTACATATGGTTAAGTTCGAGTTCAGGATAAAGCTAAAAAGTGACTCACCCCTTGCATTTGTGTCCGTGCTCCCCCATTGAGTGTGGTGAGCATTAGCATCGCAGGCTATTAGTAGGCTTGTGTTGGACATCTCGCTGTCGCTGGCGAGCTTGATGACGAGGTCGTTGGGAGGATTGCCTTCCTCATGGGCCATGTAGGACGACATCAGCCTCAGATGTATCCGCTTTAGCTCTAGGCTTACCGTTGTATTGTCGCCATTGCTGAAGCTATGGAGCAGAAAGATATAAAGGTGCTTTCTTGCGAGAATGCAGGTACGAATTTTACCTACGGTTTGGGGTACAATGCGCTTGTACTCCCTCGTCGCTAACCTACAGACCTTGGCTCCGACTATCCAAGGCTCCTGGATTAGGACCACGTCGGCTCCGCTTGCATCCAAGCGGAGTATGAGTGCAGCAGATGCTGCTTTACAGTGGTAGAGATTTATCTGAAGGAGTCTCAGAGACATCTTCATGGATCTCCACCACTGTAGTGTCGGCGTCCGAGTCGTCGGATACTTCGTCTCGACACATCGCCTCAAAATCACGCATTGGCTCTGCGTCAGAGGAGTAGCCTTCTTTCGGCTCCAGCTCGTTGTCGGGTGCCTCGATCTCCGAGGCCACATCCTGCATGACTGGGTTGTCGACAGGACGAGCCTCGGCCGTGGCAGCGTCCGACTTATACACCTTTATGGTGACCGAGCTGAAGCCAAAATTCAGCTTTCCTTTAGCTGCCTCTATGGGGGCCAGCGATTCCTTGTTGAGGATAATGACGGCCTGGTTTGTCGGCCCCTTTGACTCCTCAACCTTGACCACCTTCCACTCATGAGTTGGAAGTGTCGGGTTGCACCTCTGCAACATTTTGAGGGTGCACTCAGGCTCCTTGAAGGTAGCCGGCACCCATAATCTGGCCCTCGGCCTTTTGGGCACCTCGCTCCAGTCTACCGCGACGAGCTTCGCCCCAGCGTAGACCTCTCCGATCTGCGCCACCGCTGCTTTGTACAGCTTTTACGGAGCGCTCGTCATCGCAGGCAACAACTTTGATGTTACCCTGGAACCACCCCATGTCTTTGCAGACTGGAGGTGGCCCTGGGTCTTTGTCGAGCAACTCGAAGCAGCGGTCGGCCAGTGCCGCCTCCACCCACTTCCATGGGCTTCTTGGGATCTTGCCCTCTGCGCTGCCTATGTCGAGGACGCCAATGAGCGTTCTCTCCTTGGCAATCTGCGCGAAGGAGATATTGGCCACCACTCTCGACCTTTCCGCGGCCGGACCAGGTGTCTCTTGCGACCGTTGTCTCTTTGGTTGAGAGACCATTGCGAAGTTTGGGAGCACCGATGTGGCCCACTCCACCTTCTTGAGCCAGTCCGCTGAAGGACTGACCTCAGTGCTGGCATTTTGCCGACGGAGTATGTGCCCTGCACTCCTCCTTTCAGCATAAGTATGCTTTCTAGCCTGGGCGCTGGTCGAAGGCAAATCATTACCCTTACCGCAGAGCAAAAAGAAAAAGTGTTTCTGAACTCATTCTATAGGGTCCTGGTGTACGTTGTACTGAGGGAACCATACACAAGAGTATTCTAAAATCGGACGAACTATAGAGGTGTAGAGAGTCTTTTTTGACTACTTCTTTATAGACCCAAGCAGGCCCATGGTCTTATTCACCATAGTAGAAATAAGTTATAAAACTTTAACTTGGGATCTAATAGAACACCAAGATCATCAACCCGGGTAATTCTCTCAAGAGAACCACCACAAAGGATGTAATGAACCAAAAAGTCGCTGGAGCGATGAAAAGTCATTACTTTACATTTTGAAGCATTATGGTTTAATAAATGTGCACAACACCATGACTGAAATCTATCGAGATCGGATTGCAACCTGGATTGAAAAGAAATGTCCTTATACTGGACACAGAGCTTAACATCATCCGCATTAAGGAGTACTCGATTGTATGTTGATACAGAAGGCAGGTAGTTTATAAAGATTGCTAAGAGTAATGGGCCTAGATGGCTGCCATGTGGTACACCCGAAGTCACCATAATTGGTGTGGACAGCGATTTTATGAAAATAACTCTTTGAGACCTAGAACAAAGGTAGCTAGAGATCCATCTTAGGAGATTGGGCGGGAAACATAGAAGGTCAAGTTTTTGTGCTAGAAGAACATGGTTCACAGAGTCGAACGCTTTACTAAAATCAGTGTAAGAAAGCCTTTAATTATGAAGAAGGCAAACTCCAATAAATTTGTAGTGGTTGATCTCTGCCTTATAAATCCATTTTGAACTGGAGATATAAGGGATCTGTTGGAGGGTGACAGGGTGAATATTTTAAGCAACGGCCCACACAGAGTATTGGCACAGTAACTGAGTACACAGCCGGGAACTCCGTCACGACCCGGTGAAAACACCGATTTCACTCTTTTTAGATCATGAAGCAACAAGCTTTCACTTAACAAAGGACTGAAAATGCCGTTCGACTACAGTAGACTGTATGGGTAGGGCTGACCAAAGTAGCTTTCCTGCGAGTAGGCTGTTTGAAAAAAAAAAAACGGGCAAAAAGATCGGCTATAACGTGATCATTATCTGCCGATGTATTAGGGAATGATAACGAAACTGTAAAACTGTTTATGGTCCTGAGAATAACGTACCCCGCAGCGAGATAGGTAGTTTTTGCAGCACTGAGCGTTAAGAGCTGAAAAGTTTGACCGAGCCATTACATAACGAAAGAGAGAAGAAGGAGAGCCAACTTCCTGAAATTTTTTTTTGTTCTAATGTCTTGATAGCTCCTTGGTAAGCCAAGGGGTTTCCCCGATCTAATAGGACCGGAAAGTGGTACACAAGAACCAAAAAGTGAACCCAGTATATCAGAGGAAATGTTTGTGCCTATCGTAACATCAGTGCACAAATGCAAAGCGGAAGAATGCAAATATCTAATGAGATTTATAAGCTTCGCAAACTCGGCATCACGAAAGCAGCGGACACATTGAGGTAGTCTACCGGACGGATCCAATATAGTAGGTCCTATGTCGAGCGACACTTCGAAAGTAGGATGGTAGGCATCTTCAGGTATAGTGAGCAGATGGACTCGAGTTAAAAACGCTAAGGTCGGATCGGTTACAAAGCACAAATCAAGAAATCGACCCAAGGAGTTTTTAACATGGTTAACTTGAGACAGAGACAGGTCAATCAAGCCGTCAACAAAGTCATGACGTGCCATGGGTACCAGGCTATTAGACTCATTTGCCGAAGACCAAACAATTCCTGGCAAGTTGAAGTCACCAAGAACTATCATGTGATCTTTGTCAGATAGCGAGGAAGAAATAGCGGTTAAGGCGGACAAATGCTGCTCGTAAATTGCGATATCCGAAGAAGGTGAAATATACCAACTAGTTATGAAAACTGAAAAATCGGGAAGAATCAGTTTTACACACAGGAATGCCAGTTCCTGCTGGATCTGGACTGTAAAAAGTTGCGACGTGAAGTCCACAGCAATTAGAACCCCTCCTGCAAGTCGAGACGAACGATCCTTTCTATAAGTTGTGTACCGATCTGACAAAACTTCAGAACTACAAATATCCGGCTTTAACCAGGTCTAGGTAAATACAATGACGTGAGATGCAAATGCGACACTATCCTGGAAAAGAGTGCTGAGCTCACTACGTAAGCCTTAAACATTCTGATAGCACACGAAAAGAGAATTTATTAGTTTTTTGGACGCGTGGAAGTAGGACGGGAAGTTGGGATGGAGCACTGGTCTGATTTGTAGTCAGGGTTGTGGGGGTCCACTCAAATGCTCTGACCAAAATTTGGCAGAGAAAATGGTAGTGAGTTGGGGAGACGCTTATCTTAAAAGACGCTATCTGCCTGTCATAAGAGAAATTAAACTTGTCGAACTTTAAACCAACGGCTTCTATTTTGCTTTTTATAAAACCAGTCAGATCATCAGATATGAAGTCAGGAGCTAGTCGTGAGACAAAACCGTCGTTTAGGTCGGATCGCCACTAAAGGATTTGGCACCACAGGCCTGGTACATGTTATGGTGATATCCGGTGGTCCGGGACGTATATTCGCTGCTGGGAGCGAAAATGATGGGACAGCTGAAGAATTTGCAATACAGACACGGATACAACAGACGATTCTGGCTGCATGTTTTCCGAGGTGATAAATTCGGCTCCCGAATTTGCATCACTAGCATCTGTTGTTGCCCTTAGAATAGCAAACGATATAAGCTGCTGCGTATTAGGAGTGGTCCAAATTAGTTTTCCGCATCGCCTGACTGAGGGACAGTTGGCACTTGCAGATTTTCGATTTTTTTTTTTCCTTAAAAAAAATATATATATTAGACCAGTGTGCCTGACAAAACGCTTAAGGCGGAATTAATAAGAGAAAGAGAGAGCGCTACTGCACAGAAAGTATCGAGACCGAGAGAACTGTTATTTAAGTTTGGGTAATAGGGAGAGAGTAATAAAACAAAAAATCTACTAGGCTAGAGCGGCTAAATATGATTTGTACTTACGAAAATCAACAACAAAAACACACTGACTACCGACACAAAAAAATAAATAAATTATGTTTAAAACACAATTAAAGGGCATTCACTCGCGCTTACGGATAGAATCTAAGCAAACACCGGCTATTTATATAATAAGACAGGTAAGCGGAGCTTAAAACAAAAACGCGTCTGATCACTACAAGAGAACGAAAGAATTAGGATTTATTTATGTGCATTCATAAGTCAAGCATGGCTCAAAAATTAGTCATCTTATACCTCGCTTGGTAATCTATACTCACTCTGGCTTTTAACTTTCTTACGCTGATCGTTGGGCCCAATGATGTCGAAGCTTTTTAAAATAATAATAATGTTGTTTAAAATAATAAAATAATGATTACATATAATTCATATAACACAACCACGGTACAAACAACTGTTCCATAGCTGTCAGCCGATTGTTTTTGTTTTACATGTCGCATCTAATTGTTAGGCGAAAAAGGAACACAAAGAGAATCAAAAGGTAAACAAAGAAAGCTAAGTTTAAGGTTAACGTCTGTGAATATGTATGTATGCGCGTAGCTTAGAGATGGGTGTCAATAAAGTTTTAATTTGGTTTCAGTTACGTTACACTTTTGATATCTATGCGTAAGGAATTATTAATGAAATAATGTAATTGAATCAAACTTTGGATCCGGGGCGTTGCATCGATGACCCTTGGCCGCCTGAAGTTGTGCTTGAGATCGCCTGGAGCGATGTATACGGACTCAGCCCGTACGGAAGAATTGTCTGGCAAGAGGTTATTCCGTACTTCCGAACTTGAGTAGTGTCCAGATTTGGGGTTGATTGGAACAGACCTTAACCCGTTGTCACACGGTGTCCATTCAGTGTAAACAAAATATTATTTATGTATTTATTTATTTTAATTAACAATTATCTGCTAATAATCTATGATATAAAAATGAATCGCAAAATGTGTTGGTAAGCGCATAACTCAACAACGCCTCGACCAATTTGGCCAAATCTTTTTTTAAAATGTTCGTTGAAGTTTAAGGATGGTTTTTACGGCGAGAAAAATTAGAATTATTGCTGGAAAAACCCTAAAAATAGCCCCTTTCTTTTTCCCATACAAATGATTTGTAACTAAAACGTAGTCAATTTGAGCTTTATTGCTATGGTAGTATAAAGTTCATATTCAATTACAAGCGCTCACTGTTACAAGTTCATAACGTCAAAGATCATATCTATCAAAACAATGTGCGTGTGTGCGTTGGAGCACAGAATACATAGTTGGAGGAGTTTAATGTCGCGTTCCGAAATTCGCGTTTCTTTTGTATTAGTTTCGGCACGCGAGATAAAATGCATCAGTTTCCACGTCATTACATCAGTCAAACAAAAATCTCGTAACCAACAGTGTTTTATTATTTTTAATATCCAAATCTATAATATAAAAATGAATCGCAAAAGCGCATAACTCAACAACGCCTCGACCAATTTGGCCAAATCTTTTTTTAAAATGTTCGTTGAAGTTTTATTATTTTTAATATCCAAATCTTCTATAATATAAAAATGAATTGGTTACTCTAGCTTTAACAGTCTCTGAGATATAGGCGCTAATGAAGACGGACGGACGGACGGACAGACAGACAGACATGGCTATATCGACTCGGCTATTGATGCTGATCAAGAACATATATACTTTATGGGGTCGGAAACGCCTCCTTCTGGGCGTTACACACAACCGTTATCCCCACAAATCTAATATACCCCTATACTCTTCGAGTACCGGGTATAAAAACATCGACAAATGTAACTAAGAAATAAACGTCAAACAAAAACTCAAATTTGGGAAAAAATATTTGTTTTTATTTCATTTTGTGTCATTCTCTTGAACAGAACGGAAAATTTTGTGAACAATTTTGATTATCCAACTTTTTTTGTGAGAAATTGTTTTCTAAAAAATTTCTTTCATTTGAAGGTTGAAGAAGTTGAGTGTTCATTTCATTTTGTGACATTGTGGTGAACGGAACATTTTGCGAAAGATCCAAATTTTTTTTTCAAACTTTTCGTGTGAAAAAAATTTTATTTTTGAAAAAATTGCAATTTGTGTAAGTAATTTTGTTTAGTTTCGATGAATTCCTAAGCATTAAATTAATTTAGTAAGCAGCAAAGCGCGCGGGTCTGCTAGTCTATGATATAAAAATGAATCGCAAAATGTGTTGGTAAGCGCATAACTCAACAACGCCTCGACCAATTTGGCCAAATCTTTTTTTAAAATGTTCGTTGAAGTTTGACGAGAAAAATTAGAATTATTGCTGAAAAAACCCTAAAAATAGCCCTTTTCTTTTTCCCATACAAATGATTTGTAACTAAAACGTAGTCAATTTGAGCTTTATTGCTATGTTATAAAGTTCATATTAAATTACAAGCACTCACTGTTACATGTTCCTAACGTCAAAGATCATATCTATCAAAACAATGTGCGTGTGTGCGTTGGAGCACAGAATACATAGTTGGAGGAGTTTAATGTCGCGTTCCGAAATTCGCGTTTCTTTTGTATTAGTTTCGGCACGCGAGATAAAATGCATCAGTTTCCACGTCATTACATCAGTCAAACAAAAATCTCGTAACCAACAGTGTTTTATTATTTTTAATATCCAAATCTATAATATAAAAATGAATCGCAAAAGCGCATAACTCAACAACGCCTCGACCAATTTGGCCAAATCTTTTTTTAAAATGTTCGTTGAAGTTTTATTATTTTTAATATCCAAATCTTCTATAATATAAAAATGAATTGGTTACTCTAGCTTTAACAGTCTCTGAGATATAGGCGCTAATGAAGACGGACGGACGGACGGACAGACAGACAGACATGGCTATATCGACTCGGCTATTGATGCTGATCAAGAATATATATACTTTATGGGGTCGGAAACGCCTCCTTCTGGGCGTTACACACAACCGTTATCCCCACAAATCTAATATACCCCTATACTCTTCGAGTACCGGGTATAAAAACATCGACAAATGTAACTAAGAAATAAACGTCAAACAAAAACTCAAATTTGGGAAAAAAATATTTGTTTTTATTTCATTTTGTGTCATTCTCTTGAACAGAACGGAAAATTTTGTGAACAATTTTGATTATCCAACTTTTTTTGTGAGAAATTGTTTTCTAAAAAATTTCTTTCATTTGAAGGTTGAAGAAGTTGAGTGTTCATTTCATTTTGTGACATTGTGGTGAACGGAACATTTTGCGAAAGATCCAAATTTTTTTTTCAAACTTTTCGTGTGAAAAAAATTTTATTTTTGAAAAAATTGCAATTTGTGTAAGTAATTTTGTTTAGTTTCGATGAATTCCTAAGCATTAAATTAATTTAGTAAGCAGCAAAGCGCGCGGGTCTGCTAGTCTATGATATAAAAATGAATCGCAAAATGTGTTGGTAAGCGCATAACTCAACAACGCCTCGACCAATTTGGCCAAATCTTTTTTTAAAATGTTCGTTGAAGTTTGACGAGAAAAATTAGAATTATTGCTGAAAAAACCCTAAAAATAGCCCTTTTCTTTTTCCCATACAAATGATTTGTAACTAAAACGTAGTCAATTTGAGCTTTATTGCTATGTTATAAAGTTCATATTAAATTACAAGCACTCACTGTTACATGTTCCTAACGTCAAAGATCATATCTATCAAAACAAAACAAAACAAATCTATCGCAAAATGTGTTGGTAAGCGCATAACTCAACAACGCCTCGACCAATTTGGCCGAATCTTTTTTTAAAATGTTCGTTAAAGTTCAAGGATGGTTTTTAAGGCGAGAAAAATTAGAATTATTGCTGAAAAACCCTAAAAATAGCCCTTTTCTTTTTCCCATACAAATGATTTGTAACTAAAACGTAGTCAATTTGAGCTTTATTGCTATGTTATAAAGTTCATATTAAATTACAAGCACTCACTGTTACATGTTCCTAACGTCAAAGATCATATCTATCAAAACAAAACAAAACAAAACAAATCTATCGCAAAATGTGTTGGTAAGCGCATAACTCAACAACGCCTCGACCAATTTGGCCGAATCTTTTTTTAAAATGTTCGTTAAAGTTCAAGGATGGTTTTTACGGCGAGAAAAATTAGAATTATTGCTGGAAAAACCCTAAAAATAGCCCTTTTCTTTTTCCCATACAAATGATTTGTAACTAAAACGTAGTCAATTTGAGCTTTATTGCTATGTTATAAAGTTCATATTAAATTACAAGCACTCACTGTTACATGTTCCTAACGTCAAAGATCATATCTATCAAAACAATGTGCGTGTGTGCGTTGGAGCACAGAATACATAGTTGGAGGAGTTTAATGTCGCGTTCCGAAACTCGCGTTTCTTTTGTATTAGTTTCGGCACGCAAGATAAAATGCATCAGTTTCCACGTCATTACATCAGTCAAATAAAAATCGCGTAACCAACAGTGTTTTATTATTTTTAATATCCAAATCTATAATATAAAAATGAATCGCAAAATGTGTTGGTAAGCGCATAACTCAACAACGCCTCGACCAATTTGGTATTAATCTAGAAAACCCATGTTTCTCACATGGTCAATTGTATGTTGCCTTTTCCCGTGTTGGAAAACCATCAGATTTGTTTATCTATGCGCCAGGTAAACAAACAAAAAACATCGTATACCACAAAGTACTACAATGATAATAATAATAATTATGATTCACATGATTAACAATAAAGCGATTACTTACTTTTAAATCCTTATATATGTTTTATTTAATTATTTTTTATTCACAACGCCCTATCACCAGGGTGACGGTTCTGTTCAGAAGATTTTTTTTAAATACGTAGGCAAAAAAACTGCCACATTACAAATCTTTTTGACAGGACGAAGTCTGTCTGGTCAGCTAGTGCCATATAAATTAGGGAGAGAACTAAAGATAAACTATAATAAAATTAAAAAATTAAAATTACAGGTTAGCAGACTTGAGGTGGTTGTAAATACTAGTTCATTTAGGTCCAGCTGAAGGTGTGTGTGCAAGTACCAGTCGGAGTAGGGCGGACAGATTTTAACGTCATCCGCATACATTAATGTATGAGAGAATGTAATAACTTGGGGTAGGTCGTTCAAAAATAAAATGAAGAGGAGTGGACCCAAATGACTACCTTGTGGCACACCAGATGTAACGTTAACGATCTCTGATAAAACATTAGTAAATAAGACCCGTTGTGAACGCTTAGAAAGATACGAGGAAATCCAATTTGAAGATTACTAGGGAAACCTAATAAGGACAGCTTCTGAATTAATAGAGTAATAGAGTAATAGAGTGGTTAACTGAATCAAATGCCTTGCAAAAATCCGTAAAAATAACGTCAGTTTGCAGACCGCTCTGAAATCCACGGTTGATTATGGAGGAAAACTCGAGCGGATTGGTGGTTGTTGACCGTTGTTTAAAAAAACCATGTTGTGTAGGAGATATCAAGCTAGAACAAAGATGTTGCAATTGCCAGGTAACCAGGAACTCAAGGAGCTTAGGAATGGCAGAGAGCTTTGCAATGCCTCGGTAATTTTCTATGTTGGATCTGGAGCCCTTCTTGTGAAGCGGAATATTGTACGACTCATTCCAAATTGCGGGGAGACAAGACTGTTCCAAGGATAGATTGAAAAGAAAGGTTAAGGGTTGGCATAAGGACTGGGCACAATGTCTTAAAATGCAACTAGGCACTTTATCAGGCCCCGCAGAAAATGAAATCTTCAAAGACTTCAAGCCATCAAGCACAACGCTTTCCTCAAAATATGGTTGAAAAATGCTATTAGAGTGAGGCAAACGGTAGGGATACGGAGTGGATGCGTTATAAATATGAGAGGAGTAAGACGACTGGAAAAGGTTGCAAATAAGTTTGCAATGCCAGCAGCAGAAGATTCAGAATTGTTTAGGTAATGAAGGGACGGAGGAAATGCATTGGACTTACGTTTATAGTTGAAAAATAAAAGAATTTTTTGGATTCTTTCGGAAGTTTCTACTACAAGAAGAGAGGTTAAGATTGTAGCACAGACTATTAGTTGTTAGGAATTGAGAGCGGGCGGAAGAATATTGTACAAAGACAAGCAAGGAGCCAGTTTTCTGGTAATTTTTGAAAAGTCTGGATTTCATATTCTTTAAGTATGACAAATTCCTGGAGAACCAGGGAGGCTTGGACGATAAAGGTACAATAATCTCCGGAACATAAGTATTAAGGACAGAGTTGAAAATTTTATAGAATGAGTTGACTGTTACGTCAATATTCGGTAAGGAAAGAAGAGTGGACTAATCGAAATTCGAGAGGTGAATGTTTAAATTGTCGATATCAGTTTTGCGAAAACACTTCACAACGGTGAGGAGTCGAGGTAATGTTAACACAACTAGAACTGGTACACTCTAAAGTTATAGATAGCGTAGGATGGTATAGGTCTTCAGGAAGTGATAGTGGGGAGACTCTGGCAACTGTACCTAGAGAAGCATCCATGACGAAAATAAGATCGAGAAGTCTGTTCCTATTATTTTTAATAGAATTAATTTTGGCAAGAGAAACATCCGTTATGAGTACTAAGAAGCAATTGGTTAGCGTCGTCGCAGGGCAGCCAAGAAAGAAGAGGTAAATTGAAGTCACCCATGACCACAATCTGATCAGTA
Source organism: Drosophila affinis (assembly GCA_037356375.1). NCBI lineage: Eukaryota > Metazoa > Arthropoda > Insecta > Diptera > Drosophilidae > Drosophila > Drosophila affinis. The sequence goes on along the minus strand of CM074802.1, from coordinate 32,015,759 downwards.
CAACCTAACGAAGACATAACAGAATGGATAGCAGAAAGGTGCTTTGAGTAGACCTCAGCATCAGTATTGGGAGGAATATATGAGCAGGTTAGATAGATAAAAGCCATGCCAACACGAACTTTGACTGCAATGAACTCAATCCCATGGATATTGTTGAAAGGAAATAACTCCGATGAGAAGTCAGTTTTGACTGCAATCAGAACTCCACCAGCGTAACATTCACGATCCATTCGGTAAATGATGAAATTGTGACCAAAAATTTCATGAACATGAACAGTGGAGTTGAGCCATGTTTCGGAAAAACCGATAGCATCGAAATCGTAAGAGGCACTATCCGAATGTAGTTGGCGCAAATTGCCTAAAAGACTGCGCACATTCTGATAGTGAACGGAAAAATAGTTAACTAGTTTTTTGAAAGGACAGGGCAGGTAACATTAGGACTCTGATTAGAATTAGAATTGGCAGGGCCGGTAACATCAAGACTTTGATTCGAGACTTTACACACGAACTCATGCATAATTGTATGCTCAGGCCAAATAGAAGGGACAAGGGATCTATCAAGGTAAGAATCAGGGACAAACATTTTAAAACAGGAAATATTATGCTTATGGTTAAAAGAAAACTTGGTCACGATAATATCCTCCAGGCGAACGCTAAGTTTTGAACAAAGATGATGCTTAACATCCTCCGCAGTGGCCTCAGGATTGAGTCGGGAAACAAAAATTGCTTTCCGGGGAACCACTCCACTAATTTCAAGACCCTAGCGAGAGCCAGAAGGTGTAGCCATACCCCGAATACCCCCTCGGTGTGGGGGCAGAAGCATTGGCGGCATCCCCAGCCGTAAGCACTTGCACCCTGGGAGCACACGCAGCGGTGCTATTAAGGTTAGGCATAGTTCTGGTTGAGGCGATAGCGATGGATGCCAAGTTTGAAGGGGCCTCAACAGCCATCATGACAGCCGCGTCAGCATCAACAGGTGGGGGCCTAGAGGCGACAGGCATGGGTGCAGGAGTGACAGATGCAACGGCACCATTGGCTACAGGCACCATAGCACCAGTTACAGGCGGTGACCAAGCACGAGGTGCGGGTGGTGCGACCGGCCTGGGCGTAGTGGCAGATGCAATGGCACCATTGGCTCCCGGTTCCATACCAGGTACAGGCGATGACCGAGCAGAGGTACAGGTGGTTCAGGGGTTGCAAGAGAAAAATCATTGTTAGTATTGGGTAAACACCTATCACCCTTCTTCCTTTTCGGAGACTCAGTCAAAATTTTAAGTGTTTTAAAGTGAGACTCCGTCAACCGAAACTTATTTTGCAGCATTCGGAATCTAGCGTTTAGGGCAGCGAATTCAAGATGCGTCTGTCTCATAAAGTCACGCATGTCGCTTTCGATAGCCCTGCAGTCCCAACAGGTCCAGTTGAGGCCGCAGCGAGTCGTAATAAGATCCCCTACGCGACCTCCGATGTATCCCAATCCAGCACAGTTAGTATGAGCCATGTTGTCACACAACCAGCAACCAGTAGACATACGTTTGCCATGTAGAGACCGAACGGTCACAGTTCTTAGAACAACAAGAACTCATATTTTCTTTTAGAAAAATATAAACAGAAACACAGAGAGACAATCACAGAGCGGCGGAAAACGCAGTGTGTCTGTGTTGGAAATGAAAACAGATAAGCAGAGGGTAGATAAAAACAGAGAGCGGTACAGAGAGAGCAAGTGCACCGCACAAGAGTTGGTAACAAAATTAAAGAAAAGTATACAAATAATACTGAGAAACACAGAATTCGGCAGGCACGATATATGTATGTATATTAATAAAATAAGCAGAAGATAGCCCAAATAGACGTATAAAGTAAGACAGCGGCTCAGAGAGAGTGTAGCAATGCATATAGAAACAACAAATCAGCAGAGCATAAGAACGCGTGGGGCTAGAAAGAATGCAAAAAAGGTTGGACCCACCGCAATTGCAATTGCAATTCGAATTAACTGTACAAAAACACGATAAAAGAATGAACACGGATAGTGATTTAGCTGTACGATCAGTTTAAAACACAGTAAGCAATAATACAACACAATTACTTTCCATTGAGCACAAAAATAAAGTTTTTTAGGCGGAGCGAGAAAACGCTGTAGTTGGAGGAAACTCGACAACCGTAAGCCTTAGACTGCTCCCAGGGTAGTTTTCTTAAGTTTGTACCGCGGTGGGGCAGCTTAGGTGCAATTTCCCTGCCACATAGGCTATGTTAGCACGTGCATAACATATCTTTTGCAAATGTATATAAACACTATTTTTGAACTTTTCACAGATTTGAGCGATCACTATATTGCGATATACCTATATTGTAAAGCAATAGCACTTCCAAGTATATGATCCCAATATATGTACATATGTAAGTCTAAGAATAAATGGTCGGAATTATAAGCGCAGACTGGATTTGAATACAAACATTTTTCGCCTTTCACCAACGACGTCCTTATTGCTTAATCAATTTTATTCGAATGTCCAAATTCCAAAGTAATAGACGATGGCTAAGTCGCGTGTGCAGCAGAGCTTTTGGTACTCATTTAACTGTTCAATTGTATGATCTCGAACTTTCGCAGCTACGATCGCCTGATGCACAGCCTAGATAAGCTGTGTAATGATACGATTGCCGTCTATGCTTCCCACCGTTTATCGCTTGCAGGCGTGGGTGTTCCAACTTAAGAGCGGTTAAACCTTTAAAGAAAACTTAAGAGTAACTAAAGCTTGGCCCTTAGAAAAGTCGTAGCGCGTCTCACGACGTCAACGAAACAAATAGTCTTCGAAGAAATTCCCTTTACTTTGCTGACTACTACACCACAGATAATGATACAAAAACCTGCTCGACGGATCGTTATCTGAAAACTCTGAATAGAAAAGATTATTTCTTGATTTGCATATATGTATTTTAAATGATATACGCCGAGATTTTTCTTATTTTCATCGACCAATTCGTAGTAGTTTGGACTTCGCTTTTTATGTACCTGTGCTCTAATCTACGTAGGCGCTAGTTTAGAGCTACGTTTTTAATAGCACTACTCTGTGTTAAATTTCTAGCATATACCAAATCTCCAACCTTTAGCTGTGTATCACGGCAGCGTAAATTGTATCTATGCGAATTTTCTTCGTGTATCTTATTGACATTCTTTTTAGCCTGTTGACGGACTAGCTGCAATGAATCTGTGTTCTCTATTCTAGAATCGTCATTTAGCAGGTCTAGCTTACGTAAGAGTATGTAATCCTTGCCATTCAACATCATGTTTTGACCAAGTGCTAGAAAGTACGGAGAATTGCCTGTACTCGTATGTGAAGTAGATCTTAACCACTGATGGCGTTTAGGTTATTATCCCAATTAGTATGTTCGCTACCGATCTTCGCTCTTATCGCAGCTATCACGGGTCTATTCAATCAATCACTGGCATTAGCTTGCGGTAAAAAAATAGCAGTAAGCTTTTATGTTATTTTTATACCCGGTACTCAAAGAGTATAGGGTATATTAGATTTGTGGGATAACGGTTGTGTGTAACGCACAGAAGGAAGCGTTTCCGACCCTATAAAGTATATATATTCTTGATCAGCATCAATAGCCGAGTCGATATAGCCATGTCTGTCTGTTCGTCCGTCCGTCCGTCCGTCTTTCCGTCCGTCTGTCCGTCCGTCTTCATTAGCGCCTGTATCTCAGAGACTATTAAAGTTAGAGCAACCAAATTTTGTATCCAGTCTCCTTTGTGATCACACTACTCCCAATATGTTGCAAAATTTTGCCCCGCGCCTTTCCGCCCGCACAAAGAACGAAAGTGTGTGACGTACACAATTTTGAAGATACGAGAAAGCTAAAAAAGAAAAACGCAGAATCGTAGAGAATAACCGTTTCTATCAGAGTGTTGAATCTGGATCAGATCGGATTATTATTATAGCTACAATGACGAAAACCATTTCGAAAGTTATCATTCCCTTTCGCTCTCTCTCACACGCGACCCTGTCTGCTTTGCCTATTCGTCCAAATGAGCGCCTAGATCTCAGAGACTATAAGAGCTAGAAAAACCAAACTGTCATATCAGACCAGCACGAGTTTGTTCCAATATTTTGCCACGCCTCTTTCCGCCCCCACAAAGGACGAAAATCTGTGGAATCCACAATTTTTAAGATAAATGAAAACCAAAAACGCAGAATCATGAAAATTACCATATCTACCAGTTTGGTTACGCAACGCCTGCCCAGCGCTGACTCATTCCCTCCCTCTCTGTCGCAAGCACTTTTACGTCTCAAATATGTAGTTATACATGTCATGTAGAAATTTAGAAGCAGATGTTAAAAGCATATGCAAACAAAATTGGAAACATGTATAATATTCCAAAAATGATTTGACTTCATTTTTTTAATATATTATTTTTTTCCCAAAATTGAATTCGTTCCTTTTGCGAACATATAATAAATTGCATAAATCGCAAGCTCATATACATATGTATGTATATACTGGCTGAGTACCGGTTATAAGGTAGAGAGGTTCACAACGTTGTAGCATGTAACGAAGAGAATCTTCGGGCTATGAAGCAGATGGACGGTTAGCTGGTCAAAGGGAGTACGCGCTTGCTTTGTCGGCTGGTCTCTGGTCGGACATGGGTATGGGTTCTTCAAAAAAACTAAACCTTGCAGCTACTTGCTTCGCTCCTAAAATTATTATTATATTAAATTTTCCGCGTACCTTTTTTAGGGAGAGGGATTCAGGGGTTAGGAAAGGAAAGGTGAAGGCAAGATACCCTATAAATTAAAGAAAGAAAGGAAAAATAGAATAGAGGGAGAAAAGATAGCAGTCTACCGACGCCTCCGGACATCCCTGATGACACCGAGTTGTGTCACGCCCGCCCTGCCATGATCCTGCCAAGCCGAGAGAGATTACGGCAAGATCCCTTAGATGTCCTAAGTCAGCCATCCTGCTTCACCCCAGCGCTGCATGGTTCCCCCAAATAATGGGTCGTCTAGCACCTATTCATTTTATCAATTTATTTTATTAACAATTAAAGTTACCTAACTCTACTACAACCAACATTAATCTAACAAAAACCAAAAAAAAAATAGGATAGGGCAGCATATATATGGAGGGAAATTATAGAGGGGGATTAAATATAGCATATAATGATATTTATGGTTATATAACGATATAAATAGATTTAGCTATACTTAATTAAATTCGAAATTATAATGCAATATATGGCAAATATTTTTCCTTTAACAGAAATACATAGTTATAAGGCAATATAATATAAACAGACGGACGACTTTACCCGACAATCCCGGCCATTGGATATTAATTAGTTTTCATTATTTATTAAATTCTGATTGCAGAAGGCAAATCAGCTGTGAAGGCTTTAACAGCCGGAGGTCAGCGGCCGGCGAACGGCTCGGGCAGAAAAGCTCTAGTAGAACTTTCCTCCTCTTAAGCGGAGTGACCACGGGCAGACGAATAATTATAAAAATATAAGCTCACTTACACATTCCGTTTTGCTTTTGCTTACGTTGCGTTCCCGCGGCGAAAGATCTTTCGTAGCTGGACGTCTCTGTGTGTGTGGTTTGCTGAAAGGCCAAGAACAAATACATGCAGCTAGTGCTGCATGTCACAACTTCTTTGACGTGGCACCGCCGATCGGAAGCTTTATCGCTCCAACTTAAAAAGCTTCACTTCTGAATTGGCTGTTTAATTATTTTTGTTTAGCAATAGATTATCAGGTAATTTTTTTGTCTGCGATCTTCAATTTTTTATATATCAGGGGGCATTAACCAAAAAAAAAAATGGCCAAGATTATGGGAGAGAGCCGGGCCAGTTAAATTAACTATGCGTGCACCTCTGGCTACGTTTCTCGCCACGACATTGGCGCACTCGGACAAAAGGTTCACACCTCCAAGGGACACATAACACTGAAATTTCCTTATGGACTTTACACCTAATACATTTAATTTTAACACATAAATAAATAGGGCGGGACTTAGGGCACAACACTTGGCAACCCAAACAGTGCCGTCTCTTCGAGCCGGTACCAAAAAGGGGTCACAGGGAGGGTTATGCTCGCACGTGGGTCACTCTTTTTTTTTTCACGGGCGAAAATTAACTTGGGCACAACCGGATCACTGCTATCCTTTAGTGGGCTCTCTCGCCCGGGTTTTCCTCCAGCTGATAACCGCCGACACGGCAATTTTCGCCGTATTAAGCCCTATGGGGGAACTCAGCTGCTATCGCCTTGCGCGGCCCAGGTTCAATGCTCGACCCGGCGATCAGCTGGTTGTTGGTGGGGGGGCTTAAAGCTCCGTTGGCAGCTTTGGGTATACGCTGCGCTCGAACTCGAATTTTAAATTTATTTTCCAATTAGGTGCCAATTCTAAATTTGTTCGTTAATGAAAGGAAAAATTGCAAAAAAAAAAAAAAACAAGGGACATGAGGATTTCTTTTCCGCACTGCAGCGTGAGCACATAATTACCCGGTTGGAATGGCGCCGCACTAATTATGAGGCTGGGTTGGAACAGGTTGCGTGCCTCTCTTTCTCCAAATTTCGGTTTGGCCGATGCAGTGCTGGGGTACGACCAGCTCCAGCCCTTCTGGATGGCCAATGGGGGTCGCACTAACAAAAAAAAACCCACGTAAGATCAGCACCAATGATCTATGCTTGGACCCAGTATGACTGCCGAAGACAGGTACTCACCCAAATGCTGGGAAAAAACTGTCGGTACCACGGTGGGTCACGGTGCAGATGCAATCGCGCTGACACTTCATCACAACACAAAATTTTTCTTCACGGGATTTTTCTGTTCACACAACCGCACTGTTCGGAGACCACGAGGAGAAAGAAAGATTGGGTCCAGCATACCAGTTAACCAAAAACCTCGGTTGTCCGGATCTTCCTTTGCTCAATCCTTCGCCATTCACCCCGAACGGTTGGCTAAAGAGCAGGGAGATTTTTGCTCGCCCACCCCCCATTCTTGACTCCGCCCCTAGAGGGCGCTACTGCATCAGGTTATGTGCCATGTAACACATAAGGTGACAACAATTCCATCCCAACACCAATATATTACCCATAAGCTATTCCGCCTAACGCGAATCGAGTGCAGATAGCTATATCAACGATTTATCTGGGACATTATGGCAGGAGTATGAATGAAACCAAATACGACCAAAATCGGTATTGCCTACTTTCAGGCACGGAGGAAATTCTTCTTCACCTCTTTCCGACAAGCGGCCACTACAAATCCCCCCTGCCAAGATCACACTTTGGTGTCCTCAACATCAAAGGGTGATAGACGCTTGGAGGAAAAGCCACCAACCTTCTTGAGGCGGTCACTGCTTTATGTCCTTAGCGTGGTACTTGCCGATAAGTCTACCTTGATGGTCTTCGAGCTCGTAATAGCTGTGACCAAGTCTACGTTTTATTCTTGCTTTCACGAAATTTGGAGCTAATTTTGCGCTGAACCCTTTAGCGAAGTTGCTCTGTTGAAAATTTCGCCGGTAAACCTCTTGACCGACCTTAAAAACGTCACGACTACGAAGATTATATTGTTTTTCATTTCGTTGATGCTGCTGTTGCATGGTACGCTGTGCTGTTCTTCGAATGACTTCAAACGAGTCTTCCCGACCAAACTTCACCGTACGGTCCTCCAACAACTGTAACCTGCGTAAAAGCGGATAGGTGTCTCCGTTGGTGATCATGTGCTGACCAAAGGCAACGCGGTAGGGACTGTCGTTCACCGCAGAATGGAGACTGGAACGTAAAGCACAGGATATTGAGCTCAGCTGCACATCCCAATCAGTTTGATCTGGCTTAACATAAGCTTTAATAGCGGCAATGACGGACCGATTCACCCGTTCAGAAGCATTGGCCTGAGGGGCGTACAGAGCCGTATAGAAATGCTGTACGTTGTATTTTTTTAATAAGGCCTTGAAGTGGTGGGACTTAAATTGTACCCCATTGTCAGACACGACTACTTCGGGCACCCCAAAACTATGGAATATATCTTCCTCCATGTAACGCGTTATCGCATCCGCTGTAAACTTTTGAACGGGCTTCAAGAATGGATATTTGGAAAGATGGTCCAAAACGACGAAAATGCCGATATTTCCCGATTTGCTTCGAGGATACGGGCCCAAGAAATCAATAAACAACCTCTGAAAAACTCGTTGAGTTTCCTTTACTGGAGCTAGAGGGGGTCGTAGCGCACGATTGGGGTACTTGGTACATTTGCAGACCGAACAGCTATTAATGAACGATCGTACATCCGTCACAAAATTCGGCCAATAATAATAACGTCGGATCTTCTCCAAGGTTTTATTAATGCCACTATGAGCAGCCAACGACTCTTCGTGACTCAGCTTTAATAATTCAGTCACTAGTTCCTTAGGGACCCACAACTTCCAACACAAGTCATCCGCGATTTGATCGCTCGCTGCGTGTTCTGCCCGCCGATATATCAAATTGTCTACCACTTTGACGTCTGGCAGCGGTGTCCGATTGGTTTCGATTTTGCGTATCAGACCCAAGTAGTCTGCTGATTTGAAGTGATCTGACTGCAGGTCAATTAAACCATCACAGCTGAAGGCGGATAAGTCCTCCATATGCACCCGCGACAGAGCGTCCGGAACAATATTCTGGCTCCCTTTGCGGTGAACAATTTTAAAATCAAACCCTTGCAGTTTGAGGGCCCACCTCGCCAACCTAGAACTTAGATCCGTCTGCGACATTAACCACTTCAAGGAAGCATGGTCAGTATGGATGGTGAATTCATGGCCCTCTACATAGGCTCGGAACTTTTTTACGCACATCATGGCGGCCAAACACTCCTTCTCCGTAACTGAATAGTTTCGTTGACACTGATTCAGCTTGCGAGACATGAATGCTATGGGAACGTCATTACCATCGCCATCCGTTTGCATTAGCACGCCCCCAACTCCGGTGTGGCTGGCATCGCAATGAATGGCAAATGGAATGTCAAAGTCAGGGCTATGTAGAACTGGAGCCTCACACATTTGATTCTTCAACTCCTCAAAAGCCTTTTGCGCTTCATCGGACCATACAAAAGTTCGACGTTGCTTTAGCGTGTCGGAAATCGGAGCAGCAATTCCGGCATAGTTTTTAATAAATTTATGGTACCATCCAGTGGTTCCCAAAAACCTCCGAACTTGCTTCACCGACCGGGGTACTGGAAAATCTCGAATAGCAGCCACTTTGTCGGGGTCCGTTTGTATTGTCCCATACCCTATAACATGGCCTAGGTATTTGACCTCCTTCAGACAAAATTTACTTTTCTCGACATTTATCGTCAGACCAGCTTGCGCCAACCTGTCCGCCAGCGCTTTAAGCACAGACATGTGCTTCTCGAAGGATTCCGAAATCACTAATAAATCGTCGAGATAAATGAAGATCTCATTTCGCAGAGATGGTGGGATGACTTTGTCCATCAGTTTGGACATCGTCTGCGAAGCATTGGACAACCCAAACGGCATCACCGTAAACTGATACAGCGGCCTACCAGGCACGGTAAAGGCCGTCTTATCTCGAGCCTTTGGGGCCAGCGGAATTTGCCAGTACGCATCTTTAAGGTCAATGCTTGAAATGAACTGCGCTTTTGGAAGTCTACTCAAGATGCCATCGATGAGAGGCATAGGGTACGCATTTTTAACAGTTACTTCATTGATTTTCCGACTATCGAGGCAAAGGCGAACTTTCCCTGGCTTGCGAACAATCACGACAGGAGAAGACCACGGACTATTCGATTCCTCAATCACGCCAAGGGCCAACATCCGGTCTAACTTCTCGTACATCAACTTTTCGATCGCCGGCGACACGGCATAGTGTCGTTGTTTAACGGGCCGAGCCTCAGCAACCTCTATGTCGTGAGTAAGCCAGCTTGTCTTTCCTAACCCCTTTTCGGCAAATGAGGGGAACAATCGCACAGTGGCTTCCAGTTCCTTTCGCTCCAACTCTGACAAAGAGATTTGCATCGGGTTGTCGATGCTCAAAGCCGCCAAAGAATTCACGTTCGCTTTGCTCATTAAAAAGTACGGTAAAAGGTCGAAACTTCTCCAAAAATCTATGCCAAGATACAACTCCTGAGATAGGGACGGAACGAGATATAGACATATCCGTTTGGAGTCGCCACGAAAACTAATAATCGTTGATATCCTACCTAGGATGACCTGGCTTTTACCATCGGCCGTTCGCACAGCTGACTTCATCGGCTTGACTTCCGGGTTAGCTTGCGCTAACTCTTCCGCCAATTTGCCCCCAAGGCAGCTAATTGAAGCTCCTGTGTCCAATAAGCCACAAACACTCCTCCCAAACAACATAACATTGGCATAAGGTTGTATGTCGTTAAGGTTATTAATAACCGAGGCCAAAATCGCCCTGCGAGAATCTTTACACAGCAAGCGGAAACGATCTCTGCGCTTACGATCTCGAGTTTTAGAAATCTCCGGTTTACTCGGGACATACGGCATTTCCTGAACGTCATTGGAAAACGTCAGCCTAGGGTTTATAGTCACGTCCGGGGGTCTTGGGAGCAAACTTGGCATAGCCACAGTTACTCCGTGTTCGTCGCCTTCGACACTAGTTTGCGTGCACCCGTCGTTGGTGCACGGCCCAGCTCGTTTTTTGACAAGCTACACTTACGGCATGACGGCTTATAAGTGTCCCGCTTACCACACCCGTAGCAAAACACTTTCCGCTCAGCTTCGCAATCTTGGTATCGGTGGCCTTGCTTATTGCAATTCCAACAGGAAAGTGACAAAGCTTCTATATTAATGTCGTCAGCGTCTTCCAAATCGGATGCTACGTGCATTCCAGTCTGCACGGACATCTCGTTCACCTGATTACGGGGGACAAATCGCCGGGCAGTAGGGATAGGTCTGAACTTGTCTTCCATAAACCTCTCACGCTTGCGCACGACCTGTCGCAACTGCACGATGTTGTGAATAGGCACATATAAAATCTCGTGCTGCACTTCATTAAGAAGATTTGCCCGGGTATTAATTCCTCTAACAAGGCCTGCTCCGACATGGGCTGCACCAGCTTGTCGGCCAGGGCAACTATATCTTCGTAAAAGCTATCAAACTGTTCGTTTGGCTTCTGCTTTCTCTGAGTGATCGCGGTTCTGATCTCCAGGTCTGTTCTGCCATCTGAAAACTGCGATCTCAGAGCTATGCACAAATCAACCCATCGCACTCTTGCTACGCTTTTGTGATACCTCCAGTACCATTCACCCGCGCTCCCTTCGAACAGATTGCTTGCATAACGCGCTAACAGTTCAAAGTTACTGTCTAACGTCTGGCTGGTAAGGGCTTCGACTCGATAGAGGAAATCGTCTATTGACATGGAAGATCGACCTGAGAATCTTAATTTCCAGTTCGCGATTATCTGGCTAATCCGATCCGAGCGCAGGTGGTGTGTCTGCTGAGACTCGGGCGGAAACGATTGGTTCATCGGCCGATCGGACGCTAGAGCTGGTTCTGCTTGCTCCCTGTTTGATATCCTAAAGAGCTGTTCGAAGAACTGATTTTGCCTAACGGGAGATGACTGCCTAGGGGCTGAAGGTACCCTTTCCATCGGAATTGGGGTGGCTGTTTGGAGTGACAACCTTTGAAACCCCGTTTCAATCGCATTGGACAACATTTGCGTATGTTGCTCCAATGCAGCTGCGATAGCTTCCGCAATGGTTTGGTGTAACCTAGTCTCTGTAGCCGCTGGGTCAGGTCGGGCTGAGTATATAGCAGACGGTAGTGCTGCCGCTGGAACCTGAGGTTGCGTATTTCGGAGGCCTGGCGGGGCCAGTAAGCCAGCAACACCAGGCCCTTCCGGTTGACTCGAACTTTGCACCTCGCTCTGCCTATTCGTAGTCAATACCTGCGATTCCTGCTCTTTCAAGGTTCTAGATCTAGATCGGGTCATTGAGGCTTGGGGCCCTCCCACTTGGGCAGCCTCCATTTCCTCGGCTAGGTTCAGGGTCGATTTACTCAATGCAGTTCTGCACACTGGACACACCTTCTTATTCCCTGGGCGCGTGCTAAAGCAGGAGTGATGGAAATAATGGTTGCAGCTGGTCGCCAACAATTGGCCTGGATATTCGACTTCTTGGGTACAAACACAGCAAATGGTTTCGTTATTGACTGGCTGATTCCTGTACTCTGTGCTTCGGTCTAACGGCATTGTAAGGGTATTCTATTCTAAAAACTAGCTTTATCAAAACTTCTTTAATTACTAACTACTATCATGAGAAACACTAACAGCGGGAAATACAACAACAAAATTTCTTAAGGTAATTTGGGGAAACCATGCAACTTCCTCCTGAAGAGGATGTGGCCAACAACAAAGCGTGGTAGAATAAGAAGAAGGAAAGGAAAGTAAAGAATAGCCACAGGTCTAGTTCTCGCGGCACATGTAGTAGCCCTAGGCCACACCCTGTTACCTACGGAAACCTAGACGTAGAGAAAGTCGACTTCCTTACACTCGTGCCCACACAAATATCACGACGGTGTTCGTCAGTCGACAATCGGAGAAACATCAGCGGGAGAAGTTACAAGGAGAAATATAATAGTACGATCATGCCTGGACAAATACCCTGGAAAAGCAGTTATCGATCCGGGAAGGAGCCATAGCACGCAGAAGCGCACCAGCCTCTTCCGGCAACAACCGCCCATCCGAGTCAGTCTCAGTGCAATCGCGACAATTATTGAAAAAAAAGATAGGGACAGAAGTAGATTCACGACCTCGACTCAAGTTGAGCGGCCACCAAAAGTATCGATCCTTTTAGTGGAATATTGCAAAACTGAGCACCCGTCACGAAATGTACCTATAAACTTCAAAAGACATACTGAGGAATGCATTCACTGACAGGCTCCGGTTTGGCGGCAGGTCGTAGCTTTATTCCACGAATAATCCTGTATCCGGCCAAACACCTCTTTTGCAGTGAATTCATTTGGGGATTCGATGCTGTGGCAGGTAGTGTACGGCAGTAACGCTATATTGGCGCTATTACTGAATTCAGCACAGCTTACCACCCGGGCATGGACACTACTAAGACGCGGCTCAAAGTTATCTGAAACAATCAAGTATCCACCATCAGAGTATTCAACACCAGGGCCACAGGATAGGATTGGGAGAAAGGTTAGGATAAAGGGACTAAAGTCCTCGGCCTAAGCATGAATATGCTTGGCTGACAGGTGTTGTAGACTTTCTTTTGTTTGATTCGAGATCAGGTCTGGCTGAGGGCAACTTAGCACAAAACTTCATTGCGCCCCCTTAGGATGCTAAAGAAGCTCCTAATCCGCTAACTCTGACCTTCGGGCCTCTTCGGGCCCCACGTTGGGCGCCAAATAAAATAATAATTACTGTAGCATGTAACGAAGAGAATCTTCGGGCTATGAAGCAGATGGACGGTTAGCTGGTCAAAGGGAGTACGCGCTTGCTTTGTCGGCTGGTCTCTGGTCGGACATGGGTATGGGTTCTTCAAAAAAACTAAACCTTGCAGCTACTTGCTTCGCTCCTAAAATTATTATTATATTAAATTTTCCGCGTACCTTTTTTAGGGAGAGGGATTCAGGGGTTAGGAAAGGAAAGGTGAAGGCAAGATACCCTATAAATTAAAGAAAGAAAGGAAAAATAGAATAGAGGGAGAAAAGATAGCAGTCTACCGACGCCTCCGGACATCCCTGATGACACCGAGTTGTGTCACGCCCGCCCTGCCATGATCCTGCCAAGCCGAGAGAGATTACGGCAAGATCCCTTAGATGTCCTAAGTCAGCCATCCTGCTTCACCCCAGCGCTGCATGGTTCCCCCAAATAATGGGTCGTCTAGCACCTATTCATTTTATCAATTTATTTTATTAACAATTAAAGTTACCTAACTCTACTACAACCAACATTAATCTAACAAAAACCAAAAAAAAATAGGATAGGGCAGCATATATAAGGAGGGAAATTATAGAGGGGGATTAAATATAGCATATAATGATATTTATGGTTATATAACGATATAAATAGATTTAGCTATACTTAATTAAATTCGAAATTATAATGCAATATATGGCAAATATTTTTCCTTTAACAGAAATACATAGTTATAAGGCAATATAATATAAACAGACGGACGACTTTACCCGACAATCCCGGCCATTGGATATTAATTAGTTTTCATTATTTATTAAATTCTGATTGCAGAAGGCAAATCAGCTGTGAAGGCTTTAACAGCCGGAGGTCAGCGGCCGGCGAACGGCTCGGGCAGAAAAGCTCTAGTAGAACTTTCCTCCTCTTAAGCGGAGTGACCACGGGCAGACGAATAATTATAAAAATATAAGCTCACTTACACATTCCGTTTTGCTTTTGCTTACGTTGCGTTCCCGCGGCGAAAGATCTTTCGTAGCTGGACGTCTCTGTGTGTGTGGTTTGCTGAAAGGCCAAGAACAAATACATGCAGCTAGTGCTGCATGTCACAACTTCTTTGACGTGGCACCGCCGATCGGAAGCTTTATCGCTCCAACTTAAAAAGCTTCACTTCTGAATTGGCTGTTTAATTATTTTTGTTTAGCAATAGATTATCAGGTAATTTTTTTGTCTGCGATCTTCAATTTTTTATATATCAGGGGGCATTAACCAAAAAAAAAAATGGCCAAGATTATGGGAGAGAGCCGGGCCAGTTAAATTAACTATGCGTGCACCTCTGGCTACGTTTCTCGCCACGACATTGGCGCACTCGGACAAAAGGTTCACACCTCCAAGGGACACATAACACTGAAATTTCCTTATGGACTTTACACCTAATACATTTAATTTTAACACATAAATAAATAGGGCGGGACTTAGGGCACAACACTTGGCAACCCAAACAGTGCCGTCTCTTCGAGCCGGTACCAAAAAGGGGTCACAGGGAGGGTTATGTTCGCACGTGGGTCACTCTTTTTTTTTTCACGGGCGAAAATTAACTTGGGCACAACCGGATCACTGCTATCCTTTAGTGGGCTCTCTCGCCCGGGTTTTCCTCCAGCTGATAACCGCCGACACGGCAATTTTCGCCGTATTAAGCCCTATGGGGGAACTCAGCTGCTATCGCCTTGCGCGGCCCAGGTTCAATGCTCGACCCGGCGATCAGCTGGTTGTTGGTGGGGGGGCTTAAAGCTCCGTTGGCAGCTTTGGGTATACGCTGCGCTCGAACTCGAATTTTAAATTTATTTTCCAATTAGGTGCCAATTCTAAATTTGTTCGTTAATGAAAGGAAAAATTGCAAAAAAAAAAAAAAACAAGGGACATGAGGATTTCTTTTCCGCACTGCAGCGTGAGCACATAATTACCCGGTTGGAATGGCACCGCACTAATTATGAGGCTGGGTTGGAACAGGTTGCGTGCCTCTCTTTCTCCAAATTTCGGTTTGGCCGATGCAGTGCTGGGGTACGACCAGCTCCAGCCCTTCTGGATGGCCAATGGGGGTCGCACTAACAAAAAAAAACCCACGTAAGATCAGCACCAATGATCTATGCTTGGACCCAGTATGACTGCCGAAGACAGGTACTCACCCAAATGCTGGGAAAAAACTGTCGGTACCACGGTGGGTCACGGTGCAGATGCAATCGCGCTGACACTTCATCACAACACAAAATTTTTCTTCACGGGATTTTTCTGTTCACACAACCGCACTGTTCGGAGACCACGAGGAGAAAGAAAGATTGGGTCCAGCATACCAGTTAACCAAAAACCTCGGTTGTCCGGATCTTCCTTTGCTCAATCCTTCGCCATTCACCCCGAACGGTTGGCTAAAGAGCAGGGAGATTTTTGCTCGCCCACCCCCCATTCTTGACTCCGCCCCTAGAGGGCGCTACTGCATCAGGTTATGTGCCATGTAACACATAAGGTGACAACAATTCCATCCCAACACCAATATATTACCCATAAGCTATTCCGCCTAACGCGAATCGAGTGCAGATAGCTATATCAACGATTTATCTGGGACATTATGGCAGGAGTATGAATGAAACCAAATACGACCAAAATCGGTATTGCCTACTTTCAGGCACGGAGGAAATTCTTCTTCACCTCTTTCCGACAAGCGGCCACTACAACGTTCCCCCTCGTTTTTATTTAATTTTTTTTATTTGCATTTTATTAATTAATTTGTTTTTCGCCTTATATTGTCTGAGCAAAGGCTGTGAGGCGAAGTACGGACGATATTGTAACTGCTTTGCAGGAAGCAGAACCATTTTGTGGTATTTGCAACGAAGTTTTAGGAGCTAGTGAGCTTGTAGCAAATACACCGTGTAAGCTCTTTTAGATTTTTCAAGAGCCAGTGCAAATAGAAGTTACTCGAGCTCACACGTAGAACCAGCAAAAGTCTCCAGTATTATGCAAAACTGGCACATCAAATTCGATGGTTCCAAAACTTGCATGAGGATGGAGAAATTCATTTATCGAGTGCGTTCCTTAACCCAACAAAATCTAGGAAGCAATTATCTATTGCTTTGTAATCACTCATATCTTCCTTTCGCGGGGAAAGCCAGTGATTGGTATTGGAAATTCCACCGCGATTACCCAAACTTTTCTTGGGATACCTTTTGTGAAGAATTTAGAAGAAGATTTGGGGATGTAGAGACCGACTATGACATTTGGGAGAAGATCCGGAAGCGCCGGCAGGGCGAAAACGCCCTCAATGACTTTCAATACGAAATTGAAGATCTTGTTGACAGACTTCAAAATTCTGTAACAGAAGAAAACATTGTGCTAATTAGAAATTCCAAGCCTTCATCATGAGCCTCTCCACTTTAAGATTGTCAACGGATCGCAGCTTCGACGAGAGGTACGAAAGCATGACCATAATGACATAAAATTGGTCAAGCAAAAGACTCTACACTCATATGTATCGGAATTGTCAAGTCCAGACAATGGCGAGCAGCTATCCGATGATCATGCTGAACCTAATGAGGTGTGTCAAATTCAGCGCCCTACTACGCAGACAGTTCCAACCTTCTGGAACTGCGACAAAAAGGGCCATAAATTTGACTTGTATAGGTCCACGTAAGATCTTTTGCTACGGTTGCGGAACAAAGAATACTTACAAACCAGTATATCCGAAGTGTAACCCTTCGGGAAACAGACAGAAGGATGTGTCAAACAACAACAAACAGACACATCCTTAGAAAACAGTTTTCAAGAATAATCTACTGATTTGTAGAGAAACCATTTTATTTTTCTTTTACTCCTCTACCTGAAAGGGAAGCCAATTATGAGATAACTCGGAAGGAATTTTTTATAGAATAGAAAGTTTTAAACTTATAAAGAAGCCTAAACGTTCAACGAAACGTTTAAGAAAATTTTGGAAAATTGTTCGCATGAATAAGAACAAGTTCGTTTCAGCTATATTTCTTAGTTCAGATGACATTCTGCATGCTAATGTCACCATTGAGGACAGGGATTATAGGGCGTTGTTAGATTCGGGGGCCACAATAAGTTGTATTGTAGGTTCAGCCGCCAGAGAAATGGTAGCGCATAGCAAGGTTAAAAAATGTTCAGGAGCAATGCGAACAGCTAACAATGCTGAATGTAGTGTAATAGGCAAGCTGACAACACAAATCAACTACCGCGGATGCACAGAGGTTCTAGAAATGTTTCTCATTCCGGAACTCAAGCAAGAAGTTTATTTAGGGATAGATTTCTGGAAAAAAATCGGACTTTTAGATAGAAACACATATACAGCAGAGATATCTGAATTAGATGTCGGAGGTACGGATGATATCGAAGAACCACCAAATCTACATGAATTGACATCGGACGATAGAAGTCGTTTGGGTAAAGTAATAAGTATTTTTCCATCTTTCTCTACTGAAGTTTTTGGCCGTACTAGTTTAGTAACACACCCTTTTGATGTTGGAGCAGCTATTCCTGTAAAGCAACGACATTGCCCGGTATCACCAGCCATTGAAAAATTCTTGTTTGCCGAGGTGGAAAATATGCTTGCGCTTGATGTTATAGAGGAGTCAACTTCAAAAGAAGTGAACAAGGTCACAAGACGTGGTGTGGAAAGACCATTTGGTCTTTGCAGCTCATGTTCGTACTCGCGTATTTTTATATTTAAACGACTTACTTGTTTTGTCAATTCGCAATTACTGTTGTTACAAGAGATAGCTTTGTATATGCGCAAAGAAAATCTTACCATTAACATAAGTAAATCGAACTTTTGCATAAAAGTTTGTATTTGGGTTTTATTATTGGGAATGGTCAAATAAGGATAAGCCCTGATAAGACCAAAGTCATCTTAAAGTGTTCTGTACCACCTATCTATCCGGTTGGTATCGACGATGTGTTGAAAATTATTCTACCGTTAATTTTCCTCTAACAGAGTAGCTTAAGAAGAAAAATTTACAGTGGAATAAGAATGCCCAACAGTCGTTTAAAACTGTATAGTCCTGTTTAACCGCTTCACTTATTCTTATTACTTCTGACTTTTCAAACTCCTTTATATAACTTTGTGACGCTAGCAATTACGCAATCGGGTGTGTTTTATCTCAGGATCGCAACGGCGTTGAATTGCAAATTGCATACATGTCGGAAAAATGATCGAAGGCACAACGTAACTATTCGGTTACCAAGCTAGAGTGCTTAGCTGTCATAAATGGTATTAAAAAAAATCTCTTATATAGCTCTTATATTGAGGTGCTTACGCAAATTAACCCAATGGTAGATCTAGAGTCACATCAATTAAAATTAGCTGACTAACTGAGTTTAATAGAAAATATTCTTCAAAACCAGAGTAGGTTCCCAGACTTGAAAGTGATGGACAGTCAAGTCTACAAAAGGACAGTATTCGCTTCGGGCGATGAGTCTCGAGAAAACAAGTTTCTTCAGGGCTAATGGCGATCGTTTTGTATCAAGCTCATGGCGCTCTTGGCTCAAAGCATTGTGGCATGAGTAAAACCATCGAAAAGTTAAAAAGATATTTATTCTGGCCTCGCATGGTTAGTCAGATGCGTAAGTACATATCGGATTGCACCGTTTGTCGTACGGCCAAGAGTCCGAATATGATTCTCAGACCTGATATGGGTAAACCATTCACTTCTGATAGGCCGTTTCAAAAACTATATATCGATCTCTTAGGGCCATACCCACGCACAAAAAGGGGAAACATAGGATTGCTCATAGTTGTCGATCACAACACGAAGTTTCATTTTCTGTGCCCATTCAAGAAATTCACAGACCCTAAGAAGAATCTCTCTTTTTTACATTCGTCGTGTCAGAAGTTATCTTGTCAGTAAAGGGATCTCAATTTAAGTCTAGCTACTTCAAGGCCTTTTTAACTACCTTCGGCATAACGAGTTTACGAAGCTTAATAACCTCATTAGGGATTTTGATTGGTCCGCTTTATATTTGTGCAGTGATGTTACGACAGGCACAAACATTTTCTATGATGCACTGGACTCACTTTTTGTCTCTAGGTTTAAATTATATTTGTGGTGATAAGGGATGTGTGTAACGCCCAGAAGGAAGCGTTTCCGACCCTATAAAGTACATATATTTTTGATCAGCATCAATAGCCGAGTCGATCTGTCCGTCTGTCCTTCATTAGCGCCTATATAAGCGGATCAATATAATAGGCAAATGGAACCAATGAAAGCGCTTACTCATTCCCTCTCTCTCTCTCACACAAACACTTCCATGTCTCGTATGTGTAGTTATACATGTACATGTAGAGATGTCTCTTGTGTCCCACTTTCCTGTCCGATTAGATCAAGAAAACCCCCTTGGTTTACCAAAAATTTTAATTAAAATTTTTTAAAATTTCAAGAAGTTGGCTCTCTTTCTTCTCTCTCTCATTATGTAATAGCTCGGTCAAACTTTTCAGTTCTTAACGCTCAATACTATCAGAATTACCTATCTCGATGCAGGACACGTTTTTCTAAGGACCCCAAACAGTTCTACAGCTTCGTAAACAGTAAGCGTAGAACGTCCGCACACCCATCCTCGCTATCCTTCCGTAATACGTCGGCAGATAATGATCAGGCAATTGCCGATCTTTTTGCCCGTTTTTTCCAAACTACCTATTCGCAGGACGTTTACTCTGGTCAGCCGTATCCATACGGTTTACCGAGGTCGAACGGCATTTTCAGTCCTTTGCTAAATGAAAGCAGTAAAGCCGGTGTTCTCACCGGGTCCGGACGGAGTTCCCGGCTGTGTACTCAGGTACTGTGCCGAGTCTCTGTGTGGGCCGTTGCTTAAACTATTCAACCTATCTATAAATACTTCATGCTTCCCCCCGATATGGAAGGAGTCTTTTATAATTCCTCTCCATAAGAAAGGTAGCAAGTCTGACGCAATGAACTATAGAGGTATATCTAAGTTATCCGCTATTCCTAAAGTGTTTGAGAAAATTTTAACTCCGCACCTGCAGCACCTATGCAGATCACTTATATCTCCATCTCAACATGGATTTATAAGGCGGAGATCAACCACTACAAATTTATTGGCTTTTACCTCCTTTATAATAAAAGGCTTTCAAGGTAATTTGCAGACGGATGTTGTTTACACCGATTTTAGTAAAGCCATCATGACAGCCGCGTCAGCATCAACAGGTGGGGGCCTAGAGGCGACAGGCATGGGTGCAGGAGTGACAGATGCAACGGCACCATTGGCTACAGGCACCATAGCACCAGTTACAGGCGGTGACCAAGCACGAGGTGCGGGTGGTGCGACCGGCCTGGGCGTAGTGGCAGATGCAATGGCACCATTGGCTCCCGGTTCCATACCAGGTACAGGCGATGACCGAGCAGAGGTACAGGTGGTTCAGGGGTTGCAAGAGAAAAATCATTGTTAGTATTGGGTAAACACCTATCACCCTTCTTCCTTTTCGGAGACTCAGTCAAAATTTTAAGTGTTTTAAAGTGAGACTTCGTCAACCGAAACTTATTTTGCAGCATTCGGAATCTAGCGTTTAGGGCAGCGAATTCAAGATGCGTCTGTCTCATAAAGTCACGCATGTCGCTTTCGATAGCCCTGCAGTCCCAACAGGTCCAGTTGAGGCCGCAGCGAGTCGTAATAAGATCCCCTACGCGACCTCCGATGTATCCCAATCCAGCACAGTTAGTATGAGCCATGTTGTCACACAACCAGCAACCAGTAGACATACGTTTGCCATGTAGAGACCGAACGGTCACAGTTCTTAGAACAACAAGAACTCATATTTTCTTTTAGAAAAATATAAACAGAAACACAGAGAGACAATCACAGAGCGGCGGATAACGCAGTGTGTCTGTGTTGGAAATGAAAACAGATAAGCAGAGGGTAGATAAAAACAGAGAGCGGTACAGAGAGAGCAAGTGCACCGCACAAGAGTTGGTAACAAAATTAAAGAAAAGTATACAAATAATACTGAGAAACACAGAATTCGGCAGGCACGATATATGTATGTATATTAATAAAATAAGCAGAAGATAGCCCAAATAGACGTATAAAGTAAGACAGCGGCTCAGAGAGAGTGTAGCAATGCATATAGAAACAACAAATCAGCAGAGCATAAGAACGCGTGGGGCTAGAAAGAATGCAAAAAAGGTTGGACCCACCGCAATTGCAATTGCAATTCGAATTAACTGTACAAAAACACGATAAAAGAATGAACACGGATAGTGATTTAGCTGTACGATCAGTTTAAAACACAGTAAGCAATAATACAACACAATTACTTTCCATTGAGCACAAAAATAAAGTTTTTTAGGCGGAGCGAGAAAACGCTGTAGTTGGAGGAAACTCGACAACCGTAAGCCTTAGACTGCTCCCAGGGTAGTTTTCTTAAGTTTGTACCGCGGTGGGGCAGCTTAGGTGCAATTTCCCTGCCACATAGGCTATGTTAGCACGTGCATAACATATCTTTTGCAAATGTATATAAACACTATTTTTGAACTTTTCACAGATTTGAGCGATCACTATATTGCGATATACCTATATTGTAAAGCAATAGCACTTCCAAGTATATGATCCCAATATATGTACATATGTAAGTCTAAGAATAAATGGTCGGAATTATAAGCGCAGACTGGATTTGAATACAAACATTTTTCGCCTTTCACCAACGACGTCCTTATTGCTTAATCAATTTTATTCGAATGTCCAAATTCCAAAGTAATAGACGATGGCTAAGTCGCGTGTGCAGCAGAGCTTTTGGTACTCATTTAACTGTTCAATTGTATGATCTCGAACTTTCGCAGCTACGATCGCCTGATGCACAGCCTAGATAAGCTGTGTAATGATACGATTGCCGTCTATGCTTCCCACCGTTTATCGCTTGCAGGCGTGGGTGTTCCAACTTAAGAGCGGTTAAACCTTTAAAGAAAACTTAAGAGTAACTAAAGCTTGGCCCTTAGAAAAGTCGTAGCGCGTCTCACGACGTCAACGAAACAAATAGTCTTCGAAGAAATTCCCTTTACTTTGCTGACTACTACACCACAGATAATGATACAAAAACCTGCTCGACGGATCGTTATCTGAAAACTCTGAATAGAAAAGATTATTTCTTGATTTGCATATATGTATTTTAAATGATATACGCCGAGATTTTTCTTATTTTCATCGACCAATTCGTAGTAGTTTGGACTTCGCTTTTTATGTACCTGTGCTCTAATCTACGTAGGCGCTAGTTTAGAGCTACGTTTTTAATAGCACTACTCTGTATTAAATTTCTAGCATATACCAAATCTCCAACCTTTAGCTGTGTATCACGGCAGCGTAAATTGTATCTATGCGAATTTTCTTCGTGTATCTTATTGACATTCTTTTTAGCCTGTTGACGGACTAGCTGCAATGAATCTGTCTTCTCTATTCTAGAATCGTCATTTAGCAGGTCTAGCTTACGTAAGAGTATGTAATCCTTGCCATTCAACATCATGTTTTGACCAAGTGCTAGAAAGTACGGAGAATTGCCTGTACTCGTATGTGAAGTAGATCTTAACCACTGATGGCGTTTAGGTTATTATCCCAATTAGTATGTTCGCTACCGATCTTCGCTCTTATCGCAGCTATCACGGGTCTATTCAATCAATCACTGGCATTAGCTTGCGGTAAAAAAATAGCAGTAAGCTTTTATGTTATTTTTATACCCGGTACTCAAAGAGTATAGGGGTATATTAGATTTGTGGGGATAACGGTTGTGTGTAACGCACAGAAGGAAGCGTTTCCGACCCTATAAAGTATATATATTCTTGATCAGCATCAATAGCCGAGTCGATATAGCCATGTCTGTCTGTCCGTCCGTCTGTCCGTCCGTCCGTCCGTCTTCATTTGCGCCTATATTTCAGAGACTATTAAAGCTAGAGCAACCAAGTTTTGTATCCAGTCTCCTGTGTGATCACACTACTCCAAATGTAATTCAAAATTTCGCCCCGCCCCTTTCCGCCCACACAAAGGACGAAAGTCTGTGGCGTACACAATGTTAAAGATACAAGAAAACTAAAAACGCAGAGTCATAGAGAATGACCATTTCTATCAGAGTGTTGAATCTGGATCAGATCGGAACCAGAAAGGCGCTGGAGCGATGAAAAGTCATTACTTTACATTTTGAAGCATTAAGGTTTAATAAATTTGCACAACACCAAGACTGAAATCTATCGAGATCGGATTGCAACCTGGATTGGAAAGAAATGTCCTTATACTAGACACAGAGCTCAACATCATCCGCATACATACGTACTCGAGAGTATGTTAATACAGAAGGTAGGTCATTTATAAAGAGTGTAAAGAGTAAGGGGCCTAGATGGCTGCCCTGAGGTACACCCGAAGTCACCATAACTGGAGAGGACAGGGAGTTTTTGAAAAGGACTCTTTGAGACCTAGAACAAAGGTAGCTAGAGATCCATCTCAGGAGATTGGGCGGGAACCCTAGAAGGTCGAGCTTTTGTGCTAGGAGGGAATGGTTTACAGAATCGAACGCTTTACTAAAATCGGTGTAAACAACATCCGTCTGCAAATTACCTTGAAAGCCTTTTATTATAAAGGAGGTAAACTCCAATAAATTTGTAGTGGTTGATCTCCGCTTTATAAATCCATGTTGCGATGGGGATATAAGTGATCTGAATAGGTGCTGCAGGTGCGGAGATAAAATTTTCTCAAACACTTTAGGAATAGCGGATAACTTACATATACCTCTATAGTTCATTGCGTCAGACTTGCTATCTTTCTTATGGAGAGGAATTATAAAAGACTCCTTTCATATCGGGGGGAAGCATGAAGTATTTATAGATAGGTTGAATAGTTTAAGCAACGGCCCGCACAGAGACTCGGCACAGTACCTGAGTACACAGCCGGGAACTCCGTCCGGACCCGGTGAGAACACCGGCTTTACTGCTTTCATTTAGCAAAGGACTGAAAATGCCGTTCGACTTCGGTAAACCGTATGGATACGGCTGACCAGAGTAAACGTCCTGCGAATAGGTAGTTTGGAAAAAACGGGCAAAAAGATCGGCAATTGCCTGATCATTATCTGCCGACGTATTACGGAAGGATAGCGAGGATGGGTGTGCGGACGTTCTACGCTTACTGTTTACGAAGCTGTAGAACTGTTTGGGGTCCTTAGAAAAACGTGTCCTGCATCGAGATAGGTAATTCTGATAGTATTGAGCGTTAAGAACTGAAAAGTTTGACCGAGCTATTACATAATGAGAGAGAGAAGAAAGAGAGCCAACTTCTTGAAATTTGTAAAAATTTTAATTAAAATTTTTGGTAAACCAAGGGGGTTTTCTTGATCTAATCGGACAGGAAAGTGGGACACAAGAGACATCTCTACATGTACATGTATAACTACACATACGAGACATGGAAGTGTTTGTGTGAGAGAGAGAGAGGGAATGAGTAAGCGCTTTCATTGGTTCCATTTGCCTATTATATTGATCCGCTTATATAGGCGCTAATGAAGGACAGACGGACAGATCGACTCGGCTATTGATGCTGATCAAAAATATATGTACTTTATAGGGTCGGAAACGCTTCCTTCTGGGCGTTACACACATCCCTTATCACCACAAATATAATTTAAACCTAGAGACAAAAAGTGAGTCCAGTGCATCATAGAAAATGTTTGTGCCTGTCGTAACATCACTGCACAAATATAAAGCGGACCAATCAAAATCCCTAATGAGGTTATTAAGCTTCGTAAACTCGTTATGCCGAAGGTAGTTAAAAAGGCCTTGAAGTAGCTAGACTTAAATTGAGATCCCTTTACTGACAAGATAACTTCTGACACGACGAATGTAAAAAAGAGAGATTCTTCTTAGGGTCTGTGAATTTCTTGAATGGGCACAGAAAATGAAACTTCGTGTTGTGATCGACAACTATGAGCAATCCTATGTTTCCCCTTGTTGTGCGTGGGTATGGCCCTAAGAGATCGATATATAGTTTTTGAAACGGCCTATCAGAAGTGAATGGTTTACCCATATCAGGTCTGAGAATCATATTCGGACTCTTGGCCGTACGACAAACGGTGCAATCCGATATGTACTTACGCATCTGACTAACCATGCGAGGCCAGAATAAATATCTTTTTAACTTTTCGATGGTTTTACTCATGCCACAATGCTTTGAGCCAAGAGCGCCATGAGCTTGATACAAAACGATCGCCATTAGCCCTGAAGAAACTTGTTTTCTCGAGACTCATCGCCCGAAGCGAATACTGTCCTTTTGTAGACTTGACTGTCCATCACTTTCAAGTCTGGGAACCTACTCTGGTTTTGAAGAATATTTTCTATTAAACTCAGTTAGTCAGCTAATTTTAATTGATGTGACTCTAGATCTACCATTGGGTTAATTTGCGTAAGCACCTCAATATAAGAGCTATATAAGAGATTTTTTTTAATACCATTTATGACAGCTAAGCACTCTAGCTTGGTAACCGAATAGTTACGTTGTGCCTTCGATCATTTTTCCGACATGTATGCAATTTGCAATTCAACGCCGTTGCGATCCTGAGATAAAACACACCCGATTGCGTAATTGCTAGCGTCACAAAGTTATATAAAGGAGTTTGAAAAGTCAGAAGTAATAAGAATAAGTGAAGCGGTTAAACAGGACTATACAGTTTTAAACGACTGTTGGGCATTCTTATTCCACTGTAAATTTTTCTTCTTAAGCTACTCTGTTAGAGGAAAATTAACGGTAGAATAATTTTCAACACATCGTCGATACCAACCGGATAGATAGGTGGTACAGAACACTTTAAGATGACTTTGGTCTTATCAGGGCTTATCCTTATTTGACCATTCCCAATAATAAAACCCAAATACAAACTTTTATGCAAAAGTTCGATTTACTTATGTTAATGGTAAGATTTTCTTTGCGCATATACAAAGCTATCTCTTGTAACAACAGTAATTGCGAATTGACAAAACAAGTAAGTCGTTTAAATATAAAAATACGCGAGTACGAACATGAGCTGCAAAGACCAAATGGTCTTTCCACACCACGTCTTGTGACCTTGTTCACTTCTTTTGAAGTTGACTCCTCTATAACATCAAGCGCAAGCATATTTTCCACCTCGGCAAACAAGAATTTTTCAATGGCTGGTGATACCGGGCAATGTCGTTGCTTTACAGGAATAGCTGCTCCAACATCAAAAGGGTGTGTTACTAAACTAGTACGGCCAAAAACTTCAGTAGAGAAAGATGGAAAAATACTTATTACTTTACCCAAACGACTTCTATCGTCCGATGTCAATTCATGTAGATTTGGTGGTTCTTCGATATCATCCGTACCTCCGACATCTAATTCAGATATCTCTGCTGTATATGTGTTTCTATCTAAAAGTCCGATTTTTTTCCAGAAATCTATCCCTAAATAAACTTCTTGCTTGAGTTCCGGAATGAGAAACATTTCTAGAACCTCTGTGCATCCGCGGTAGTTGATTTGTGTTGTCAGCTTGCCTATTACACTACATTCAGCATTGTTAGCTGTTCGCATTGCTCCTGAACATTTTTTAACCTTGCTATGCGCTACCATTTCTCTGGCGGCTGAACCTACAATACAACTTATTGTGGCCCCCGAATCTAACAACGCCCTATAATCCCTGTCCTCAATGGTGACATTAGCATGCAGAATGTCATCTGAACTAAGAAATATAGCTGAAACGAATGGTTTCTTATTCATGCGAACAATTTTCCAAAATTTTCTTAAACGTTTCGTTGAACGTTTAGGCTTCTTTATAAGTTTAAAACTTTCTATTCTATAAAAAATTCCTTCCGAGTTATCTCATAATTGGCTTCCCTTTCAGGTAGAGGAGTAAAAGAAAAATAAAATGGTTTCTCTACAAATCAGTAGATTATTCTTGAAAACTGTTTTCTAAGGATGTGTCTGTTTGTTGTTGTTTGACACATCCTTCTGTCTGTTTCCCGAAGGGTTACACTTCGGATATACTGGTTTGTAAGTATTCTTTGTTCCGCAACCGTAGCAAAAAATCTTACGTGGACCTATACAAGTCAAATTTATGGCCCTTTTTGTCGCAGTTCCAGAAGGTTGGAACTGTCTGCGTAGTAGGGCGCTGAATTTGACACACCTCATTAGGTTCAGCATGATCATCGGATAGCTGCTCGCCATTGTCTGGACTTGACAATTCCGATACATATGAGTGTAGAGTCTTTTGCTTGACCAATTTTATGTCATTATGGTCATGCTTTCGTACCTCTCGTCGAAGCTGCGATCCGTTGACAATCTTAAAGTGGAGAGGCTCATGATGAAGGCTTGGAATTTCTAATTAGCACAATGTTTTCATCTGTTACAGAATTTTGAAGTCTGTCAACAAGATCTTCAATTTCGTATTGAAAGTCATTGAGGGCGTTTTCGCCCTGCCGGCGCCTCCGGATCTTCTCCCAAATGTCATAGTCGGTCTCTACATCCCCAAATCTTCTTCTAAATTCTTCACAAAAGGTATCCCAAGAAAAGTTTGGGTAATCGCGGTGGAATTTCCAATACCAATCACTGGCTTTCCCCGCGAAAGGAAGATATGAGTGATTACAAAGCAATAGATAATTGCTTCCTAGATTTTGTTGGGTTAAGGAACGCACTCGATAAATGAATTTCTCCATCCTCATGCAAGTTTTGGAACCATCGAATTTGATGTGCCAGTTTTGCATAATACTGGAGACTTTTGCTGGTTCTACGTGTGAGCTCGAGTAACTTCTATTTGCACTGGCTCTTGAAAAATCTAAAAGAGCTTACACGGTGTATTTGCTACAAGCTCACTAGCTCCTAAAACTTCGTTGCAAATACCACAAAATGGTTCTGCTTCCTGCAAAGCAGTTACAATATCGTCCGTACTTCGCCTCACAGCCTTTGCTCAGACAATATAAGGCGAAAAACAAATTAATTAATAAAATGCAAATAAAAAAAATTAAATAAAAACGAGGGGGAACGTTGTAGTGGCCGCTTGTCGGAAAGAGGTGAAGAAGAATTTCCTCCGTGCCTGAAAGTAGGCAATACCGATTTTGGTCGTATTTGGTTTCATTCATACTCCTGCCATAATGTCCCAGATAAATCGTTGATATAGCTATCTGCACTCGATTCGCGTTAGGCGGAATAGCTTATGGGTAATATATTGGTGTTGGGATGGAATTGTTGTCACCTTATGTGTTACATGGCACATAACCTGATGCAGTAGCGCCCTCTAGGGGCGGAGTCAAGAATGGGGGGTGGGCGAGCAAAAATCTCCCTGCTCTTTAGCCAACCGTTCGGGGTGAATGGCGAAGGATTGAGCAAAGGAAGATCCGGAGAACCGAGGTTTTTGGTTAACTGGTATGCTGGACCCAATCTTTCTTTCTCCTCGTGGTCTCCGAACAGTGCGGTTGTGTGAACAGAAAAATCCCGTGAAGAAAAATTTTGTGTTGTGATGAAGTGTCAGCGCGATTGCATCTGCACCGTGACCCACCGTGGTACCGACAGTTTTTTCCCAGCATTTGGGTGAGTACCTGTCTTCGGCAGTCATACTGGGTCCAAGCATAGATCATTGGTGCTGATCTTACGTGGGTTTTTTTTTGTTAGTGCGACCCCCATTGGCCATCCAGAAGGGCTGGAGCTGGTCGTACCCCGGCACTGCATCGGCCAAACCGAAATTTGGAGAAAGAGAGGCACGCAACCTGTTCCAACCCAGCCTCATAATTAGTGCGGTGCCATTCCAACCGGTTAATTATGTGCTCACGCTGCAGTGCGGAAAAGAAATCCTCATGTCGCTTGTTTTTTTTTTTTTTGCAATTTTTCCTTTCATTAACGAACAAATTTAGAATTGGCACCTAATTGGAAAATAAATTTAAAATTCGAGTTCGAGCGCAGCGTATACCCAAAGCTGCCAACGGAGCTTTAAGCCCCCCCACCAACAACCAGCTGATCGCCGGGTCGAGCATTGAACCTGGGCCGCGCAAGGCGATAGCAGCTGAGTTCCCCCATAGGGCTTAATACGGCGAAAATTGCCGTGTCGGCGGTTATCAGCTGGAGGAAAACCCGGGCGAGAGAGCCCACTAAAGGATAGCAGTGATCCGGTTGTGCCCAAGTTAATTTTCGCCCGTGAAAAAAAAAAGAGTGACCCACGTGCGAACATAACCCTCCCTGTGACCCCTTTTTGGTACCGGCTCGAAGAGACGGCACTGTTTGGGTTGCCAAGTGTTGTGCCCTAAGTCCCGCCCTATTTATTTATGTGTTAAAATTAAATGTATTAGGTGTAAAGTCCATAAGGAAATTTCAGTGTTATGTGTCCCTTGGAGGTGTGAACCTTTTGTCCGAGTGCGCCAATGTCGTGGCGAGAAACGTAGCCAGAGGTGCACGCATAGTTAATTTAACTGGCCCGGCTCTCTCCCATAATCTTGGCCATTTTTTTTTTTGGTTAATGCCCCCTGATATATAAAAAATTGAAGATCGCAGACAAAAAAATTACCTGATAATCTATTGCTAAACAAAAATAATTAAACAGCCAATTCAGAAGTGAAGCTTTTTAAGTTGGAGCGATAAAGCTTCCGATCGGCGGTGCCACGTCAAAGAAGTTGTGACATGCAGCACTAGCTGCATGTATTTGTTCTTGGCCTTTCAGCAAACCACACACACAGAGACGTCCAGCTACGAAAGATCTTTCGCCGCGGGAACGCAACGTAAGCAAAAGCAAAACGGAATGTGTAAGTGAGCTTATATTTTTATAATTATTCGTCTGCCCGTGGTCACTCCGCTTAAGAGGAGGAAAGTTCTACTAGAGCTTTTCTGCCCGAGCCGTTCGCCGGCCGCTGACCTCCGGCTGTTAAAGCCTTCACAGCTGATTTGCCTTCTGCAATCAGAATTTAATAAATAATGAAAACTAATTAATATCCAATGGCCGGGATTGTCGGGTAAAGTCGTCCGTCTGTTTATATTATATTGCCTTATAACTATGTATTTCTGTTAAAGGAAAAATATTTGCCATATATTGCATTATAATTTCGAATTTAATTAAGTATAGCTAAATCTATTTATATCGTTATATAACCATAAATATCATTATATGCTATATTTAATCCCCCTCTATAATTTCCCTCCATATATATGCTGCCCTATCCTATTTTTTTTTGGTTTTTGTTAGATTAATGTTGGTTGTAGTAGAGTTAGGTAACTTTAATTGTTAATAAAATAAATTGATAAAATGAATAGGTGCTAGATGACCCATTATTTGGGGGAACCATGCAGCGCTGGGGTGAAGCAGGATGGCTGACTTAGGACATCTAAGGGATCTTGCCGTAATCTCTCTCGGCTTGGCAGGATCATGGCAGGGCGGGCGTGACACAACTCGGTGTCATCAGGGATGTCCGGAGGCGTCGGTAGACTGCTATCTTTTCTCCCTCTATTCTATTTTTCCTTTCTTTCTTTAATTTATAGGGTATCTTGCCTTCACCTTTCCTTTCCTAACCCCTGAATCCCTCTCCCTAAAAAAGGTACGCGGAAAATTTAATATAATAATAATTTTAGGAGCGAAGCAAGTAGCTGCAAGGTTTAGTTTTTTTGAAGAACCCATACCCATGTCCGACCAGAGACCAGCCGACAAAGCAAGCGCGTACTCCCTTTGACCAGCTAACCGTCCATCTGCTTCATAGCCCGAAGATTCTCTTCGTTACATGCTACAGTAATTATTATTTTATTTGGCGCCCAACGTGGGGCCCGAAGAGGCCCGAAGGTCAGAGTTAGCGGATTAGGAGCTTCTTTAGCATCCTAAGGGGGCGCAATGAAGTTTTGTGCTAAGTTGCCCTCAGCCAGACCTGATCTCGAATCAAACAAAAGAAAGTCTACAACACCTGTCAGCCAAGCATATTCATGCTTAGGCCGAGGACTTTAGTCCCTTTATCCTAACCTTTCTCCCAATCCTATCCTGTGGCCCTGGTGTTGAATACTCTGATGGTGGATACTTGATTGTTTCAGATAACTTTGAGCCGCGTCTTAGTAGTGTCCATGCCCGGGTGGTAAGCTGTGCTGAATTCAGTAATAGCGCCAATATAGCGTTACTGCCGTACACTACCTGCCACAGCATCGAATCCCCAAATGAATTCACTGCAAAAGAGGTGTTTGGCCGGATACAGGATTATTCGTGGAATAAAGCTACGACCTGCCGCCAAACCGGAGCCTGTCAGTGAATGCATTCCTCAGTATGTCTTTTGAAGTTTATAGGTACATTTCGTGACGGGTGCTCAGTTTTGCAATATTCCACTAAAAGGATCGATACTTTTGGTGGCCGCTCAACTTGAGTCGAGGTCGTGAATCTACTTCTGTCCCTATCTTTTTTTTCAATAATTGTCGCGATTGCACTGAGACTGACTCGGATGGGCGGTTGTTGCCGGAAGAGGCTGGTGCGCTTCTGCGTGCTATGGCTCCTTCCCGGATCGATAACTGCTTTTCCAGGGTATTTGTCCAGGCATGATCGTACTATTATATTTCTCCTTGTAACTTCTTCCGCTGATGTTTCTCCGATTGTCGACTGACGAACACCGTCGTGATATTTGTGTGGGCACGAGTGTAAGGAAGTCGACTTTCTCTACGTCTAGGTTTCCGTAGGTAACAGGGTGTGGCCTAGGGCTACTACATGTGCCGCGAGAACTAGACCTGTGGCTATTCTTTACTTTCCTTTCCTTCTTCTTATTCTACCACGCTTTGTTGTTGGCCACATCCTCTTCAGGAGGAAGTTGCATGGTTTCCCCAAATTACCTTAAGAAATTTTGTTGTTGTATTTCCCGCTGTTAGTGTTTCTCATGATAGTAGTTAGTAATTAAAGAAGTTTTGATAAAGCTAGTTTTTAGAATAGAATACCCTTACAATGCCGTTAGACCGAAGCACAGAGTACAGGAATCAGCCAGTCAATAACGAAACCATTTGCTGTGTTTGTACCCAAGAAGTCGAATATCCAGGCCAATTGTTGGCGACCAGCTGCAACCATTATTTCCATCACTCCTGCTTTAGCACGCGCCCAGGGAATAAGAAGGTGTGTCCAGTGTGCAGAACTGCATTGAGTAAATCGACCCTGAACCTAGCCGAGGAAATGGAGGCTGCCCAAGTGGGAGGGCCCCAAGCCTCAATGACCCGATCTAGATCTAGAACCTTGAAAGAGCAGGAATCGCAGGTATTGACTACGAATAGGCAGAGCGAGGTGCAAAGTTCGAGTCAACCGGAAGGGCCTGGTGTTGCTGGCTTACTGGCCCCGCCAGGCCTCCGAAATACGCAACCTCAGGTTCCAGCGGCAGCACTACCGTCTGCTATATACTCAGCCCGACCTGACCCAGCGGCTACAGAGACTAGGTTACACCAAACCATTGCGGAAGCTATCGCAGCTGCATTGGAGCAACATACGCAAATGTTGTCCAATGCGATTGAAACGGGGTTTCAAAGGTTGTCACTCCAAACAGCCACCCCAATTCCGATGGAAAGGGTACCTTCAGCCCCTAGGCAGTCATCTCCCGTTAGGCAAAATCAGTTCTTCGAACAGCTCTTTAGGATATCAAACAGGGAGCAAGCAGAACCAGCTCTAGCGTCCGATCGGCCGATGAACCAATCGTTTCCGCCCGAGTCTCAGCAGACACACCACCTGCGCTCGGATCGGATTAGCCAGATAATCGCGAACTGGAAATTAAGATTCTCAGGTCGATCTTCCATGTCAATAGACGATTTCCTCTATCGAGTCGAAGCCCTTACCAGCCAGACGTTAGACAGTAACTTTGAACTGTTAGCGCGTTATGCAAGCAATCTGTTCGAAGGGAGCGCGGGTGAATGGTACTGGAGGTATCACAAAAGCGTAGCAAGAGTGCGATGGGTTGATTTGTGCATAGCTCTGAGATCGCAGTTTTCAGATGGCAGAACAGACCTGGAGATCAGAACCGCGATCACTCAGAGAAAGCAGAAGCCAAACGAACAGTTTGATAGCTTTTACGAAGATATAGTTGCCCTGGCCGACAAGCTGGTGCAGCCCATGTCGGAGCAGGCCTTGTTAGAGGTATTAATACCCGGGCAAATCTTCTTAATGAAGTGCAGCACGAGATTTTATATGTGCCTATTCACAACATCGTGCAGTTGCGACAGGTCGTGCGCAAGCGTGAGAGGTTTATGGAAGACAAGTTCAGACCTATCCCTACTGCCCGGCGATTTGTCCCCCGTAATCAGGTGAACGAGATGTCCGTGCAGACTGGAATGCACGTAGCATCCGATTTGGAAGACGCTGACGACATTAATATAGAAGCTTTGTCACTTTCCTGTTGGAATTGCAATAAGCAAGGCCACCGATACCAAGATTGCGAAGCTGAGCGGAAAGTGTTTTGCTACGGGTGTGGTAAGCGGGACACTTATAAGCCGTCATGCCGTAAGTGTAGCTTGTCAAAAAACGAGCTGGGCCGTGCACCAACGACGGGTGCACGCAAACTAGTGTCGAAGGCGACGAACACGGAGTAACTGTGGCTATGCCAAGTTTGCTCCCAAGACCCCCGGACGTGACTATAAACCCTAGGCTGACGTTTTCCAATGACGTTCAGGAAATGCCGTATGTCCCGAGTAAACCGGAGATTTCTAAAACTCGAGATCGTAAGCGCAGAGATCGTTTCCGCTTGCTGTGTAAAGATTCTCGCAGGGCGATTTTGGCCTCGGTTATTAATAACCTTAACGACATACAACCTTATGCCAATGTTATGTTGTTTGGGAGGAGTGTTTGTGGCTTATTGGACACAGGAGCTTCAATTAGCTGCCTTGGGGGCAAATTGGCGGAAGAGTTAGCGCAAGCTAACCCGGAAGTCAAGCCGATGAAGTCAGCTGTGCGAACGGCCGATGGTAAAAGCCAGGTCATCCTAGGTAGGATATCAACGATTATTAGTTTTCGTGGCGACTCCAAACGGATATGTCTATATCTCGTTCCGTCCCTATCTCAGGAGTTGTATCTTGGCATAGATTTTTGGAGAAGTTTCGACCTTTTACCGTACTTTTTAATGAGCAAAGCGAACGTGAATTCTTTGGCGGCTTTGAGCATCGACAACCCGATGCAAATCTCTTTGTCAGAGTTGGAGCGAAAGGAACTGGAAGCCACTGTGCGATTGTTCCCCTCATTTGCCGAAAAGGGGTTAGGAAAGACAAGCTGGCTTACTCACGACATAGAGGTTGCTGAGGCTCGGCCCGTTAAACAACGACACTATGCCGTGTCGCCGGCGATCGAAAAGTTGATGTACGAGAAGTTAGACCGGATGTTGGCCTTGGCGTGATTGAGGAATCGAATAGTCCGTGGTCTTCTCCTGTCGTGATTGTTCGCAAGCCAGGGAAAGTTCGCCTTTGCCTCGATAGTCGGAAAATCAATGAAGTAACTGTTAAAAATGCGTACCCTATGCCTCTCATCGATGGCATCTTGAGTAGACTTCCAAAAGCGCAGTTCATTTCAAGCATTGACCTTAAAGATGCGTACTGGCAAATTCCGCTGGCCCCAAAGGTCGAGATAAGACGGCCTTTACCGTGCCTGGTAGGCCGCTGTATCAGTTTACGGTGATGCCGTTTGGGTTGTCCAATGCTTCGCAGACGATGTCCAAACTGATGGACAAAGTCATCCCACCATCTCTGCGAAATGAGATCTTCATTTATCTCGACGATTTATTAGTGATTTCGGAATCCTTCGAGAAGCACATGTCTGTGCTTAAAGCGCTGGCGGACAGGTTGGCGCAAGCTGGTCTGACGATAAATGTCGAGAAAAGTAAATTTTGTCTGAAGGAGGTCAAATACCTAGGCCATGTTATAGGGTATGGGACAATACAAACGGACCCCGACAAAGTGGCTGCTATTCGAGATTTTCCAGTACCCGGTCGGTGAAGCAAGTTCGGAGGTTTTTGGGAACCACTGGATGGTACCATAAATTTATTAAAAACTATGCCGGGAATTGCTGCTCCGATTTCCGACACGCTAAAGCAACGTCGAACTTTTGTATGGTCCGATGAAGCGCAAAAGGCTTTTGAGGAGTTGAAGAATCAAATGTGTGAGGCTCCAGTTCTACATAGCCCTGACTTTGACATTCCATTTGCCATTCATTGCGATGCCAGCCAACCGGAGTTGGGGGCGTGCTAATGCAAACGGATGGCGATGGTAATGACGTTCCCATAGCATTCATGTCTCGCAAGCTGAATCAGTGTCAACGAAACTATTCAGTCACGGAGAAGGAGTGTTTGGCCGCCATGATGTGCGTAAAAAAGTTCCGAGCCTATGTAGAGGGCCATGAATTCACCATCCATACTGACCATGCTTCCTTGAAGTGGTTAATGTCGCAGACGGATCTAAGTTCTAGGTTGGCGAGGTGGGCCCTCAAACTGCAAGGGTTTGATTTTAAAATTGTTCACCCGCAAAGGGAGCCAGAATATTGTTCCGGACGCTCTGTCGCGGGTGCATATGGAGGACTTATCCGCCTTCAGCTGTGATGGTTTAATTGACCTGCAGTCAGATCACTTCAAATCAGCAGACTACTTGGGTCTGATACGCAAAATCGAAACCAATCGGACACCGCTGCCAGACGTCAAAGTGGTAGACAATTTTGATATATCGGCGGGCAGAACACCAGCGAGCGATCAAATCGCGGATGACTTGTGTTGGAGTTGTGGGTCCCTAAGGAACTAGTGACTGAATTATTAAAGCTGAGTCACGAAGAGTCGTTGGCTGCTCATAGTGGCATTAATAAAACCTTGGAGAAGATCCGACGTTATTATTATTGGCCGAATTTTGTGACGGATGTACGATCGTTCATTAATAGCTGTTCGGTCTGCAAATGTACCAAGTACCCCAATCGTGCGCTACGACCCCTCTAGCTCCAGTAAAGGAAACTCAACGAGTTTTTCAGAGGTTGTTTATTGATTTCTTGGCCCGTATCCTCGAAGCAAATCGGGAAATATCGGCATTTTCGTCGTTTTGGACCATCTTTCCAAATATCCATTCTTGAAGCCCGTTCAAAAGTTTACAGCGGATGCGATAACGCGTTACATGGAGGAAGATATATTCCATAGTTTTGGGGTGCCCGAAGTAGTCGTGTCTGACAATGGGGTACAATTTAAGTCCCACCACTTCAAGGCCTTATTAAAAAAATACAACGTACAGCATTTCTATACGGCTCTGTACGCCCCTCAGGCCAATGCTTCTGAACGGGTGAATCGGTCCGTCATTGCCGCTATTAAAGCTTATGTTAAGCCAGATCAAACTGATTGGGATGTGCAGCTGAGCTAATATCCTGTGCTTTACGTTCCAGTCTCCATTCTGCGGTGAACGACAGTCCCTACCGCGTTGCCTTGGTCAGCACATGACCAAACGGAGACACCTATCCGCTTTTACGCAGGTTACAGTTGTTGGAGGACCGTACGGTGAAGTTTGGTCGGGAAGACTCGTTTGAAGTCATTCGAAGAACAGCACAGCGTACCATGCAACAGCAGCATCAACGAAATGAAAAAACAATATAATCTTCGTAGTCGTGACGTTTTTAAGGTCGGTCAAGAGGTTTACCGGCGAAATTTTCAACAGAGCAACTTCGCTAAAGGGTTCAGCGCAAAAATTAGCTCCAAATTTCGTGAAAGCAAGAATAAAACGTAGACTTGGTCACAGCTATTACGAGCTCGAAGACCATCAAGGTAGACTTATCGGCAAGTACCGACGCTAAGGACATAAAGCAGTGACCGCCTCAAGAAGGTTGGTGGCTTTTCCTCCAAGCGTCTATAGGAATGGCAGATAAATTGGAAATACAGCGGTAGTTAGAGACAGCAGATTTAGATCCCTTTTTATGAAAGGGAACTATATAGGACTCTTACCAGACGGTGGGAAAGTCACCAGTCTTGAGAGACAAGTTGAAAAGTTTTAGGAGAGGCACACAAAGATATTCTGCACAAAGTTTAAGAACAGCACTCGGAACCGAGTCTGGCCCAGTGGAGAACGAAAACTTGCACGATTTTAAATTTGTTAGGAGACCATCATAGCGATCCCACAGATGACGAAAACTGCTTATTCGACAATAATGCAGAGTCCGCTTCATCCAGTGGCAGATTCACTTAACTCTCGTTAACTACTCCCCCCTTCAAGACTTGACCGTCCTCGGTCAAGCTCAGGTTCTTCAGCATCTGTTGAATGGCGATGGTGTTTCCCTTCTGCTGCCTGCGTCGCAACTACCAGAAAACGCCGATTAGAACGGCGCACATGGCCACACCTACGAAAGTAGACAGTATGGCCGCGGCCAGTTGCTGCAAATTTCCTCATTCAACTTCTGAAGGTACGGCAGGCTCAGCAGAGTTTGGTGGCTGGTGACGTTGATCTTCGCGGAAGCTGCCACCCCTAGGATCCTCTTCGGCGCATTATTGAAATTGGTGTACTCTGTTCCGTTGATGAGGGCGACCCAGTCGAAAGTCACTAGGTATGTTCCCGCAATGCTACGCTCGGGACCATCATCGGCGGCCACGGTGGCGTCGTTGACTACAATACCCTCATCCATCTCCAAGATCGGGGGCGGATTGTTCGGTTGCGTACCGCAGTGGGCCACAGCACCAAAGTGCAGCCGTTGTGCGCAACTAGTCAATGGTGCCACCTTGCAGAAGGCTAATGATGGGGGCCTTTGTGCACGACTGGGAAGATGGTTGTTTTCTTGCAAATAAACTTAGGTCTAGGTACTTCTATTACAAAAATGATTGGTCCCTTTTAGCTAGTGCTCTCACATTTACAGCGCCCAATAGTTGGGTTACGCTGATATCTGTGGAACCTTTTCTCAAAATCGCCTCTAGGTCATCACTGCCGATGATAGCTGAATTTACAATACTTACTTTTCCCAAGGTGGTGGCGATTATTATGTTCTGTAATTCAAGCGACAAATTTCTATTTCTGGTTAAAAGGTTCTCATTTAGGTGGGAATTGTTAATTTCATCATTTATGTTTACTTTTAGCAATTTGTTCACGGCCTCGGTGAGGGCATTGATTTGTGTTTGAGCTCTCGAGTTGATAGTTATCTGTCTATTGTTGGCTTTAATTAGATCGTACTTCACCTGTTTCGTTTGCTTTAAGTCATCAAAGTCCGGAGTCCCTGCGATGACTTTCAGCCCTACCCCAGGATGTTCAGGCTACTCGCAAACCTGGTGAATTCCCAGTGCCGCAGTCAGTGTCAGTAGGTGTTTTGTATCTGTCCCTAATATCTTTCTCATATGTCTCGTGGGAAAATGTCCGTTAATTCTATTTTCTCCTGAATGAACTGTTCATATTCCGTTAAGTTCGTGACTAGTTTTATATAAAAAGTTTCGTTCCATATTGCTGTTTGTCCATCAATTATAGAGATATAGTCTGCGTGTGAATAGTCTGTCAGTAAGCGATAAGATTGCTAGGATATAGAGATATCGAACGGGAGACCTATAAGAAACGGGAGGCACAGCACCTATTAATTATGTCGTACGGTTGTTCTTACTTTTACTATTAATTGTCTTTGAGGACCTTAACTTAACGCCACAAAATCCTTTTTTTGCTTATCTACCTCAAAGTGTCTTTGTGGACCACCCTCCCTTTAATAAGAACGGTGGTCCCTAGATCTGCTTCTACCCTGTGCTCCGTGTTTCCTAACCTCCTGTTAGCTTTTGCTAGGACATGTTTTTATTGTTTATTGTTTATATTTATTATTTCATCTGTTCGGGTTGTTTCTATCGAGTTGCTCCTGCTGGGCCTTTACCAGTTTCAACATTATCTATTCCCCAAGGTCGCAATTTGCGTGAACCACATCCATGGGCGTCTTGTTTGTGACGGAGTGGATGGTATGGTTGTATTCGATGGTCGCTAGAATGACTAGCTCGACCGTATCGTCAACCTGGCGCTGCAAATTTAAACACCTTGCAATTTCTAACAAGGTGCTGTGGAAGCGCTTTACTTGTCCGTTTGATGTGCTGTGCAACGGTGGGGCATTTGCTACATCGACGTTGAATTGGTTCTTTAATAAGGACCGAATGGTCTCAGAAGTAAGGGCTGGCTCATTGTCACAATAAATGGTCTTTATGGCTGGGAAGATGTCCACCAGTTGCAAAATTGGTATTTTAACGTCTGTTATTGTGCGCGAAGCGACTTGTTGCGGTATTTGCAAATTTTGAAAATTTGTGAATCGCGGTTAGGAAGTGTTTTCCTGCGGTGGAAAAATGTCGATACGAATCAAATCGCCTACTCTTGACGGTATCGGCGTCGCCCCTAATTCTTGCCTTCTATGGTGTCTATCATACTTAGCTTTTTGGCATATCCTGCAGTTAGATACCATTTCAGATGCGATTCTTTCCATTTTTGGAAAGTAGTAATCGCGCAGTACCTGCTTTACATTCGCCTGGGCTGCCCTGTGCGTCCGATTGTGCTCGGCGGTTACTATCTCCCTTCTTTCCCCATCGTTTGTAATGTCTGTCACTAGGGTCTTACAATACCGAAACTTTGTGTCCGGAAAGGCCTTCACAAGGTCATTCTGCACGAACGCCAAAATCGGTAGAGTGCAATAGATGGCATTAACGACCCCGGGCTTTACCACCTCTTTGATGGATGCAAGAAGTGTGTCCCGACTGACGAAATCAATTTTGTGACGGTTTTTTTCAGCGAAGAGAATGTGAAGATGCTTCGAGGGGGTGTCTGCCTCTTCCAGGATTATTTAATTCCTGAAGCAGTTTACTGTTTTGTCTGTTGCCTCAATTACATAAGAAAGCGAGGCTTCACTGTGAATTGTAGCTGCGTCTGATCGACTTTGGCTCTCTAAGGCACTAATATTTTGCCCCGACAGCGCATCCGCTACATGGTTGTCCCTGCCTGGTTTGTATAAGACTCTCGCGCCACACTCATCAATTCTCGCTTTCCAACGTTTTATTTTGGAATTGGGATTTCTATCCGAGACTGCGAATATCAATGGTTGATGGTCTGTGTAGATGTTAATGTCACTCTTCCCATATAGGTAGTGACGAAGCGAATCTAGGGCCCAAACTATGGCCAACAGTTCTCTTTTATTGGTCGCGTAGTTTAGCTCCCAGTCCTTCAGAGTCCTAGAAATCATGGTTATGGGTCTGTTGCCTTGCGACAGCACCGCCCCAATGCCACTGGCTGAGGCATCAGCGGTTAGGTCGAATGGCTGGTTAAAGTCTGGGTAGTGGAGAATAACGTCTTCCGACGCCAAAATATTCCTAAGTTTATCAAAGGCTTGCTTTTGTACCTCGTCAAACTGTATAGGAACAGACTTCGAGCGTTGCTTGCTGATTTTGCCGTTTTCTCCTTTCAAAATACTGGAAATTGGCCTTGCTATCTGAGCGAAGTCCTTTATGAAGCACCTGTAGTAGCTGGCAAGACCCAAGAATGATCTTACCGCAAACAGGGTGGAGGGTTGACTTGACTTTATCGGGGCTTGTTCTTGTGCCCTCAGTTGATACCACAAAACAAAGCAATTCCACTTGTCCCTTGAAGAATTGGGACTTCTCCTTTGACACACTCATGTTTGCGTCGTGGAGGCTGCTGAGCACGGTGTCAATGTCTCTGACATGATCCGACTCACTCCTTGAAAACACGATGACATCATCAACGTACACATAACATATCTTGCCGATATGCTCCCGCAATACGTCGTCAATGGTCCGTTGAAAAATGCTTAATGCATTCCTGGGGCCGAATGGCAGCCGCCAAAATTCATATTTACCTCCGTTTACCGAAAATGATGTCTTTTCGCGATCGCGTTCAGCTAGCGTGATTTGGTGGTACCCTGACTTAAGGTCAAGGGTAGTAAAGTATCTTGCCTTCCCCAGATTAGAAAGTATCATGGAGATACAAGGCATCGGGTATTTGTCTGGTATGGTCTTTGAGTTAAGCTTGCGGAAGTCTATGACTAGCCGTTTCTTGCTTGAACCCGAACTGTCAGTGCCTTTTTTTCCGACAACCCATATGGGGTTGTTGTACGGAGACCTGGATGGCCGAATGATCTTGTTCCTCAAAAGGTCTTTCACTTCGTCATTGACGAACTCAGTGGCCCCTACAGGAAAAGGGTACATCTTTGAGTAGATCGGCTCCTCATCCTCAGTCCTAATTGTGGCTATTATTGCCGTATTAAAGGGCAGCATTTCAGTTGGATCTGCAAATGCCTTTATACGGTTGGACAACATTTTGAAAAATTCGTTCCTCACTGTTGGTGGAACTTCGATATCATCTATTTTCATGAAGTTGACGCTGGGGCACTTGTGGAATAAGATTTTTTCAGATTCATGCCTGAAGTGGAGTTTCTTTGTTTCCAAGCTTATATTAATGCCAGCTTTGGTCAGCGTTTCAAGCCTTACGATGCCATCAAAAGTTAGGGCTTCTACAGGGACAATTCCCTGAAGTTCTTTTATTGGCTTTATGTAATTTTTCGCGGCCCCAGTATCTATTAAGATGTTTATTGTTCTCCCCGCTACTGTTCGCTTGACGAAGGGGAGCAGGGATTCTCCCCTAAAAAATTAACAGTATCACTTTCATATCCCAGATTGTTATCCTCATCAATCTCCTCCACCGCCTCAGATGCCAACTGATCGTACTTTTGTTCATGCGGATCTGGGTCCTCCAGAGCGATGTGATTAACCCGCTGTCTGCGCTGATCGGAGTCTCTGGGATCCAGCCGGCCTCTTGAACGCACCCTACTGGTGCCAGATGATACGGTTTGTCCCAGCCGGTGGGCCTGAATTGGATCCCAGTTGCTTTTGAAATTTATTCGGTTGACGGAGTTTAAAGGAAGATGGGTCGACATCCATAATTTCCACCATATCTTGGCCACGGTGACCATTTTTTTGGTAAGTTCCCTGATTATTCGTGTAGAAAGGGTTTTTTGATTGTCTTTTGTAGTAATAGGGCTCATTTTGCCCACCCTGTTTGAATCTATTTCTATTCTGGCCCTTGTTTTCTAGCACTCTTGCGTAATTTGCCGCAAAGTCGTGCCTATCGTGATTAGCCTCAATTTCTTGCGCCAAGGCTAGAGCTGATGGCACATCTTTAGGCTGCGCCGCAAACAGTGTGTCAGTGACGCCTCTTCTTAGGCCTGAAATGAAAACACGGAGGGCCGACCCCTATACTTTTCATTAATGTATTACGCCTGTGCGGCGTCTTGTGACATGATTGTCTTGTTTGTAAGGAGAGTGAGTTTCTTCTCAACCTCTGCATAGAATTGAGTTATGGACATGCCACCCTGTCGGAGCGTGGCAAGCTCTTGTTCTAGGCGAGTTGATGAATTGAAATCGAGGCGATTGATGACTGCCTCAAAGTCCAACACTGTATTGAAAGATGATAAGAGTAAGTCAGCGGAGCCTCTAATCTTATTCCTGATTATGAGGACCGCTTGGTAATGTTTTGAACTACATACATACCCCTCGTATTGTCTATAGGTAGCCTTTGCTGCCTGGCGCCAGGAGACGTGCTGTTTCTGGGCCCCATGGAACTCTGGCAGCGTCTTAACCGCATCCAGAGTCACCTCGCAAGGTATGTTTTCGTTATAGGTAATCGGCTCGTAGGCCTGGGCCATGGGGGCCTGAACTCTAACAGCCTGCAGTTGGTCAGTTACCGCTTGCATGCGTTCCTCAAAGTTGGTTCTCTGCGTCTGCAAGCGTTCCTTAAAGATAGTTCTCTGCGTAGCCAACGCAGCGCTGGCCGCCGCAGATATGGCGGCTTCGATTTGTTCCGCATTCATTATTCCTACTATTTCCTTTGGTCCACTTTGAAAGTCTAAATTGAGTTCTTCGAACAACTCTTCTAATTCGTTGATGTTATTTTCAATGGACATACAAATTCCTTTCAGTTTTTCCCCTACCACTTATTTCCGTCTTTGTCTTGGGTTTATTTAAGCTGCGTCGGGCCGCTGTTATTGTTTGTTTATTTTAAGAGTCAAATTCGTGCTCCCTCAAACACGGTTTTTTTTATTGTCCGCCCCCAACGATGTATTTGTGGCGCGGTGTTATGTTTCCCACTTACACTTATCGCGACAAAAGGGGCAGGGGAAGAAAAAATATTCTGAGAAATTTTGACGCTTGAATGTTTTGGTACATGAACGTTTTAATTGTTTGTTTCTTTTCTTTTTATTCTTTTTGTTTTCGTTTTTTTTTTTCGAATGATGGTTCACCCTAAGTAATATTCTATACGTATTTACTTTATTTTAATTTGGCGATTATTGAAAAAAGGTTTCACTTACATGTTCTTCTTTTTTGGCTATGCTCTTGTTTGTTGTGTTAATCTATCCCCTGTGGATGTTGTTCCGTAACACTTTCCAGTTTTGTTGGTGTTGATTCTGCCTTGTCTATCTTCGCCGCTGCCCAAAGCCGTCCGCTTTGGTGTAACAGTTTTTTCGGTTGATTAATTGCCTTTGTTTATACTCAGCGCTATGAGCTTCTAAGTGCAGAAATCTCTTTGTA
Organism: Drosophila affinis; assembly: GCA_037356375.1. NCBI lineage: Eukaryota > Metazoa > Arthropoda > Insecta > Diptera > Drosophilidae > Drosophila > Drosophila affinis. The sequence continues at coordinate 31,971,860 of CM074802.1, read as the reverse complement.
GATTTGCCGCGTGCGCAGCTTGCGATTTTCTAATCTTGGAGCGGGCGTCGTCTCTGCGCTCTTTTGTTAAAATGGTTTTATGTTTTCACCTTTTTTCTTTTTTTTTTTATATTGAGCGGGCTTTGTCTCCGCACTCAATTGTTTATATTTTGTATCTTTTTTTTCACTTTTTTTAGTTGTGCGGGCGTTGTCTCTGCACTCTATGCTGATATTTAAGAACTTATTGTTTTGTTCACCTTTTGTTGATTGAAGCTATCCTTTGCACTTTTTGAGCGGGCGTTGTCTCCGCACTCTATGCTGATATTTTATAACTTGTTCTTTTTTTAGATTTTGTTATTTGAATCTTTTCTTCGCACTTTTCGAGCGGGCGTTGTCTCCGCACTCTATGCTGGTCTTTTTGGTTTGCTGTTTTTCTTTGCACTTATCGCTTAGCGGGCGTTGTCTCCGCGCTAATTGATTCTCGGGCTGAGTCCCATAGCGTTGAGCACGAGTAATATTTAATCGAACACAAGTATAGATTTGTTTTACAATCTTTAATGGTAATAAACTGGATAAGATTGAATCAAGTTAAAAGATATTATATTGCGAGTAATAAGGGCCTGCAAGGCTAGAACGAATAGGTTGCAGCCACTCGGCTGACCGCTAAAGCCTAAACTGAAGTATCCTAAACTCCTAAAGGCAAGCCCTTCGCTGCCGCCCACGACGCTGGCTGCTATCCAGTCAAAGTGCTGACCCAGCGCCTCTTGAGTGGTGTGTGTTGACCGCCGGCATCCGGGCGATCGTTCGCGCCGATCGCGGTCCCACAGATGTCGAAAACTGCTTATTCGACAATAATGCAGAGTCCGCTCCATCCAGTGGCAGATTCAGTTAACTCTCGTCAACTTACATGCATCCATACATATTTATTTCTTAAATTCCAAAACTAGAGCGCCCAACGCATTCGGCAGCACATACCTATATATTGTTGTTTATTGTTTATTTCTGTTTAAAGTTTAACAATGTACAGTTAAATTGTAAGGGTAAAATTACATATCAACTAATTAAACTAAAGGGCCAATGCCACTACTCAGACCAGGTGGGGCTGATTATCGGCTCCGTAGCCGATAAGATCTCACCAACAGCCAAATTTAGGTTAGAGAAGAGCCGGTAGCCGAACAATTCCCAAGTAGATCTATTTAAATTAAATTAAGTTATTGATTAAGATAATTTTGACCATATTAGAACTAGTATCAAAGGAAAACAGATGGAAAAATTGGTTATAGTTACGGCAAAGGCTACGGAAAGATACATAGTCCGAGTAGTTAGAAAGACCGAGTTGGAGATGAAGAGGAAAGTAATGCCTAGTCGGGCGGGAAGGAACAGCAATACTAAGAAGGTTGATGAGGGCAGTCGATTCGACCTCACCAGAAAGAAGCTTATGGAGGAAGAGAACTCCTTGGCAGGTTCTACGCGATTTAAGAGAGTGGAGGTTCATTAAGCGCAACCTACTTTCATAAGAAGGAAGATGGATCGAAGGGTCCCAATTGAGTCCTCGGAGGGCAAAGATGAGGAACTGTTTTTGTACTGATTCGAGCATATCCTGAAATTTTTGGTAGTGAGGAGACCAGACACAAGAACCATATTCCAAGATAGGCCGGACCAGAGATACATACTGAAGTTTTGTAGTATACGGGTCTGTAAATTCCTTAGACCATCTTTTGACAAATCTAAGGACTCCTTTGGCTTTGTTAGAGATAGTAGAGATATGAGAGTTGAAACATAGATTAGGTACAAAGGTAATGCCCAAGTCATTAACTTTGAAGAGGCGTTGAAGGATAAAATTATTGATAGAGTAATCGAAAAGGTATGGCTTATTGCGGTGAAAAGTCATTATATTGCATTTAGAAATGTAAAGAGGTAGAATGTTGATTAGGCACCAGTTGTTAAGGGCATCAAGATCTGATTGCAAAGATAGTGGGGACAAGGGGTCACTGTATGAAAAACATAGCTTAACGTCTTCAGCATACATTAGGACACGGGAATGAGATAACATTTGTGGAAGATCGTTAATAAAAAGGTTAAATAGCAAGTGACCCTTGACCCTTGGCTACCTTGAGGAACCCCCGATGAGACAATAACAGGTTTAGAGAGAGAGTAGTTAAAGCAGACACGTTGAGAACGGTTACAAAGGTAAGACTTAGTCGGAAACTAGAAGAGACAGTTTATGAATAAGTAGATTATGTTTGACGGAGTCGAAGCTTTACTAAAGTCAGTATAAACCACATCAGTTTGACACTGTTTAGCAAATCCCGAAGTTACAAAGGTGGAAAATTCAAGGAGATTAGTAGAAACTGAGCGACGTTTAATGAATCCATGCTGTGATTCAGAGAATACAGAACTAAAAAAATGTTGCAGCTGAGAAGTGATGATTTTTTCGAAGAGTTTAGGAATGGCAGATAAATTGGAAATACAGCGGTAGTTAGAGACAGCAGATTTAGATCCCTTTTTATGAAAGGGAACTATATAGGACTCTTTCCAGACGGTGGGAAAGTCACCAGTCTTGAGAGACTAGTTAAAACATTTTAGGAGAGGTACACAAAGAGTTTCTGCACAAAGTTTAAGAACAGCACTCGGAACAGAGTCTGGCCCAGTGGAGAACGATTGAGTACTTCGAAAAGTCTGATTGCAAACCGGATTTTTTAAACTTCAAGTACATACGGGATTTTAAATTCTTCAGATTTATTAATCTTGGGGTGAACCAGATAGGACCAGAAAGATTTCTGAGGGGGTGACTAACGGAACATGCATGGGAAAGATAGAAAAAATAGAGCTATAGAATGCATTCGTGGCAGACTCAATTTCCTAGAAATCGTCAAGGAATGACCAATCCATCAGAAATAGGGCAGTATTCAAGGAGAGAAAATCAGCCTTCTTGAAGCAATAGATATTCGATGGCTTAATAAACGACTTTATAGGGCATGAAGATGGTAACATGAAATCAATTGAAAGTGTGGGATGGTATGGGTCTTCAGGGAATGATAGAGGTGATCCTCGACATACCAAAGTGTTCGAAGCAGAAGCAGAAGGACTAGTTGTAAGTTGTAAATTCAGAGGACGGTGGGATGTAAGAGCATGATATGAACAAACAGCAATTAGGACGCCGCCACCTCGAGATGGTCGATCAGATCTATATATGTTAATATTGTCTACAAAAATCTCGGAGTCCGAGATTGAGGAATTGATCCATGTTTCAGAGAAGGCGATAATGTCAAAATCAAAAGTTGCACAGAGGAGCTATTGATGTTTAGTTTAGAGAAAATATACTCCCGAACCATTGCACCTGTAGACGATTCCATAAGACGCGAGACAAATATAGAGTTTAGAGGAGCAACAGCGAATAGAGTAGATCGGTCAAGAGGGGTCACATGGTTTATGGGTGAGGCAGAGGCGGGTTCTACCCGAGGAGCAGGTGCAGATGGGATAGCGCTGGCTGAGGAGCCAGTGCGAGCCGGTGTGGAAGGAACTACTTTAACGTCCATGCTGACAGCAGTATCGACTTCCGTAGGGGGCACAGTGGTGCCGACATCTGGATGATCACTACTGTCCGGTTGAACAATCATTACTGTCCAGGTGGACATCCTTGGCAGACACAGGCACAGGTGAACAGCTAACATGTGAAGAGCCAGCCGTCTTTTTCGATGTAGTAGCATGTACATCGATTTCCTTGGCGCCAAAGTCGATCAAGGCTGGCGAACTGATTTGAGGAACGATAGGCAGGCAATTTTTAATAACACTAGTCGACACGACTTTTCCGCTGTGTCCAAAAATGACTTTTTCTGATAGATTTGGATGTTTAAAAATTTTGAAGAATGTTTTTTTTTTCATGAAGTAGTTTTTTTTTAAAGAATTTTTTAAAAATCTGGTATTTTTTGTCATAGGTAGTGCTTCTATTTTTCGCATAACTCACATTTCATAAAACTGGTTGTACTGAATTTTGCAGTTAAAAAATGCTGATAAAAGCAGCTATAAATCCGACTCAGACACTTTGTAGCAGAAACTTAAAAAAAACTTGCAAAAAACAAAAAGGACCTGTAATTTTGGTTTTACCAAGTCTTAGGTATTGATATATATCGGATATATATCCTACCTGTCATATTTATTTGGGGTGTAAGTGTTTTGGACAGTTTTATTCCTTATTCCTTATACCTAAGCCTTGGTGAGGATAAATATACATAAATACCTGTTAGGGTCAAATGTTGACCTTTTTCCTTCACAGGTGCTGGTTCCGCAGATATTTGACCTTTCTCCTTCAAACTATTCATAAAAAAGGATATATAACTCTGTACCTATAGTATCCCTGCCTCAGTGTAGTTCTGAGTTCCAGCAGAATACGATCGTGTGTTTTCGAAAAATACCAATTGTTTCTAATTGAAATGGACAACCCAAGTCGGTCAACTTCATGTGCTTACCGAGCAGACTCGTTTTGCTACATATGTGGAAAGAATATGACCAGCAAAGAAGAAAAAATCGTTTTTACCGAAAAGTTCCAAGAACAGTATAAGGAAAACTATAAGATGTGGCCCAAAAGTATTGGCGAAGAGTGGGCTCCAAGCTGTATATGCAAAACGTGCAAATTGAATTTAACAGCATTTAATAAAGAGGAAAAGTAAGTTACCCTAAATCAGAAGCTTTTTTTCTTGCACATTTTTTTTTTATAAAACAATATCGATTTGGAACTCCAATGCTATGGAGAAAACCAAAAAATCACAGCACTGAATGCTTCTTTTGTTTATTCGAAAAAAAGGGTTTGGGGTAGGTGAGAGATATAAATACCCGCAAGAGTCTCGACAAGGCTTTACGCTTCCTGCTCCTCCTTTGAAGGAAATATCGCCATTAAAACGCAAAAAAGAGGAGATGTCTTCTTCGTCGTATGGAACAACGGATTCAAGTAATGACCAATCAGGAGAATATAAATTTTGCAAGCCATTATCACAGGAACAATTGAACGATTTGGTGAGAATCCTGGAACTTCCTAAAAGTAAAGCTCAGATTCTTGGATCTATTTTAAAGAATGCCCGTTTATTGAAGGAAGATGTCAAAATAACTCATTTCCGGACGCGTCACTTGGTTCACGCACAGTTTTATATGACGAAGGATGACATGTGCGTTTGTCACGACATTTTCGGCCTCTTCAGGGAACTGGGTGAAGATTACGACCCAAACGATTGCAGGTTATTTGTTGACAGCAGTAAAGAAAGTTTAAAGGCTGTTTTGCTACACAATGGAAATCAAAAGCCGTCTATTCCCATCGCCCATGCTGTTAATATGAAAGAGTCCTATCAAACAATGACTAAATTGTTTGAAAATATTAAATATAAAGAACACCAGTGGAAGGTCGCGTGTGACTTAAAAGTTGTAGCCATGTTATCTCGATTGCAAGGCGGTTATACAAAATACTGTTGCTTCCTGTGCCTATGGGATAGCCGAGATAGAAAAGAGCATTACACAAGAAAGAACTGGGAAAAACGGAACGAAAATACTTTGGGACATCACAACGTACAAAATGCAGCTCTTGTGAAAGTCCAAGACATTATATTACCACCATTGCACATTAAGCTAGGACTGATAAAAAATTTTGTTAAAGCACTGGATAACGAAGGAGAATCGATGAATTACCTCAAAACTGTTTTTCCACGTCTGTCGCTGGCAAAAGATAAAAAAGTCGTATTTGATGGCCCCCAAATTCGAAAACTACTAAAAGATGATGGATTTGAAAATATTTTATCTACGAATGAAAAAGCAGCCTGGAACTCATTCCGAATGGTTACAACAAATTTTCTTGGTAACAGAAAGAGTGATGATTACGTTAAAATCGTTCAAGACCTACTTAAGAATTATGAACAAATTGGAGTCAACATGTCACTCAAAATCCATTTCCTGCACTCCCACTTAGACTTTTTCCGCCAAACCTTGGGGATGTTAGTGATGAACACGGAGAGAGATTTCACCAACAATTAAAAGCTATGGAACGACGGTATCAAGGTGTTTGGAATGAGAATATGTTGAGCGACTATGTGTGGACTCTCATAAAAGAATCTGACTTAAATGACAAAAGAAGACAGACAAACCATTTTAAAAATAGTAACAAGCAATAACAATAAAAATATTTAAGTATCATAACACTTAAATAAATTCAAGTATTTTTCGGTAATTTTTCAGATAAAATGAGATTTGGGTCGTTTTGGTCAAACGGTTATAACTTAGCCGTTTGATTTTATATTTTTATAAGCGATGCCTTAAACGACGCGTAATTAATGTGTCTATCTAAAACCAAAAATCCAGGCATTCATTTTTTTTTTTTTCGATTTTTCCTGAAGTTTTAAAGTCAAAATTTCGGGTAAAAAATACCGAAAAAAATGATGAAATTTCAATTTGGAAGCTTAATATCTGTCAGACGTTAAGTTTCTGCTGCAAAGTGTCTGAGTCGGATTTATAGCTGCTTTTATCAGCATTTTTTAACTGCAAAGTTCAATACAACCAGTTGTATGAAACGAGAGTTATGTGAAAAATAGAAGCACTACCTATGACAAAAAATACCAGATTTTTAAAAAATTCTTTAAAAAAAAACTACTCTATGAAAAAAAAACCATAATTCTTAAAAACATTTTAAATCTCCCAATCTATTAGAAAAGTCATTTTTGGAGACAGCGGAAAAAAAAAGTTGAAATTTGTCGAGTAGTGTAATTATTCAAGCACGAGCGAAATATAACACGACCTTCCGCAACGATATCGATATCGATACCTACATACTAGTCCGTACTTACATACATATGTGTATGACAGTACGAACATATGAGTGAAGCTGTTGCGTGTTCCTCTTTGTGAATTGGCGTGTGATACCCAGCATACAGCGGGTATATGCTATTTTGAGAAGGTTCGGCACGTCGAATATTTTTTGCAATATTTATAAATATATTATTTTTTGAAGTAGTTATACCATTACCTCTATCGCCCTCCGTAGAAGAACCCCCTTCGGTTTCGGAACACGGGTATTCCAAAGGACGAAAAAGTCCTCTTTCACGTACCAGTCGTACCGTCACACATAAGATCTCCGAGTCAAAAAAATTGCTTTGGATGATTTTATAGCTGCATCAGACCGTCTCAGTAAATTCGAGGCAAAAATCAGCGCTTCATCCTCCCTCGAGGTCTCGTTATTCCCTCTCAAAATTCGTCTGGAAGAGGTAAAGACCTCATGAGACAAAGTACGAGTGGAATGTGAGAACTGCACCAAGGCTCTCAATTAGGATGAGCCTGATGGTGAGACAATCCACTCCATGAGCGCAAAATACGATCACTGCTATGCAGGGTATGAAAGATGCGCGTACTTTCTGCAGGAGCGAATCGAGAACGGGACGAACCCAACTCCGGTATCAGTACCAAATTTCCAGCAACGAGGTTGCAGGCTCCCACCCCTTGAAACCGAGGTGTTCTTCGGAGATTATCTGAAATAGCCCACTTTCCGGGACCTGTTCACTACAATCTACGTGAACAATCCTAATTTATCGCAGGTGGAAAAATTGTATCACCTAAGCCACAAGACTCGCGGGGAAGTGAAAGCTCCGCTCACAAATGAGGGTTTTTAGTCCGCATGGACTGCCCTCAAAAAACGCTTTTCAGTTTCCCCCCTATCCAAAAAAAGTCCGGAGCTGCTCTAAAATATCTCCAGAGTGCGTTCCACGGATGCCTAACGGCCCTTGAAAACTCCGAAGTTCCGCATTGATAACCGCTTCGCGGATGGCGTGCTGGTGTTCAACTCTGCTCCAAGTTGCCTCAGATAACCTTATCGCTGTGGGAACAATCTCTGCCCAGCAAAAGCGAAATTCCGACGTGGTCAGCCATGAATAATACCTTAGTGAGCGACATCTATCCCTCGAAGCGATTGAGAATGCAGGTACCTCCATGTTTTTGCTTTCCAGATCTGAAAGGAAAGAAACCTCTTCCAAGAAGTTTAATTCCTTTGAGGCAAAGGTCAGCGTCAAAATGCGAACATGCAACCTTTGCTCAAAGGAACCTCATTCCGTGCGTCAATGTCCTCGCTTTCTAAAAATGTCTGCTTATGATAGTTCCAACTACATAAAGCAGCAAAAGTTATGCATGAACTGTTTTGCTAGGGGGCATCAAATTAAAGACTGCACGAGTCAGCAGAACTCCTTCACGTGCAAGGGACGCCACCACACACTTCTGCACCGTGATCACCCCCCTCCAGAGCCCTCTACATCAGTTCCCTCGAATCCAAATCCAAGTCAAGTTATACAGTCCACTTCATCCTCCGATGTCCAAAACTATTTCACAGCAAGCACACAGGGTGTTCTGCATGGCACGGCTGTTATAAATATATGCCATGTGGGCACTAGCTATAAAGCACGTGAATTGATCGATTCTGGGTGGGAAACAACGTTCATCTCAGAACGCTTGTTCGGAATCATCAAGCTTCCTTTCAATCCTGTTCAAGTGCAAGTATCGGGCTTGAACCAAGTACTAGCTGCAAGTCCTCAGAAGATATGCCACTTCCAAATAGGCTCCCCAATAAAGCCGAGAATACACATAGAAACCTCGGCCTTCGTTCTTCCAAATGTGGCAGGCACCTTACCCTGGTATCCAATTTCTCAAGATTTTCTAAAGGACCTGCCAAAAATTCCTCTGGCTGACCCTTCTTTCCATAAGAGCTCCCAAATAGATGTACTTTTAGGTGCAGATATCATTCCGTCCACTTTACTAGGCGGCTCCCTTCCCAATATTTGTGGATCATTACTTGGCCAGGAGACCATCTTTGGATGGATTCTCACTGGACCTGTAGCTGATTCAACTCGCACCTCAATTTCTTCCTTTGCGACAAGGATAAACGTCAGCTCTGAGCAGCGTTTAGAAAAACTTTTAACAAAGTTTTGGGAGGTGGAGGATCTTCCAGCCAAGCTGGTACAAGATTGATCTGAGTCAATCTGCGAAGACCATTTCATTCGAACTACCTGTAGAGATCCAAAAGTCAGATATATGGGATCCTTGCCTTTTCGGGATCCTGAGAACATCAAGTGTAAGGGAGCTTAAAGGTAGTCCCTTACAACACAAGGGCAGGACAGGAGACGGCGGACATCGGCCAAGGGTACGCCAATGGCAGACTATGGAATTATTACAATTCTCGTTACATGGAATTGGAAATGGAATATTATTGAAGTTTTAGGATAAGGTAGTTTGTAGTTCAAAAATAATTATACGGCATGGAGCCAATATTCATAGAGTGTCATGGTAAGGAGAGGGGGGGCCCAGCAACACCGAGTGCCACAGCAACCAGGTCGCCGTCACGGATCAGTGGGCGCGAAGAGGGAACACCGAGTGCCACAGCAACCAGGTCGCCGTCACGAAGAAACGAGCGTGAGGAGAGAGGATCAAGCGAGGAGAACACAAAACGAGCGGGGGAGCACGGAGGAACGAGCGCGAGGAGAGAGCGCCGAGCGGCGAGTACAGGGAATGAGCGGTGGAGCACGGAGGAACGAGCGCGAGGAGAGAGCGCCGAGCGGCGAGAACAAGGAACGAGCGGTGGCGCACGGAGGAATGAGCGCGAGGGGAGAGGATCGAAAGAGGAAGATGGAACGACCGGTGGAGCACGGATTGATGAGCGGAGGAGGAGAGGCTGGAGAAAAGGAAGAAGAAAGAAAAAGATCGCGGGACGTGAGGCGGAACGGTCGTGTGCGCGGGAGCCGGGATTTTGCTTGCGGAGCTTAAAAGTGCAACAGAAAACAAGAAAACGAAGGGGAAAAAAGGGCGAACAAGCAGTGGGAAGACCAGGAAAAACGGACCAAGATGACTGGAGAAAAGCGAGGCAAGAACGAAGGGAATGGGGGAAAGCTGGCCTCCCCAAAATAAGTAGAATAAGTAGAGTTTCAGCGGCGCATAGGTAGGGCAGATAGGGCAGATAGGGCAGATAGGGCCAAGTTAAGATCGAATAAATGCGAAGAATCTACATTTTTCCTTGTTAACTTGGGCACAAGTCCCCTGTGCTAAGTACCCTTCTTCCCTCTCTCAGAACCTTCCCTCTTGAAGGTGGAAGGAATACCATGGATGCTTCTCCGCGTGTCCGCTGGGCATCCGTGTTCTGTGTTCTGTTCTGTGTTCTTTCCAGAAGGGCGTAGGATAGGAGTAACAAGAGAGGAGTTTGACACCAGCAGGAGGCATAACGGGACCACACCGAGCAAAAGGATTAGGGGCGCCATGTAGGCTCGCCCCAAAGTCGGCCTGGCGGTGGCAGACACGGACTGTCAACGTGACGGCGAACGAGCCCGGCGACCGCAGCGTAGGAAGAGAGTGAGGGAGAGGACACTAGAGCAGCTGTAGTCGGGGGCAGAGGAAAAGCTGCGCTGCCCGAGAGACGCCGCGGTTTAGCTATATAAGTCGTACCCCAAGCCTAGGAAAAGGAGTCAAGTTCGAGACCGCGAGCAAGCAAGACCAACCCGAGCAGCAAATAAAATCCTTCCGCAGGATCAGAGCCGTGAAAGAATCCTTCCGCAGGATTCATCAACGATCAAGATCCTTCCGCAGGATCAGAGCCGCGTAAAAATATCCTTCCGCAGGATTCATCAACGATCAAGATCCTTCCGCAGGATCAGAGCCGCGTAAAAAAAAAAAAAAAATCCCTCCGCAGGATTCATCAACGATCAAGATCCTTCCGTAGGATCAGAGCCGTGTAAAAAATCCTTCCGCAGGATTCATCCACGATCAAGATCCTTCCGCAGGATCAGAGCCGCGTAAAAAAATCCTTCCGTAGGATCAGAAACGTATCAAAGATCCTTCCGCAGGATCCGAGCCGGGTATAAGATCCTTCTGCACGGTTCATTCAATCTACCTAAAGTCCCCTAAAGTCCTTTCGGCGATAAAAGGGCGGATTCTCGCGCAGAGTCAAGCTGAGCCATGAGTATTCGATGGATAGCGTCGCGTAGGAAGGATGAGCTGCAGAGTCTGGCGAAGGAGTTCGGACTCGAGGAGACCGGAACAGTGGAGGAACTACGAAGCCGGATCTCCACCTTCATCGTACGTAGTGGGCACTCCGAGGTCGTGCAAGCGAGGCTGGATGAACTGAATGCACATTTCGGTAACATTCCCAGCCCAAGGGACCACAGGAGTCCAGCTACCTCGCCCGGGCCGGAAAGTCGGTCAAGACGGGAAGACGACAATGACGAGCGGAAACTCCAGTTGACCGTGCCCGAACTGTCGAGCATTGCCAGGGGACTAGAGCCCAACGCCACTGGTCACCGAGGATCTACAGCCGAGCAGTCGGGTAGCGAGGACGACCGCCAGCATAATCCTTCCAAAGGACCTCGCCGACTAATGATGCCGGAGTTGACGGGTACCAGCAGAGGAGCTGACGCCCACCGGCAAACGATTGCAACCGAGCCCAAAGACGACAACAAACAGTACAGCACACCGTCAGGATCTCTCACCGTGTCCATACCCGAGCCACGCAACGTGATCAAAGGAGCAGGAGGCAGCATGGCCGGATACCACACCACCACTGTCGAACCTTCGTCCAGCAGCGAGACCCACCCATATAGTGTTCCTCATGGCCACCGACCATTTCGCATAGGGGGAGAACTATCCTACTCGGTGTTGGCTGACAAATTGCGCAAATGGGGACTGACGTTTGACGGTCACGAGGATCCCTTATCCTTCATCGAGCGGCTGGAGGAACGGGTTGACTCGTATGGGGGGAGCCCCGAACAGCTTCCTCGAGCCATATCTGGACTGTTGACGGGCAAGGCGGCGGGATGGTTTCGTACCTCCCAGATGCAAACCAAATCGTGGACAATGTTCAGAAGTGCATTTTTGGATTTTTTTTTTGCCGCCTCGGTGCTTTCAACGGTTGGAAGATACGATCCGAAACCGTTACCAGGAAACAGGAGAGGCGTTCAGGGATTATTTGATAGTCTTACGATTGATGATGCAGAGGGCCCGGTACACCGCCGAGATGGAGTTAGAACGGGTATACGAAAACCTCCTGCCGGAATATCAATTATTCACCCGGCGACACGAGTTTGACTCCTTGGAGACCCTCACGCGGTTAGTGACAGCATACGAGACAGCCAGGGACCGGGCTGCGCCTAAGGCTTTGGGTTCCCTCGTAGCCTCAGGCCGGGCTCGAACACCATGCCCAGAGAGTCAGGCCAGACAATCTGCCTACCGTAGCTACTCTACGGAAGAAATCCAGATGACCAGGAGCGCTGAGGTGGCTAACAGAGTCAGGACCGAAGATGACAACCGCCCACTGGACGTGCGTTGGGCGTGCAGGAACTGTGGGGAAGAAGGCCACTTTAGCAACACCTGCCGCAATCGGCAGTTGCTGTTCTGCTGGGAGTGTGGTCGTCGCGGGGTTCGCACCCTAAACTGTTGTAGACGATCTGGGTCGGGAAACGGATCAGGACTTTGCCTCATCGTCGGGCCCGGAAGGTGACTTTTGCTGACGAACTACCACTCCAGTCGAACGAGCCGTCAACCTCGACCAGGCATCCGGACATCGTATCGCCCCACCACCCCAACATGCCCACGCCATCGGTCCCAGCGGCCAACGCTGGACGAAGGATTCCTGTATCGGACCATAGCGGGACCATGGAGGAAGAAAAGGCGACGCCGCCGCACGCTAGGATAGAAGGAGGTTCACTGACGCCCAAATCTATGACGAGCAGTCGCAGAACACGTGAGACGACGGGAACACCACCGGATACAACCAAGGCCGACCCATTGAACCGTAAGTCCCCCCACAGACGCTCTGACGAGATTGCGCCACCACATGGAACCATGGGACAAAATGAGGAGGATCAACGGTCCGAGTCAACCGCTCTTGGAGCCGGACAGAGCGGAAAGGGTCGCTCGCTCGCGTATATACCTACGGATTACCGCCTCGAGCCCAAAGACGACGCTCAACAAGCTCGCCTGAGAAATCCCTTCCGGGTAATACGTGGGGGAAACGACGTGAACCTGGCCATCATCGCAGACGTCCCATCGGATGAAGTCTCTCCTCGGACGCTTCCTAACCCCGAACCACCTCCCACGCCCTGGGCAGCGGAGTTCTTGGAGCAGGAGCTAGCGAAGTTCGAAGGGCTGAAGGGAATTTCAGATATCGCTCAGCACACCATCACCATGCGAGACGACAAGCCGGTAAAACAGAGGTATTACCCCAAAAACCCGGCGATGCAGAAAATCATTGACGCCCAGGTAGACGAGCTCTTACGAGCAGGGCAAATCGAGCCCTCAAAGAGTCCTCACAGCGCACCCATCGTACTGGTAGGGAAAAAGACGGGCGATTTGAGGATGTGTGTCGATTTCCGGCAACTTAATGCCCGATCGGTTCCGGACGCCTATCCGCTGCCGAAAATCAACCATATCCTGGAGAGGCTCCGCAACGCTCGTTATATCTCGACCTTGGATCCCAAAAATGGCTATTGGCAGATCCCCATGGCTAAAGATAGCCGGGAGTACACGGCGTTCACGGTTCCTGGCAGAGGACTCTACCGATGGACGGTGATGCCTTTCGGACTCCACTCGGCATCTGCGACCTTTCAGCGAGCGTTGGACAGTGTCATAGGTCCAACCATGGAACCCTACGCGTTTGCCTACCTGGATGACATCATCGTCATTGGAGCGACTCTAGAAGAGCACGTAGAGAGTCTGAGAGAGGTGTTCCGCCGGCTGCGGGAAGCGAAGCTTCGACTGAACAGAAACAAATGTAGTTTTTTTCAGAAGAGCATCGTGTACCTCGGGCACGTAATCAGCGAGCAGGGGATTCACACCGACCCGGACAAAGTAGCGGCGGTCCAAAGACTGGAGCCACCAAGGACACTGAAGGAGCTGAGGCGTTGTCTGGGGATGGCCTCATGGTATAGGCGATTTGTCCCGAACTTCGCTATGGTGGTTCAACCAATGACGAGCCTCCTGAGGAAAGAGAAGAAGTGGACCTGGACTGAAGAACAACAGGCTGAACTGAAGACTGACTGAAGAAGTTCACGTTGCAGACGGATGCCAGTGCCTATGGCCTAGGGGCAGTGTTAACCCAACAAATTCAGGGGGAGGAAAGAGTTATCGCTTACGCGAGCCGACGTCTCCTACAGGCTGAAGAGAACTACTCGGCTACCGAAAAGGAATGTCTGGCCATCGTCTGGGCGATCCGGAAGCTGCGCTGCTACCTGGAAGGCTATCACTTCGACGTTATTACGGATCATCTGGCGTTAAAATGGCTCAATTCCATCGACAATCCGACCGGTCGAATTGCGCGCTGGGCCTTGGAGCTCCAACAGTACCGATTCGACATACACTATCGGCGAGGAAGTCAAAACGTCGTGGCGGATACCCTTTCGCGCCAACCTATCGAGACGTTACAACGAACGCAAGAAGATCCCCCTAAGCGTACAGGGTTGAGTCGACTGGGAAAACGGATCCAGGACCAGCCCGATAAATGCTCGGAATTCATCGTCGAGAACGGGCAGATCTATCGACAGCTTGGGAATCGTCCAGCCAGGGAGGACCCTCTGCAGTGGAAGTTATGCGTCGATAACGACCAGAGGCGACGCGTGCTACAGGAATGCCACGACCACCCGACCGCGGGGCACTTAGGGATCCGCAAGACGGCGACGCGGGTGGCGCAGAGGTATTACTGGCCAGGACTCCACCGCGATGTCGCCCGATACGTACAACGGTGCGAAAACTGCCAGAAATTTAAGGTGAGCCAAACCAAACCAGCCGGACACATGTACACCCGCCAGGCCAAAGGTCCGTTCGATGTCCTGTGTGCGGATTTCGTAGGACCACTTCCCCGCTCGAAGCATGGGAACACGACACTCCTGGTATTCTTCAATCTGTTCTGCAAGTGGGTGGAGCTCGTACCTCTACGAAAAGCCACTACCGCTCAACTGGAAAAGGCGTTCCGGGAACGGATCTTGAGCAAGTTCGGAATTCCCAGGAAGTTCGTATGCGACAATGGTACGCAATTCACCAGTCGCTCCTTCAAGAGTTTCTGTAAGTCGGCGGGGATGGAACTCGAGCACACAGCGCCGTACACGCCGCAACAGAATCCGACTGAAAGAGCGAACTTGACGATAAAGACGATGATTGCGCAGTATATCCAGGGAGACCAAAGGACGTGGGATGATTTGCTGCCGGAGCTGAGTCTGGCAATCAATAGTAGCGTGTCGGACACCACAGGTTTCAGCCCCGCATTCCTGGTATTAGGTCGTGAGCCACGACTTCCGGGAGCCCTCTACGAGGAAGTGACCGCAGGACCAGGAGAGGAACCCGAACCTCCTGGAGACAAAGTGACCCGACTACAAGAGATCATGAAGATAGTCCGAGACAGTTGCACCAAGGACGACAAAGGAGGACCGCCAGCCTAGCCGATCTGAAGGTATACCACGCCGAGGACCCTGACGAAGAAGCTGAGGTGACTACCGAACCCAGCTCCGACCAGACGGTGGAGGAGTCATCCGAGTAACCTGAGATCGAAGATTTCAAGAGGGCCACTTGTGGTAGCGCGCTGCCACAACGTCCTCGCCTCAAAAGGGGCACATATCGCATGGTAGGGCTATGTAGCAATCCCCTTCTGGGATTAGTTAAGGTACAAGCCGTCATAGTTAGTTGCACCGCTCAGGCAGGAAGGGTCATGAAGTAGAAAACTTAGGTGAGGATTAACCATCGAAGATCCTATCTCAACAGGCATACGTCCCATCCTGAAGGGGAGACACCTCGACGGTGACCGATCCACCGAGGCAGGAGATCTCATCCCAGATGATCAACCGGGCACCTCCAGGGCCCATGTTCAGGAGGAGATCCTCCGACGGATGGACCAGGTTGAGGCCCCCTTGACGCCGTGTAACCCGGGCATGTGCCGTAGTGGACGGAGGGAGTGTCCGACCCCCACGCATCACGACCCCGAGGAAGAAGCAGATGTCCCCCCTGACGGACGATTTGCGCAAGGAGGGGTCCGAGCGCCGTTGAACCACGACGTAGCCACGCTGAACCGCCGCCTATTCCTGGAGCGCGGGCGAGAAGTGGATAACACGTCTTCTCCACCTGCTTACGGATCCTGGCTGGCACCGGGAGAACCATGGCCAATTGCAGCGCATTTTCCAGCCCCAAACGCTCGGCCCATCGAGATCGACCTACCAGACTCCGTTGGGAACCATCAGCCGTCGGCCCGTCCGGGGTCCCGACAGACCACGGGAACCGCATCCAGCAGTTCACCGAGCCAGTGGCCCCCCAATCGCACATGTTCGGCTGACCCACGCAGGGCCCCACCGATGGACCACCAAATGCCCTCGATCTACGCCGCCATGCAGCCGTTCACGGACGAAGCGAACGGGGCCCGGAGTCAGGCATCGCGCGTTTCAGCAGAACCAAGGCACCATTTCCAAAGCATGGATCCCCGTCCCAGGCCCCCGTCCTACGGTTCGTTGCTGGATCCCGAGGGTCAGGCCGATTGGAACCGAGAAGGGTCGATATCACCGGTAGGTTTCCTTGACCACTGGGGACCGCCCCCTCGGCGGTATAGTGACGCCAGCATAGCGTGGAGCCGTACGCCTTCGCCGGAATGCGTCGTAATCAGCGACGACGAGGAACAAACGGCCTACGACCTAGAAGGACAAGCTTCACCCGGGACTGAAGGACGGACTTCTTCCGGCTCCGGGTCCCCGATAATGGTGTCGGACGACTCCAATTTGTCTCTCCCGATAGGAGATACGGAGATGGACGAGCTGCTGAGCATATTTGTACAGCATCCAGGGTTGGCAGACCTCCAAGATGGAGCCGCTTGGACCGAGGCGCCCGCCGACTGGAGAGTGTCCTCGACCGGTAGGACTCTGCCGGTGAGCCTCATCAACGGCATCGAGGCGCTATTGCGGGAGACCTCGGGGCCTATGAGGTTTCGTCAGCTGCAGGACCACGCTGAAAGGAGGTTCCAGGTGACAATAAATGGCAGCCGGCAAGTAACCGTCCAATTGCGGACAACCCGAAGAGAGGAGGGAGTGTAAGGGAGCTTAAAGGCAGTCCCTTACAACACAAGGGCAGGACAGGAGACGGCGGACATCGGCCAAGGGTACGCCAATGGCAGACTATGGAATTATTACAGATCTCGTTACATGGAATTGGAAATGGAATATTATTGATGTTTAGGATAAGGTAGTTTGTAGTTCAAATATAATTATACGGCATGGAGCCAATATTCATAGAGTGTCATGGTAAGGAGAGGGGGGGCCCAGCAACACCGAGTGCCACAGCAACCAGGTCGCCTTCACGGATCAGTGGGCGCAAAGAGGGAACACCGAGTGCCACAGCAACCAGGTCGCCGTCACGAAGAAACGAGCGTGAGGAGAGAGGATCAAGCGAGGAGAACACAAAACGAGCGGGGGAGCACGGAGGAACGAGCGCGAGGAGAGAGCGCCGAGCGGCGAGTACAGGGAATGAGCGGTGGAGCACGGAGGAACGAGCGCGAGGAGAGAGCGCCGAGCGGCGAGAACAAGGAACGAGCGGTGGCGCACGGAGGAATGAGCGCGAGGGGAGAGGATCGAAAGAGGAAGATGGAACGACCGGTGGAGCACGGATTGATGAGCGGAGGAGGAGAGGCTGGAGAAAAGGAAGAAGAAAGAAAAAGATCGCGGGACGTGAGGCGGAACGGTCGTGTGCGCGGGAGCCGGGATTTTGCTTGCGGAGCTTAAAAGTGCAACAGAAAACAAGAAAACGAAGGGGAAAAAAGGGCGCACAAGCAGTGGGCAGACCAGGAAAAACGGACCAAGATGACTGGAGAAAAGCGAGGCAAGAACGAAGGGAATGGGGGTAAGCTGGCCTTCCCAAAATAAGTAGAATAAGTAGAGTTTCAGCGGCGCATAGGTAGGGCAGATAGGGCCAAGTTAAGATCGAATAAATGCGAAGAATCTACATTTTGCCTTGTTAATTTGGGCACAAGTCCCCTGTGCTAAGTACCCTTCTTCCCTCTCTCAGAGCCTTCCCTCTTGAAGGTGGAAGGAATACCATGGATGCTTCTCCGCGTGTCCGCTGGGCATCCGTGTTCTGTGTTCTGTTCTGTGTTCTTTCCATCTAGAACATGTCCCATACGCCGATGTCATCATCTAGTGCCCACCAGTGCGTGGATGCCCGCCCTTCCTCTAGCTATCTCGGCGTTTATGGCTGCTACGCCGGCTAGCGGACCCTGGGGATCAAACAGATTCGGTGGGTCTGCTATTTTCGTTCCCCAGATTGGCAGTCACCGTAAAAAAATAGAGTTTTGTGAGGCCCTGGACTGACTGAAAGCTACACCTCGGCAGAACTACCTTACACAAGTTAGGTCATTCAAGATCAATCGTACTAGCTCAATTCCTCAAAAACGAAGGTCGTTTAAAACGGAACATTCCATTGAAAGAGCAGTATGATCGCGTCCTCCAGGAGTACGTGGACTTAGGTCATATGCGATAAGTAGCTCCAAGTAACGATTCCGACAATTTCTATCTGCCCCATCATGCTGTTCAAAAACCGGACAGCACCACTACAAAGCTGCGGGTAGTTTTTAGTGCCTTCTGTCCGTCCTCAAGTGGCAAGAAACTGAAAGACATTCTCTATCCAGGACCGGTTCTCCAATCAGACCTGACGATTCAGATTCTGAAATGGCGGTTCTTCCAATATGTCTTTAATACTGACGTCTCAAAAATGTATCGGCAAATTACCCTCGATCCTTCACAAACAAGATTCCAAAGGATCCTTTTCAGAAACGTAAATGGCGAGCTCTGTGATTATGAGCTTACCACTGTTACGTTTGGGGTAAATTGTGCTCCATTCTTGGCCATTCGTGTGCTAAAAGAACTTGCGAATGATGTCCTAAAGCGATTCCCACTGGCAAGTGACATCATATCTAATTTAATGTATGTTGACAATGAACTTGCTGGCGCTCACACAAT